>VUYV01000341.1:393713-515508 GCA_008711295.1 Anarhynchus alexandrinus
TCTTTCTCTTTCTCTTTCTCTTTCTCTTTCTCTTTCTCTTTCTCTTTCTCTTTCTTTTTCTCTTTCTCTTTCTCTTTCTCTTTCTCTTTCTCTTTCTCTTTCTCTTTCTCTTTCCCTTTCTCTTTCTCTTTCCCTTTCCCTTTCCCTTTCCCTTTCTCTTTCTCTCTTTCTCTGTTAGGCTTGCTGCTCCTTTCTTCCTGGCCATTCCATCTCCTTCTCCTGCTTAATTCTCCTCCTCATTATCTGAGTGCAAACACTACCTCTACTCTAGTAGAGTAGAGGTACCTCATCCCTCTAGTGGGAGTCTTTCTTTGCTGCATATTTTTTTGCCCTCTGCATTGACCAGAGCTAAAGATCTATCTTGATCTGTATATCTTCATGCATTTTCTCCTTTCCTCTCTTTTCTTCTGCTATGGCTACATATGACTATTTGAATTTGAGGTGCGTTTTCTCAGGGATTTTTTTCTTTTTTCTTTTTTCCCACAAGAAAGCTGTAAAGAATGCTCAGCATGCCTCATCCTTCTATCTGCTGTTGATGTCCACAATTTTTTCAGGTCTTCTCATCACTGTCTTCATTTCAGACTTTTCTTTCCTGCCTTCATCTTCAAAAGCATGCAATAACCTCCCACTGCACTTATTACTTTCTGTTTGCTGGACCCTTTCATTCCTGCCTATTGACTATTTAAATTCCTCACTCAGTTGTCAAGCTAATTTTTTTCTTTTTTTTTTTTTTTTTTGCTTCAGTTGCTATCTCATAGTGGTATTTCATGTCCCAGAACCTCTTTTCTGGCTTGCCTTCAAGAACATAAGAGTGTGAAAAAGAAGTGAAAGACTTGCCTATTTGTTTGTTTGTTTGTTTGTTTGTTTGTTTTTTTATTAACACTGGGTTATTATTACTGTCTGTCTTGTGCCAGAGCTCAGGTTGTCAACGCTTATGGCAAAAGCTTTGTAGGTGTGTGCTGTCAACTCTTAGAAAGATTTGGGTTTGCTATTTCCTATTACTTGATGGATGTTCAAGCTGTTTATGTCTATTCTTGGTGAGGTGGTGATATTAAACTTTGAACTAGAATGGGAAAAGAAGCTCATATAGATCGATAGAAACTGATTATCCCAGTGTGCTTGAATTTCAGTTCTTTCCCCATATCTAATCCTACTGTTTTTCAACATGGGTCTCTGTTGTAAGTGAACTATCCTTGCTATCATTTGGTAGGCAATGATCTTCTCAGATGGCAATAACCCTGGACAAAATTGCAGCTTTCAAAACTGGAATGCTGTACAAATAATTCTTTTTTCTTGGGCAGGGGAAAACCCAGCTGCAGTCTTGGAGCTGACAGCCAGGGAAGACCAACTGATACGAGTCCATCATGTACACTGACTGTGCCTTGGAGGAGAAGGAATGATTTTAAGTGCATGAAACCCAGCATGAAACCCATTTCCTATTGGAGTCACAGGTGGCTGAACACTTAAACATAGAAGATGTTGGTACTACATCAATATAGACTGCTGTAAGGGGTTCTGAACAGGCCTCCAGCCCTTACCAGCTTCTTTGGGAGGTGCTGAGCTAACTTGTCTTAAGCAAGCTCTCAAGGCACAGCAAAGTGAGCTGAAAACTCTGAAAAGACACAGTTATCTCCGACTGTCTACTGGGAGTGTGGGCTGACTCCCCTTTCCTCTGCTAAGGCTCTCTCTAAGTTAGAATCCTATTATGTATCCCACCATTACCAGTTTGAGAAAAAATGCCTTTGGGTGATGAGTTTGATTTTTAATTTTTCTCTTCTCTTAAGTTCTTCCTAACAACCACTGCCTTCTCTGAGCCTGAGACAGTTTCCCAGGCCAGGTAGCTGTGCTCAAATACTTGTTTTCCTTATGCAGCACATCAGGCAGTGGTTTTGTGAAGTGTCTGAACCTAATCATCAGGTCATCAGCCACATCTCCCTTGGTGACCTAGAGCTGGACTGACTTGCTGACGCAGATAGGATAGTGTTTCTTGGCTCTTTGCCCACTTGAACTCACCTGCAGTGACGCTTTCTGTTAGCCTGTGAGGACTGCAGAACTTTGTCTGTGAAAAGTTTTTTTGCCAGTGGGGGACAGCTGGGTGGTCGGGCCTGTGTGCTCTCTGTGGGATGCAGCTGGAAGGAGGAAGGTGGTGGGTGTGCTTCAGTGAGTGAGTGTGGGCGGAGAAGGGAGTCCAGTGTAGACCCTCACAGGTGCTCTCAGAAGGAAGGTGTGAGCAGTCACTGAGGTTCAGCAGTTGGCAATGTCTGCTTTTGCTTTCATGCATATCTAATATGTTTTTTCTTTAAATCTTCATTATAATGCTCCATATTATACGTGCTATTTGTAGCTATTAAACATACTTGTTTTGAGATAACTCTGCAATATGGCACATACATAATTAGGTAAAATTAACTCCAATTAACCATATTAAGTCCTGCCATATTCTGAAGCTGGCTTTCATAGGTTTTGTGACTAACAAACTCACATTTGCAGGTTCAAGTTATACAAACTCATTCATATTCAAGGTGTTTCCTTTCTCATTTCAGTATTGTGCCTTTGAATCCAATCATCTGTTGTTCGTTTGTCTGTATAATTAACTTGCAGCCTGGAAGACTCTTTCTCTCTGAGTGCAGGATCCTCATAGTGCATCTTTGGTACTCTTCATGTGACATTTCTGGGGAGCTGCTGATCACGACAGCATCTCAGTGCCCAGTTTACAAACTCCTTACCTTGCCAAAGCTAGTTAGGTGAGTAGATGCTATGTTTGACAAAGGCCTAAGTGCTTTTGGTGAGTATGGTGAGTAACACTTCACCTTGCTTATTTAAACACTGATCCAAAATTTTGGCTTTTGTTCTTTTTAAAGTCTGCTTCCCCTTACTTTTTCCTTTTAGTATTAATTTTGTTGTTGCTTTTGTTGTTCTTGTTGGAAAGTGCTCTGAAGTGTCATGCATTAAGAAGTTATATAAAACAGGTGATTGCTTGAAAAAGAAATGCAGTTTGGCAATAAGAAAAAAGATGCTAATGCAGTATATATGTGAGGATCATACTGTGGCCTATCGCGGCACCCTCTGGTGCCCAGCACCCTAGATCTCTAATGAAGGAAAATCTGCATCTTCCTTTGCAGCTCAGCCTAGTGTTTGAATGTGGCTCTTGGTCCTTTAGATGCTGGCGAACACATTTCCTTAGCATTAGCATATTGCCTCCTAAAGAACAGCTGGAAACAGCAAGACTGCTAGTGTATATTGCAAGGTCTACCCCGCATCCAGTTCATGAAAAACAGAAAGTGCATGCACAGTAGACGCTAGAAATGCTGACACAGGCACAAAAGGATCTCTCAGTTGGCCTCCATACAAAACAGTTTCTTGACATCTATGAAACAGTTCATCGCTCCACAGTTTTTCAAGGCTGCATGGGTATTAATTTGCTTCAGGTTATAATCAAGCTGTCACTGATTTTGACAGGCCTTGGATCAGACAGGTCTTAGTTTTTTATATGGTTTCCATTACAGTGTTAATTTACTTAGCATGCAGATTTAGCTATGAAGCTTAGAGATTTCATTTAGTTTTTATAATTTAATTGTGGAAATGAGGCAGTAAATGCAGATGGGAAGTTACATGCAATTAATATTGACCCAGGACTAGTCAAATGTCAGACACTTCTCTCTGAAGACTCACTAGGAAATCCAATGTGTTAAATACTGATTTTGCAGGGTGGGGTTATCAAACAACCTTGGTACTGGCCTATTCTTCCTGAAGCTGTATTCTACCTGAAGTCAGGACTGTGTGAAACCTTGATGTCTGCAAAAGCCAATGCTGAAAGTCAGAATATTCTGTCACTTGGTGATGCTAGCAGCAGTGTTACCTCCTTCAACCATTTTTAAAAAATGCTGAAACAACAAATAGGCAGAATTAGCCTCTGTGTGTGTCTGGGTATGTGTCTGTGAGGGAAGGTAGGGGATTGTTTTCATGGCTTTTAAAGGAATATAATTAAGAGCCATTGATAAACAGCTCAAGGAAAGTTTAGGGAATTAAGTGCTCTTATCATACCAGTTGGTATGCCTTTGCCTGGCCTGAGAGTCCATGCAATTGTGGGAAGGGGGGGTCAGTTTCCATGCTGACCTTGTCCTCGGCGTAGCCCACAGACTGAAAGATGTGCTGACTACCATAAGATGTGTTGATATTAGTCTGCTGACATTTCCATCTTTTTTAGAGAAATGGCTCAAAGAAGCACTGGGATTTGTACCATAAGTGTCAAAGACTGCCACGTTAAAGGAATGAGTAACCTATTGTCATATCTGGTGGCAAGATTAGTAGTCACGGGTTTAAGGTAAAACTTTCTAGCTACTGAACTGGGGAACATATAGCTTGCCAGGTTATGGAAATGACGTTATTGGAAGTGTCCAATACAGATCAGGCAATAATCTATTCAGATAGAGTTGACTCTATTCAGATAGAGTTGGTCCCACCAAGATGCCTTTTAAGCCTGATTTTCTGAGAGGCTGGCACACTGCTGTACTTTTGGTTACGGCTAGTGTTTGATATTTCAAATGAATGAAAATTCACTGCTCTGCTGTGGGCCTGGTGTGGATGGAAGAGGAATTCTTCTGACCACGGACATCCTCAGACTTCTGTGATGGCACATCACCAGGGAACCTTCACACGGTGCTTAACATAGCACCTTGTGGAAACTGGGAGGGAGGGTGCAAGACCTTGCCTCTTGTGCAGCACTTGAAATGTGAATCATAGAATCATAGAGTGGTTAGAGTTGGAAGGGACCTTTGAGATCATGTAGTTCCAATCCCCCTGCCATGGACAGGGACACCTCTGACTAGATCTGGTTGCTCAAAGCCCCATCCAACTTGGCCTTGACCACCTCCAGGGACAGGGCATCCACGACTTCACTGGGCAGCCGGTTCCAGTGTCTCACCACCCTCAGAGTAAAGAATTTCTTCCTAATACCTAATCTAAATCCACCCTCTTTCAGGTTAAAACCATTACCTCTCGTCCTATTGCTAACGCTCCCTGATAAAGAGGCCCTCTCCGCCTTTTCTTTAGGCCCCCTTTAAGTACTGAAAGACTGCTATAAGGTATGTGTAGCTACAAATGCCACTAATAGCTTAGGGAAAGAGGCAGAAAAAATGAAGTTCCTGAAATAGTTGCTGTATATCAGGAATAGTGTGGCCAGCAGTACTAGGGAAGTGACTGTCCCACTGTACTCGGTACTGGTGAGGCTGCACCTTGAATACTGTGTTGAGTTTTGGGCCCCTCACTACAAGAAAGACACTGAGGTTCTGGAGTGTGTCCAGAGAAGAGCAACAAAGCTGGTGACAGGTCTAGAGCACAAGTCTTATGAGGAGCAGCTGAGGGAACTGGGGTTGTTTAGTCTGGAGGAAAGGAGACCTTATCGCTCTCTCCAACTACTTGAAAGGAGGTTGTAGAAAGGTGGAGGTCAATCTCTTCTCCCAAGTAACAAGTGATAGGACAAGAGGAAATGGCCTTGAGTTACACCATGTGAATTTTAGAGTAGATATTAGGAAAAATTTCTTCATAGAAAGGGTTGTAAAATATTGGAACAGGCTGCCCAGGGAAGTGGTTGAATCTCTCCCATGGCTGCCTCTGCTGGAAGTAGTCCCACCTTATAGCTTTGCACTTGAAAGGCTGTCCTGATGCATGAATGGACATGTGTCTAACATATGACCCCTCATTCCTTTCTACCCATTCATTTCACCTCCCATGTAACTCAGCCTTGGAGGACAGGGTACTGCAGGGCAGCAGAAAGTCTATAACTGAACAATTGTTAGATGTCAGAGCAGGGCTCCGACAAGGTGCTCTGCATTTCTGTCACCTCACCCCTTTTCCATGGCATGTAGGCTTTCAGAAAAGAGGGGAAATACGTGATCCCTTTCTCCCCCACTCGCCGCCCGGCTTCTGAAGGCAGGTTGAAAGTAACAACATTTAGAGAAGAGCCTGCAGCTTATTGCAATTTTCAATGCATTGTCTCTCCATGTGAGGAGCTGAAAAGCTAAACTGGGACAAACATCCACTAATTGCTGCTCCAGCTTCTCCTGGAAAGGTTCCATGTTGGTCTATGAAGAGAGAAGCTGTGTGGGGGACTGCCTCCAAACATTGGCCCCATACTCTTGTTCGCCACACTTAGAAGAAAATACCCAGTTGCCTAGGATCATTTTGGTGGCATGGTTTGTAGCACATGTGCACGCTGTAGCTGCTTCACCTGCTTCAGGGCATCTGACTGTGTTGAGTTGTGTGTAGTGACTCAGAGAGCTTTCCCTTGGTGGTACATAAAAGTTCACTTGCAGTCCATCAGTTTACATAAAAGTTTGAACTATTTTTGTTCAACTGCGTTGCTGTATATTTTTAGATTAGCTAAACTTCATGCACACTCCGTTTGCCAAATCCACCACTTTGCTACATCCAGTGAAAGGGTATCAAAATCCCTCTGAAGCTTTTAGGTCCTGCAGTGGTGCAGAGTGCTCTGTGAACACAGCCATATTGCTTGTGCATCCAGAACTCAGGGGAAAGCTGCTAATGTGTGCATAGCATAACTCCCACTTTCTAAAAGTTATGAAAAATATGGAAAAAGTCTAACTCAGGAGCTATTGCTCAGATTTGGCATGTATTGAAATAGACTGGGGTAGGTCCTTATAGATTGCAGTATTTAAAACCCTCTTGATGTAAGTGTATTCAGTCTTATCTTTGCTATAGTACAGAATTAAAGCTGTACATATCTCTGACTTTTCTTGTTTATCCTCTACTCCACTTCATGCCATTGTCACAAAACCACAGAATCACAAAATGGTAGGGGTTGGAAGGGACCTTTGAAGATCATCTAGTCCAATCTCCCTGCTAAAGCAGGTTCACTTAGAGCAGGTTGGACAGGAATGCAACCAGATGGGTTTTGAATATCTCCAGAGAAGGAGAATCCACAACGTCTCTGGGCAGCCTGTTCCAGTGCTCTGTCACCCTGAAAGTAAAGAAGTTTTTCCTCATGTTCAGATGGAACTTCCTGTGTTCCAGTTTGTGCCTGTTTCCCCTTGTCCCATCGCTGGGCACCACTGAAAAGAGTCTGGCCCCATCCTCTTGACACCAGCCCTTTAGATATTTATAAGCATTGATGAGATTCCCTCTCAGTCCCCTTCTCCAGACTAGACAGACCCAGGTCTCTCAGCCTTTCCTCATAAGAGAGGTCCCCGATTCCCTTGATCATCTCTGTAGCCCTCCCCTGGACTCTCTCCAGCAGTTCCCTGTCTTTCTTGAACGAGGGAACCCAGAACTGGACACAGTAATCCAGATGCAGCCTCACCAGGGCAGAGTAGAGGGGGAGGAGGACCTCCTTCGACCTGCTGGCCATGCTTTTTTTAATGCACCCCAGGATACCATTGGCCTTCTTGGCCACAACGGCATATTGCTGGCTCACGGTCAACTTGTCCAGCAGGACTCCCAGGTCCCTCTCTGCAGAGCTGCTTTCCAGCAGGTCAACCCCTAACCTGTACCGGTGCATGGGGTTATTCCTCCTTAGGTGCAGGACCCTTCACTTGCCCTTGTTGAACTTCATTGGGTTCCTCTCTGCCCAGCTCTCTAGCCTGTCCATGTCTTGCTGTATGGCAGCACAGCCTTCTGGTGTGTCAGCCACCCCTCCTAGTTTCGTGTCATCAGCAAACTTGCTGAGGGTACACCCTGTCCCCTCATCCAGGTCATTGATGAATATGTTGAACAAGACCAGACCCAGTACTGACCCCTGGGGAACACTGCTAGTCACTGGCCTCCAACTAGACTCTGCACCACTGATCACGACCCTCTGAGCTCTGCCATTCAGCCAGTTCTCAATCCATCTCACTGTCCACTCACCTAACCCACACTCCTAAGCTTACCTATGAGGACGTTATGGCAGACAGTGTCAAAAGCCTTGCTGAAGTCGAGGTAGACAACGTCCACTGCTCTCCCCTCATCTACCCAGCCAGTCATGCCATCATAGAAGGTTATCGGATTGGTCAAGCATGATTTCCCCTTGGTGAATCCATGCTGACCACTCCTGATAACCTTTTCCTCTACACGCTTAGAGATGACATCCAGGATGAGTTGTTCCATTACCTTTCCAGGCATGGAGGTGAGGCTGACTGGCCTGTAGTTTCCTTGGTCCTCCTTGTCCTTTTTGGAGACTGGAGTAACGTTGGCTTTCCTCCAGTCCTCAGGCACCTCTCCTGTTCTCCATGACCTTTCAAAGATGATGGAGAGTGGCTTCACAATAACATCTGTCAGCTCCCTCAGCACTCATGGGTGCATCCCATTGGGGCCCATGGATTTGTGGGTGTTGAGTTTGCCTAAATGATCTTTCTCTATCAAGGGAGAGTCTTCCCTTCTCCAGGCTCTCTCTTGTAGCTCCAGGGTCTGGGATTCCTGAGGGCCAGCCTTATCAGTAAAGACTGAAGCAAAGAAGGCATTCAGTAACTCCTGAACTTGTCCATTTCACTGTGCTTTGATTCTTGGGTCTGTTTTGGCAGTTCGTAGAATCATAGAATGGTTAGAGTTGGAAGGGACCTTCAAGATCATCTAGTTCCAAACCCCTTGTAATGGGCAGGGACACCTCTGACTAGATCTGGTTGCTCAAGGCCCCATACAACCTGGCCTTGAATGTTTCCAGGGATGGGGCATCCACAACTTCACTGGTCAACCTGTTCCAGTGTCTCACCACCCTCAGAGTAAAGAATTTCTTCCTGACAACTAATCTAAATCTACCCTCTTTCAGTTTAAAACCATTACCCCTCATCCAATTGCTACACTCCCTGATAAAGGGTCCCTTCCCATCTTTCCTCCCTTTAGGTACTGGAAGGCTGCTATAAGGTCTTCCCAGGGCCTTCTCTTCACCAGGCTGAAAAACTCCAACTCTGTCAGCCTGTCCTCATATGAGAAGTGCTCCATCCCCCTGATCACCTTTGTGGCCCTCCTCTGGACTCACTCCAACAGGTCCCTGTCTTTGTTATGTTGGGGCCCCCAGAGCTGGATTCAGTACTCCAGGTGGGGTCTCACCGGAGTGAAGTAGAAGGGTAGAACCACCTATCCCTCAACCTGCTGGCCAAGCTTCTTTTGATGCAGTCCTGGATGTGGCTGGCTTTCTGAGTTGCTTGCACACATTGCCGGCTCGTGTTGAGCTTCTCATCAACTAAACCCCCTAAGTCCTCCTCCTCAGGGCTGCTCTCAATCTGTTTTCTGCCCAGCCTGTGTTGGTGCTTGTGATTGCCCCGACCCAGGTGCAGGACCTTGCACTTGGCCTTGTTGAACTTCATGAGGTTTGCATAAGCCCGCTTCTCAAGCCTGCCCTTGTTTCTCTGGATGGCATCCCTTCCTTCCAGTGTGTAAATCATGCAACACAGCTTGGTGTTGTGGGCAAACTTGCCAATCCCAATACCCATCTTGCTGATAAAAATGTTAAATAGTACCAGTCCCAGTACTGACCTCTGAGGAACACCACTCATCACTGGTCTCCACTTGGACATTGAGCCATTGACCGTAACTATTTGAGTGTGGCCATCCAGCCAATTCCTTATCCACCAAGTGGTCCATCAGTCAAATCCATGTCTCTCTAATTTGGAGGTAAGGATGTTGTGTGGGACAGTGTCACGTGCTTTGTGCAGGTCGAGGTAGATGATGCCAGTTCCTCTTCCCTTATCCACCAATGCTGTAACACTGTCATAGAAGGCCACCAAATTTTTCAGGCATGATTTGCCTTTAGTGAAGCTGTGTTGGGTGTCACTGATCACCTCCCTATTTTCCATATGCCTTAGTATAGTTCCCAGGAGGATCTGCTCCATGATCTTGCCAGGCACAGAGGTAAGACTGACTGGCCTGTAGTTCCCTGGGTCTTCCTTTTTCCCATTTTTAAAAATGGGTGCTATGTTTCCCCTATTCCAGTCAGCAGGAACTTCCCCGGACTGCCACGACTTCTCAAATATGACGGATAGTGGCTTAGCAACTTCATCCGCCAGTTCCCTCAGGATCCACAGATGCATCTCATCAGGTCCAATGGATTTGTGCACCTTCAGGTTCCTTAGATGGTCTCGAACCTGATCTTCTCCTACAGCAGGCAGTTCCTCATTTTCCCAGTCCCTTCCTTTGCCTTCTGCGACTTGAGCGGTGTGGCTTCACCCTTGCCAGTGAAGACTGAGGCAAAAAAGTCGTTGAGTACCTCAGCCTTGTCCATGTCCCAGATGACCAGGTCTCCCATTTCCTTTCAGAGAGGGTCCACATTTTCCCTAGTCTTCCTTTTATCACTGACCTACCTGTAGAAGCTTTTCTTACTGCCCTTGATGTTCCTCGCCAGATTTAATTCTGTCAGGGTTTTATCTTTCCTAACCTGATCCCTGAATGCTTGAAAAATGTCTTTGTATTCCTCCCAGGTCACCTGTCCTTGCTTCCACCCTCTGTAGACTTCCTCAGAATTCCGCATAGTGACCTCTGTTGTTTTCCATGAAAATTCCTAAACCTTATTCAGTCTCTCTGAACCCATCTGCCAGGCCTCTGGACACATTTATTTCATTAGGGCTGTTGGATGCTCTAAACTTTTCCTCTTTCTTCTTTCCTTTTCCTAACCTCTCTTCTTAAAGAGCAACCATCATTCCGTATTGGGAAGGAGCTTCTCACATGGTTGTATTTTTTCTGTGCCTTAAATCACTCAAATGACAAATGGGAATGACTGCATGCTCTAGGATTTTGGTTTTTGAATTTTTTTTTTAATTAGGGTGGAATTGCTACTGGAGATGCCATCGTGTAAAAATGTTTTCCAAATGTCAAGTTTTTTATGAATTAATTTGTTTGATGCTCCCTGCTGTGCCCCAGGACACTTTGAAAATAAGACTTCTTTTTTTCAAGAGTTTTATCCTGCTGTGAATATTTATATACATCAAGTTGCAATAAACCGAAACAATTTTCTCATTAGCATTGCAGTCTGCAGAAGTCAAATAATTTCTTCTGTGGCTGTGTCAGGGCCACCGTACACTTGAATTAGGGGAGAGGAAAAAAGGTTTCAAAAAAGAGGACTCAAGATTAACATCACGCACTGTAATAGAAGTCTTGAAATTATCCTCTTCATCATACCATATTTATGGTATTAATTTAATTTGGTGGCATTCAATATTGGTGCATGAGGTATGATGTCCTTGCATTCTGCTTGCATAGGCAGAAGGTAAAAGGATTTAACAGAGCCTCTTCATATGAGGAATACCTGAACCAGAGCATGGCCCTGAATAAGTTTAGGTGAAAGCAGCACTGAAGGGCTTCCAAGTGGGACTCACTAAATGCTGACATGTACCAGGTTTTAGAGAGGTGTGTGTTCAACAGGAGAGCTAACCTGGGGCTTCACTCTGGGAACCTTTGTTGCAGAGTTTAGAGCAAACTTTTGGATATACAAGTTTATGCTGGAGGAAAGCCCCCATGGCTTCAGCGGCTGGAAGAAGAAGGAACTTGCAGTGGTCTTTGTTCCCTGGGCTGAGCAGAGCTCTAGTGTCAGTAAAACTCTGAGTCTGGGTTTCCTAACAGTGAAGTGCTTGTGGATGACAACAGACGCTGCTGCTAGACTGAAGGTTTGTGTGCTCCCAGCTCTGTTGAAGCTGTGGGGAAATCAGCAGCTTCCTCTATTGGTGTTCTGCACCTGGAAAATGCCTGCCATTCTCCTGGGTTGGTGCTGTGGGGGATGCAGGGGTGGGGTATGCCTGTCAGGGTAATTTTAGGGGAGGACGAAGGGGAATGAAGGAAACAAGTCATGGCATTAACGGGGAAAGAAGGCAATAGCCACCAGTGGTCTGCAGCACTGATGAAGGTGGCACAGTAACTGAGCCAGCAAAGCTATCACAACTAGCTTGGATGCTAGTCACCCATTAGTCAGTGTCTTGTTCCCATCCCACTAATGCAAACCAGCAGTACAGAGACAGCTGGAGATGCAACATCCGCGTGTAGGTGAAGAAAGCACATAGTTTTCCTGCAGGGGAGCATATGAGCTCCACAGGGCTGATAGAGCCTGGTTGTGTATTTTCTTTCTACCTTTCAAAAAGGTGATAGGGTGGCTGTTGGGCTGCTGATGCTTTTGCTTGGGTACAGCTCTTGAGACCTGTGTTTGTTCCCACAGCAGGACATCTGTTTCTGTCCTATTAGTGTGTCCATCACCCCAGCATCAGATCTTTGCCACAAGCAAAGAACAGGGCTAGTATCTGTTGTTTGTGGATCTTCTCTTGCTCTGTTCCCTGGTGGGGAGATCTCTGTGGTGGTTTATTAAATAGCTGACGTTCTGTGTGCTGTTTCCTCTCCAATGAACTCCAGCAGTGGAAATGGTGTTTATAAAAGAGACAGTATTTTTTCACCTGTTGTTTGTCTCACACTGTGCCCATTTGCAAGTATTTAACATTGACAGGCTCTACAGATGTGCCATTATTTCCTTCAGATGAAATCCCGCTGTCACACAAATGTCAAAACCTCACACTTGCTCCCTCTGTGTTGCAAGAACCTTCCTGCCACAGTAGCAATGATGTGCAGAGTGGTGATATGTTATTTCCAGAACTGCCTCTCCTCAAAAGCTGGGGCAGACAAGCAATTCTATAAAGCAGAGCAGGTATTCCCCAACAACTTTTTTGGTTTTGTTTCCCTTTCAGTAAAAGGATATACTAGTGTCCCCATGGAGCTCGCTTCTTTTTTTATTCATTTTACTTATTCACATAGGCATTGTGATACCAGTCACTGAGTTAAACCCTCTGATTGATGGGTGTACTCAACTTGCAGGGGGAATACTGTCCATTTGGAGGCTAGGGCAAATATGGAGGAATAATACCAGGATTTTTTTCAATGATCCAATTGGTCCATTTTGCCTGGACCCTATGTATGTGTCATATTTGTCACTCTCTGGGGAGTGTCCAGCAGAGCTTAGAGCTACAATGCTGGGAACTAGCCAGGGAAAGGCATCTGCATGAGTGATGTACTGTGCCTTTGTCCATCTCAGATTTTGTTTCCTAGTGGGAATCCAAGTGGAATTAGGAACTGAAATAAGAGGTGAACAAAGGATGTGAAAAAAAAAAGGGATGTCAAAAAAAATTTACTGAGGGGAGTTGGGGATGCAGAGGGGGGATGAGGTGGGGAAAGGCAGGCCGTTTGGCTAAGAAATGTTGCCACTGAGAGTGACAGGCACCTGGTTTAGTATTTAGTAGTGAACAGAGGGTGCTGGAAGACTGGCTTTCTATGTGTGGAAAGAGAAGTTACCTGGGCACAGTGCTTGTCTACTGATTTATATGCAGAATAAGCTGCTTGCTAGGTCTGCTTTTTCCAGGATCATGAAGATACTCAGGAGATGGCGCTGGTCAGAGATGAGTGGGTCTAGATCTGGTGCTGCAGGGTCAGTAATGGCAGAGCGCCTTGATGGCTGTCCTGGATTCTCAGCTATAGACAGTGTTGGGTATTTTTTAATTTGGACACTATTTGAGAAAAAGGTGGAAATCACTCTCCCCACCTCCTGCCTAGTATTTGATGATTCTTTGCTCAAAAGCAGACTGGGTTTGCAGGAGGGGAAGGCAGGTACCAGTATTCTCCAGATCAAGCCCAGGAAATAGGAAAAGGCCAGCTGAAGGGCTGGTTGGAAACGCAGGCTATGGTAAGGACCTGCACCAATGGGTGCATCTGCAGAAGAGAAGTGGGGAGGACACCATGGACTACCCAGAAGGAGAAAGGAAAATCAGGGTGCACTGAGATGAGAGCAAAGGGTGGAACAAGAAAACCTGCTGTAGGGAAACCCCTAGTGCAGTTCTCAGGTCTCTGTTCATTGTAGAGAGGAGCAAACAGGAGGTCCTTCAAAGGGGAGCTGCAACAATAAGAGGAGTTTGTGAAATAAGAGAAGAGCTTGGGCAGTCAGATGTGCTCAGTCAGAGGAGAAGACAAGACAATCATGTTCACCCATACATAAAAGGCTGCTGGAAAGGTAAAAGTTAGACCAATTATTTTCAGTCATTGGCAAGGGCTATTCAAAGAAAACAGATTTTGAGTGCCAGCAAGGAAAATCATTGAAATACTCCAGTGAAACTTGTAACCTGCCAAGTTTTAGTTCTCCTGAAGCAGAAGGAAAGGATTTCATTAGGCATGGGCTCAGCAGTGTAACCAAGAATACAGCTGGCAATCAGGGCCTGCTGTGAAATAGACAGTGGACCCACCTTTCAGATTAGAGAGCTTGCAGGAAAGAGCTGAAATATGCCGCTGTGTGAAGGGATGCTTTCCTCACACAATTCCTGGCACAGCCCCAAATTTCAGCCCCTGCCTTTCCAGGAGAAGCTACAGTTGCTGCAGTTACAGAAGCGCTCTTTTAAGATGGGGAAGGAGAATTCAGCTTTACTTTTATTTTTGTAGTTGGATAATAATTAATAGACAATGTGGTGATATGTACTTTAGTCCAGTTTTATGAATGCAGTAGCTACATCTTGTCGCTCTATATGGATTTGTGTTATGCAAGCTACCATTGTATAGTGCAGATGAGTCAAACAATATGAAGTGAGGAAAAGGGGTTGTCTGTAGAAGATTTTCACCTGCCCTATACTTTCCCCAGAAATGCCAAAGCATGTAGGGGAATGGTAGTGGATTAAGATCTTGGATTGCAGCACCAGACTCCAGGGTCCACCAGGGTGCTTCCTTCCTTCCTTCCTTCCACCACCTCCTTCCTTTTCACACTCTGGTGAACACAATAAAATAACGGTGCAAAACTTCTGAAGGCAAATTGACCTGAATTGCCAAACCAAGATATAACACCTAACAGCTCTGGATGCATGGGGTTGATTCCAGCTGTATGAATGCAAATTCTAGCCAAACAGAGAAATTCAGCAGTAAGAGCAAGGTGTAAGTGGTAAATCTAAATGAAAGATCCAATTAATCCTCACTTATATATTTTAGTAACTTCTGCTGAATGGTCTGCGACAAAAATGCTGGAATATTAAACCAGAACTATGATGTAAAATGCATTTCCTATCTCTGACAAATAGAATTTCAAGCTAGATTCTGTCATTCTTGCTTATATTCTGTAATAAATTTTTGGTTTATATAAATCCATTTGCTTGCCAAGGGACAGATTATTGTATAAAGGTCTGGTCAAATATTATGGAAAAATTATAGTCTGGTTTTGCTTATACCTAACTCTGGCCTCATTTCCATTTTTGGCATGCATTGTAATTTATTCTTGAATATTGTGTTAGCCCTGCTGACATGTCAAATTGGCTACATAAGACCATTTTCATATGGTCTTTGTTTATTTGATCAAGCACTTGATCTAGTGCTTGAAATTTCTTGTCTGTGTGGCCTCTTGTAGCCCTCTGCTGACAACTAATTCACTGAATCTAGCATGCAATTTAGCACTAAGCTTCATGTTTTTGTCTGGTCCAAGTTTTCTCCCCCTTGCTTTCTGCCTCCCTTCTTCCACAGCAGTTTTCACCCCAGCAGAAGGAAGATGCATGAAGGCATGCCTCCTGCAGATACCCTGCAGATATCTTAATGTTGGCTGTAAACTGTGGCAGCTGGAGAGCATGTACACAACTCATTCAGCCACTCTTATTAGCTGGCAGAGGGAAAGGAATAGAAACCTGCAACCTGCAGCCACTGTAGTCATCCCACACCAACAGGACTGGTCATGTGAGCAGAGCCTACTGCCCAATTTAGGATAGTTTACTGAATCTGTAGGAAATCTTGTTGAATATAGAAGAGAAACCAGCACCGTAACTGGAAATTAAATGTATTATCCCTACATCACAGGGTAAGCAGTTTTTGTTTGTACATGTCTGTATAATCTAGCATAGCAGAGTGCAACAGCCTGACTTCTGCACTGATTTTGCAGTTGGGCTTACATCACGAGACCCTATTCTTGATTTCCACAGGACAGTGTGGGGAGAATAAAGATGCATTAATCCTACAGAAAGTGTGCAGTCGGCAGTGAATAATGAGTAATGTCTCTGCAAGTAGCCCTTCATTCCTTTTTGCGGTAACATGGTCTTTGACGACAATGGGAAGTTTGCTTCCACAAATCCTAAACATGGACTGCAGGACTTGGTTTCATGGGGTTTTATGAAGCACAGCTGTCAGAGCCACTGAAAGAAATCAGGATGTATGTCACTGGTAGCCCTCCTGGTGTATCTATTCATGATGCTTTTTGCTGCCACCTTGGTTTACTGCATTGCTTCTCTGGCGTATATTTTTGTGTCCATGCTCTCCAGTCAGTTTTTCTTCACCTACTCCGTTAAGGCTATGAAGCAGGGGGTTAAGCAGGTTTGTTCTTCACCAGCTTCATTCTGAATCACTCTTGCAGGAAATGCAGGGGGACATGTGCTTTTCGAAATTCAATGTGGCGCCAACCTGCTGCCTTCCACTTTTCTTGTAGCACAACCCCTAAGCCAGTAACACCCAGTTGTGTGTTCATGCTACTTTGGAGGGTCAGTTGTATTGCTTTTTGTCTCCCTGTGGGTGACAAGGTTATGAAAGCACAGGGGAAAACAGGGCTGTCAAACATAAAAGGCTGAGGGCTTAAGAGAAATATGTGCTTTTGGACAGCAGGGCTTTTGGTGTAATTACATGATGTGATAATGCATGACTCTCTAAGAAAGGCAGTGGGTGCAAGAGAATAGAAAATCTCACCCACCCATTTGGGAAGCCTTGACAAGGATATATCATAATGAACCCAACTTATTTTTCCTGCCTGGCACCTTCTGATTATATCCCGCTTGATTTATTTGTTTAGTGATGAACTTCAATTCCAAATCAGGGTAATGTTCATGTTCTCTTCGATAGGTTGTATTAGGTATCTTTGTTTTGGGAGGATGATTTTAGGAAAATCCTCCCTCTCCCCTCCCCATAATCTTTCATCTCAAGCTGGAAACTTTCCATGATCTAAGCAAACAACTTTCACTCATTGTTATAAGCAGACAGCTGTTTTTATAAAAACTGGGAAAAGTTTCTCTGACTTTGTCCTAAAGCAATTGGTAGGGATGAGCAAAATATGAGTGTGCGTGAAGAGAAGGGACATGAGGATGAAGCCAGCAACAGTCCTAAGACCAGGCTTAAATGTATTAAATGCATTTTCAGAGTTGGGGATAAAGGCAGTTATTTGCAGCACCTCAAGAGAGGTTCATGGGGAACCACTCTGTTTTGGGACATGGAGCTGTTGCAAATAGGTGATTTAGATTGTTTACAGAACCACTGTCAAAGATGTTGGAAAAATGGTTTTAATATGATATTGTAAAAGTGTGATTTAACAAAGTTTGATGGCAAGGTTCACTCTATTAATTACTGTATGGAAAAGATACAAAGGAAAATTGAGTTACACTTGAGTTAGAACGATTCACAGAGAGACCGGGGACACAAAGGGTAAGGGAGACCCTCCTGTTGAATCATGAGGTTTAGAATGGAACTTCTTGCTTTCTAAACTCCTTCTCAGAAAAGAGCCTAGGTGCAGCCAGATCCAGACCTAGTCCCAGGCTTGGTCAATGATCTGTCTAAAGGAAGATAGAGTAAGGGAGACCCTCCTGTTGAATCATGAGGTTCAGAATAGACACTCTTGCTTTCTAAACTCCTCCTCAGAGAGGAATCCAGGTGTGGCTGGATCCAGACTTGGTCCCAGACTTGGTCAACAGTTTATATCTAGAGGATTGTCTATGTTTCTTTAGCGTCAATTCATCATGCAATCAATGTCACCAAGGCAAAATCAAAGTTATCATACTACAGGGTTATGCACAATATTGGTCACTTACCAAAGATCTACCATTTGTAAAAGGTCTCTCTGCCTCAAGGAGCAACCTTGAGAGGCATCCCAGCTCAAGGGGAGATCACTGCCATGCAGCCCTGCTGCCTAGCTCACTTAGGCTGCCATATTTATGGGATAAAGTGGTTGGCTCATTGTTAAATCACATGAGATAAAAAGGTAGGTATGAATCTCCTTGTACCCACAACTTTCTTTGTTCCTTGATAAATAAGTCTTGGAAAAGCTACCTGCTATTCATGTGTTGATTGCATGATTGGGGACCCAAGGCCCTATACATGGATGCTTAGTGTGTCACTCTGCTCCTTTTTGGGTTTTCAGAGAACAGATTGAGGCATTGTCAAAGGGTCGAGTGCATACATCACAGAAGCCCCATGGGGAATGTGGTGCCTGAAAGGAAGCTCTTGGCTAAGTTCACCTGAAGGTTGCAGTGGTCCTGGTGGGTGGAGGGAAGCAGGCACAGGAGGAGCAGTGGCCCACACCAGCCACTTTTCTTGTAGGGACATGCCTTCTGGGCAATACCTACAAGGCAGGGAGCAATTCTTGTCACATTTCAGGAGGGGTATGAGTGAGCTTCCCAGGTAGTAAGGAGCACATAGCTGTCTGGCTTTTTGGTACTGTGTGTGCTTTGATAGCTTCTGTGCAGACTCACAGCTGCATCTATATCACTTCACCCTCCCCACCCCCAACCTCCCTTCCCTCCAATTCCTTGTAGTGTAGTGGTGGGGATGGGTTATGTTTTCTCTATTCATTCCTTATTTTAATGGAAGAAGGGAATAAGGAACATACTGGTTTGTCACTAGCTGGGGTTACTTTCCTGGTGAATTGTGGTAATTTCTGTAACGTCACGCTCTTTGGTTTCACAGGTTCTGAACACTGCCATCATTATGGAGCACCACTCTTTCTACGCTAGAGCAACCTGAGTACTTGGGCTTGTAAATACCATCCATTTCACCAGTGTGACAGCTAGAAAGATTACTCATCCAAAGACCCATGGGAAATAAATGACAGGAGGAGAACCAGTCTGTGCTTGTCTTTAAGTTACTATGTCACCATATAACCAATTAGATTTTGCCTAGATGAGGCCCTTATCCTGTTTGTTTTGGTTTAGCCATATATAAAACCTTGTATCACATCAGTCATTTTAATTTGTGCTGCATAGTAGTTTTTGAGTTTGTAGACCTCAGTTTTTTTTCAGACACGTAGGAAAAATCCTGCCACTTCTAGATTTGCAGTGAAGTTAAGGGACATATAGATTAAGTGAAGATCATGTTTTGATGTTGAATGCAATGTTGGGGAACAACTATCCTGAGTCTGGCCACCTTGATTGAAATACTGCCCTGTGCAAGGGCTGGAGATTAGAGGCCAGGACTCCAGCCTGTAGTCACTGTGTGTGTGTGATGCTGGTGTCCACACTACGTTAATGCCTGTGGACTGCATTGGTATGAAAATCGTTTGCCACCTAACAAGCACACTGGAACACAGAGTGTATGAAAGAATGGGTGCTGCTCTGTGGTGGCATCCCTCTGGTGTCTTACTGCCCGGGTACTCCCTTGCCAATTAAAGGAATTACAATGGAAAGTGCCAGATTGTCTGTTCTGGTTCAAGAACATTAGGGAGGAAAATGCTTTGGGAAAGGGCCAGGTCATTGTGGAGTATGTTTGTCAACAGGATTTCTCAGGTGGTACATGGGATTCAGGAGAGATGCCATTCTCTGGCAATTCTACTGTTTTTCATTAAGTTGTGCCTTTGCCTGAAACTTCTGAGAACCCAACCCCAGTTCTGCAAAGCTAGATCACCGCTGTCAGAAGAATATGTGGGTGGTGTGGGTCCTTGCTAGTGTGCCGATGGGGTTGTCCAGGAGGGGTGAGACAGGAAGAGGCCAGGAGCAGACTCGTGACAACTGGTGTTGCTGGTGTCCCATGAGAAGAAAATGTCAGGTCCTTCTATTTTGGAAGTTATCTCAATGGTACTAGGTGGTGTGCTAGGTTCTTGGTGCCAGTAATCAGGGGAATTAGTACAGACATATACTGACTGGATAATATACTAATGCACTAAAAAGCCTCGTTAGTTAAAGCAAGTCTGAGCAGAGTTCAGCACAGCTTGTGACTCAGATTCGCTAGAGTGATGTTTTCCTGTACTTACTGGAGATTGCATTTGCCTATCTGGTAATCAAACTCATCTTGGTTGGTTTAACAAAGGGTGTAAAGCAGTAAGCTCTCAGTTAGTTTCTAGCAGTGCAATTTGCATTCTTTGAACTTGCCACAGACTTGTCAGGTCCTGCTTCCAAGGAAAGCAAGGCTGCCTGGTGATGTCCTGCTTCACTGGGCTAAAAACACTGGATGGGCAGTTTCAGTCTTCCTAGTGTTGTTGTAGCCGTGATGGTCTGAGGACAAAAGGCAAGATTTTGGGCATGAATACTAAGTTTTACTAAATTAGTCAGTGTAATGGAGAAAGCAAAGTACATAGCTGGGTACTATGTGAGCTTTCAGACACGTGACTTGTCTTCAGGTTCACCCTAGATGTTAACGTACATTTTCCAGGCTTGCTTGGTAACAACTAGAAATTGTTCCAGCTCTCTTCTGCATTTTTTTTTTTTTGTTTGGCTTCTGTGCCTTTTCTTGGGGGTTGGGTTTTTTGCTATTTTTTCTTCTGAGTTTATCTTTGCTAGAAGACTTGGTCCTAGATAAGAGTGTAAGCTCATGCCAGGCAAGTGCCACTCTATATGAATGTATGCACACAAGATATTGGTGACAGAATTGTCACTAAGTGTCAGGGATAGTCATTCTTCTTAGTGGCAGAATAATTTTTCAAGCTGTACTTTAAAATGTACTTATGTGATTGCTCTGCTTTCCTGAGCAGGCCTCTGCAATTTTATGTAGATGAGTTTTCTGCTTTACAGTGGGAGGCACATGAGATGGTCTGATGGTTTTTATTTAGGCATTTGTATGCAACTCTGGTGTTTCATTTTACAAAAAAAAAACCCAGGTTATTTTTGTACAGAAAAAATGCATGTTGTTCATTTAAGTGACTGCAGCAATTCTGCCAGCTCAGGTATTAAGAATCCTTTAGTAATACTGAATGTTTTCCAAAGGACAACATTAAGTGACAACATTTGCTCCAACTGCCAGAGCTGAAGTTGTGAAGTTTGCTATGTTTTTAACCTAAGTTAATGCATCCTAACCCAACCACCATCTTAGCTAGTGACTACATCTAGGCCTCTCTTTGCTTTAATATAATTTGTAGTAAGAAGCAAACCCAGATATATAAGTCAGTAGGGGGGTTGTAAATTTTATAGCACAAATTATAAGAATGTATTGCTTTTACTTTCTCCTAATGTGTTCTATAGATCTGTAAGAAACTACATGGGGTAATAGAGGAGAAAAATAAATGGTTGATTTTGGGATTTCAATGTAGAAAGAGGTCACCAGTGGAGTCAGACATGGCCTGTGCTGTTAAACATAGCAAACAAGCAAACAAGCAGGGGCACAGAACAAGATAGCACTGGGTAATAACTAGGAAGGGAGCAGGAAACCAAATGAAGAACACTATTATTTCACTGTACAATTCTGCAGTGCTCCCCAGGTAGTCCCTACTGTGCACAGTCCTGAGTCGTCATAGAATAGAATAGTTCAGTGGAAGGGACCTACAATGATCATCTAGTCCAACTGCCTGACCACTTCAAGGCTGACCAAAAGTTAAAGCATGTTGTTAAGGACATTGTCCAAATGCCTCTTAAACACTGACAGGCATGGGGCATTGACTACCTCTCTAGGAAGCCTGGTCCAGTGTTTGACCACCCTCTCAGTAAATAAGTGTTTCCTAATGTCAAGTCTGAACCTGCTCTGATACAACTTTGAACCATTCCTGTGCGTCCTGTCACTGGATCCCAGGCAGAAGAGATCAGTACCTCCCTCTGTACTTCTCTGCAGGAAGCTGTAGAGAGCAGTGGGATCTCCCCTCAGCTTCATTTTCTCCAAACTAGACAAACCCAGAGTCCTTCACTGCTCTTCACAGGACATTTCTTCCAGACCTTCTAGCAACTTTGTGGCCTTCCTCTGGATGCATTCAGGTGCCCTAACATACTTCTTAAATTGTGGGGCCCAGAACCACACACAGTATTCAAGGTGAGACCACACCATCACTAAATATGGCAGGATAATCACCTCTTTTGACCAGCTGGTTATGCTGTGTTTGATGCACCCCAGGATGCGGTTTGCCCTCTTGGCTACCAGCACAAACTGCTGACTCATATTGAGACTGCTGTCAACCAGCGCCCCCAGGTAGGGCTGGTCTCAGCCACTCTTCTCCCAGTTTGTACTTGTGTCCAGCATTACTCTGTCCCAGGTTCAGAATCTGGCATTTATTTTTGTTAAATTTCATGCCATTGATGATTGCCCAAATCTTACAGGGTTTATGGTCAAAGACAAAAAGCTACAGTAGGTGGTGGTATGAATGAAATAAGGAATAGCTTCTACTAGCTTGGCTTCTTCAGAGTTGAAAACCTGGAAAGTACACAAAGGTCTGTGAAACAATAAATGGCATGCAGGAAAGAGAAAAGGAAACTCACTCTTTCTTCTCATGCAAAGATTAGAGGGCTTGCAATGACACTAACTTGTAGTGGCCCAGACCAAACAGGAAAATATATCTGTCCAAGAAGCTCATGAACATGGCAGTCTTTGTCAGAGGGCATTGTGCATACCGTAAGTTTTATATATTCTCATAAAACAGGTGGGCAAAATCATGGGAGAAAGGTCTACTGAAGACTATACAAACAGCTCATCATCTCTGGCTTGGGAAGCTACTAGGAGAATATCACATCATGCTTGCTGTCTTTGTATGCTTGTGGTCACAGCTCTGTTGTGGTCCATATGTTTATTCTTCAGTTAGAAATAATGTTCATACTCAATATACAAATGAGTGGTTTTCCTGTTCCCTGACTGAGAAAATGCTCCTTTCTGCCTGCCTTAGCATCTCTGGATACAACCAAGTGGGTTGTATGGTCTTCTTGAAGGTCCATTCGCAGCCTGAAAGGTAAGTCTTGTGCTCTGTATAGCTCCAGCTGGTTCTGTTGCTTGTGGACCTCACAAGCTAGCTTTTGTGAGGATCTGATGCAAGATAAGAATCAAACACTCTGGGAAGAATCCAAGTAAAGAGGTGTCTCACATTTGCAGTTCATCCCATTTCGTGGAAACCAAAACATTTCATGCAATCATGTGCTGGTGTTCTGGGACTGCCCTGTGTGTTGGGATGGAAACAGATTTCAGATTCCTTGCCGTAGTGCAACCAACTTCTGTTCCCTGTCACTCACTGCTCATCTTAGGATAGAAATGGAAGGTTTTACTGCCTAAAACCTAAAACATAGACTCAGAAGAACACAACACTGAAAGATACTGAAAGTGCCTCCAAACCATCAGTGGGCCACTGGTGAATACCTAGGAGAAAGGCAAATATACAGTGAGCTTTCTTAGCATAATCCCCAGGTCCCAGCACAGTGTCTTCCTGCGCCTGGGGAATCTCTGAAGTTAGAAGATGGATTTTATTCCATGGATTTGCCTGATTTGCACAGATGTGCCTTCTTGCTAGTCCAAGCTGATGTCACACTGTGAGTTTGTCCCTGGCACAGGCAGGCTGAGAGCAAGTGGAGAGACAAAAACAAACAAAAAACCCCAAATCCTTGGAAGAAAACAGTGAAAGAAGATTGTGGTCTGTGAAACAGAATCCAGTAAGGGTTGTCCATGGATGAACAGCAAGAACCATCTGCCAAGTGGCACTCAGAGATTTTGCTTGGAGGGTCACTGTGTCAGAGGAGATCAGAGCAAAGCCACTGCACTGAAAAGGTCTAAAATTGTTTCCAGAGAAGGCTAAGCATTTTTCCTGCTGACTCCTCACACAATACGACAAGAATAGCTAATGCTGCTTGAGCCTACTGCAAACTGCCTATTTTCTGTCCACTAATAAATTTTCCCCTGTATTGCAAGGATAAATTTCATACACATATTGTGTCGTCTTTCTCATTGTCATGCTTTGGGCCAGACTGGCCACTGAAATGAATGACAGATGCTCTCCCCCACTCTCTCTGTGACAAGAGGAGGGAGAAAGACACTTATGAGTTTAGAAAAAAACTCAACTACTTTAATGAAAATATTAATAAATTAATAAAATAGTAAAAAAGAAAATAATGAAATATATAATATATACAGAACAGTATCAAGCTCCCAGGATGACAATCGCGTTACCAGCAGGCACGGGGAAAGTCAGACAACTCAGTGACAGACAGGAGCTGGATTCTGGATCTGGATTCAGGAATATGCAGATCAGGATCAAAGGCAGACGAAAAGGCAAAATCCTCCTGGGACATCGGCCATTGAAGAAAGAGGCCTGACCCTTTGATCCCTCAGCTTTTACACTGAGCATGAGGCAGATAGGATGGAATACCCTGTTGGTCAGTTTTGGGTCATCTGTCCTGTCTGCTCCTCCCCACAGGTGTGACCCCTCTACGCTTTCCCACCTCTGACCCTCCAACATGGCACAAAATAAACTTATCTGACTTTGGTTGTTATAGCAATAAGTATAAACTCTATGCATACCATTCCTTGGAATAAATTACAAATAATCTGGTTTTATCACTCTGAGAATGAACAGTGTCTCCACAATACGCTGTTAATTTCAGAGAGTTCGGTTAATTAGAAGAGGCTTAGCTAAAAAGTAAAATTACTGAACAAAAAATTGGTTCTGTTTTACCTCAAACCTGGACACTCTTATTGACAGTTCTGCTATGCTGCTATTGAATTAGCCCTAACAGAATTATTTTCTCCCAAATTCTTCTTCCTTAGAAAGATTCAAAAAAAGCTTTGGAAATGATGTGGACATAGTTGCTTATAAATATGAAAATCTGAAAGTTTCTAATGCCTAATTTTTCTCAACAGAAACTATAACATCTTTTTTTTCAGAGTGGGTATGCGTGTGTTACAATGATGACAACTCTGTTAATAAATTATTCCACTTGAGAACAAAAGAAACAAGGGCAAAAATCAAAACTCTGTGAAGAGTTTTTAAGAAGAGGGCAAATGACAAATGCATTGCTGATTTTCTTCTAACGTCCCTGTCTGATGCATTCTATTGAAGCATAAAAATATTTTAAGAACAGTAGGTGGTGAAATTTTGGATCTGAGCTTTGCAAAGACAAAAAAGAAGGCTGTCAGCTACTTTAAAGAGATGGGCATAGTATTAAAAATGTCACTATATATACTGAAATAAGTGTATCCAAACCCTACCCCTAAATTATTGGAATCAAATCACATAATCTTTAGCGTATAAAAACAAAGGTGAAATATAATTTTTGTTCTGGTGAGAAAACAAAAAAATCAATAACCTTCAAATAATTTCTTAC
Organism: Anarhynchus alexandrinus; assembly: GCA_008711295.1. Lineage (NCBI taxonomy): Eukaryota > Metazoa > Chordata > Aves > Charadriiformes > Charadriidae > Anarhynchus > Anarhynchus alexandrinus. Next base: position 418,880 of record VUYV01000341.1, read on the forward strand.
ATGAATGGAAGTCATAACATGAAACAAAACATTATCACTTGTCCTTGAGTCATGAAGTGGAAATAAACGACAACTGAAAGATTTGAGCTGGTTTCTGCCTCAGGACATATCACCAGAACTTCACTGAAGTTACGGATTTAACTGTGGGCTGAACTAGACCCCAAATACAAAGCTTAAGCAGCATAATTTTTATTATATATACTGTATTGATATAACTTTGTATTAATAATGACTGTATCCCATGTAATTCTTCCGTATTACATGTGTACAATTGCTCTTCCTCAGTTCCTAAACAGAGTACAGCAAATCTGGCAAAAGTGGATATGGATGATGGAATCAGTCTCACCTCCATCACTGCTTCTACCTCTGTGCTCTCTAACATCTAAAGAAAAGATTATTTTATTCATAAGGTTGGTTATTGAAAATCACAACATGAAAAAGTTTGTCTTAAGGGAGGGAAATGCTCTCCAATATCTTCAGAAAAGGCTTTTATTATGCATGAATGGTTATCATTATTATTCAAAGCATTATTATTTTATCATTCACATATTAGAGTTACTGAATAGTTAAAACATCTGATGGATAATTTATGAGTGGAAGAGGAGGACCTCCCTGTTTATTAAGAAGATCACACAAGTAGACAGAATTGTATAAATCTTAAATGACCATTTAGGAGGAACAAAAATTTGTATTTGTTATGTAATTTTCATGAACAAGGCCTAGATTCAGATTAAGCAGGGCTGCAGGTATTATTTGCAGATATTGTGATTTTTGGTAAAGGTTTATGGCAGTGACACTGCTAAAATTCACAAATTTTTAATTTTCTTGCCAAGAAACAGAGAGAAAGAGGAAGACTAATGTGCAGGATGAACCTATGCTCATTCAAGCAGGCCTGGTCATGGCAAACAGGCAAATGCTGTAGGTTTCATTGTTCCCTCCTTAGTCAAACTTTGTTACCGTTGCAGTTCATGAGAGAACCAAGTTAGGTGGCAGTGCAGTCTGGTCAGTGCAGGGCTGGTCAACGCATTACACCTTGGCTTTTAACTGTGGGTGAACTACTCTCAGAAGTGAACACCTTGGAATAAAGTTTGAGACCCATTGCCCAGTACTACATTAATGCTTCCAATGATCAAGTGTATACTAGGTGGGATGGGTTGGCAGGCAGCATACTCTGTGTGGTTACAGATAGGATCAGACCTGTGCCTCCACAGATAGGATACTGAGTCCTGGACACAAAAAGCCATGCACTCATAGTTGTAGCCCAGGGAATACAGTGTAGGGATCATTCTTGAACTATTTCTTCTGTCAGATGGCTGGCTGGAGAGAGGGGTGTTAGGGTGGCATCATCTAAGCGAGCGCCAGGGCTGTCTGGTCACCTGGATGGTGGCCTTTGCAAGGGCAGCAGAAAGTCTCCAGAGCTGATTGACTCTTTGAGGCTCCATGGTAAAAACACTGCCAAGTAGGATATAGTTTGAAATATTAGTTATCTTATGTCAGAGCCTGTGCACAGAATTCTGCACTAAGGGGATGCTCAGTGAAGTAAGTGGGACCACCCTAGTACTTCCCATGGCCAGGACTGCCATAGTATGCAGAGCTGCTCCACATGTTGCTTACCTAGGTGGAGCCAGGGCAAGACTTCGGTAGGACTCTTAAGTGATTAACCTTAATTAAGGTCAAAAGCTTTCCATTAATACTTTTCTCATCAAAGCCAGTTCATTCATCTAGGAGAAGTTTCCCAGGAATGTATATGGGCAGGTGCAGACATTTGAGTCCCAGTCTGGGTGGATGGACTGGTATGGCGCTGTAGTGTTGGTATGTGTTTACTTTGTACCCAGGAGCTGTGCTCTGTAGGACATGCTTTAGTTTGCTGTTTTGAATGCATTAGAAACTGCGTATGGGTAGTAATACCTCCTTAATTTTTTATCCAGAAATGTATTTGCATTGCTTCAGTCTAATGTGAGTTCCCCTGACAGTCTGAGAGACCATTTATACTTCTAATATGAACCCCTAACTGGTGTGAAAGTTTTACTTTGCTTTGTATCCTCTGTTAGAGAGACAAGCTGTAAACTAAGTTGAAGATATATTTGGAGCAGCAGACTGTTCTGATTTGGTTTCAGCCTGCAATTAAAAACTGAGTTCTGTGCCTAAATCCAGCAGTTTCACCCCCTTCTGAATTTGTTTACTTTATAATCTTTGAAACACCTTTTATTAGCTATGAATTATATTATTCCCTGTCTCTCAGGAAAGTCTTGGGACTTTTTGGTATGCCTGTTGTTAGTGTCACTGAGAAGGCAGATGGTTTGTTTAAACAGCTTTGGTTGAAGAAATCACAGTTTGTGGTTACAGTGGCTTGGCAGAAACATGTGATACAATACACCAGAGGACATTGGTGCTTTGGGGAGCAGGGCTCATGGTGACTGACAAGGTCTCCCTTGTGAGGGTGATCATGAGAATCACCTGGGCCAGTAAATATGATAGCTTAAATGAAATAATTTGGTTCGTTAGGTAAATAGTGACTCACTGAGTAGGGCCTTCATAACTGCATTGTCAACTGCAAAGTGAAACATTTACTGGAGGGATAAGCAGATAAAATATGAGATCCCAGTATGTTAAGAAATCTTATGATATCAGCAAAAAGGGGCAATTTATGAGAGAAGCTTTGAGAAAGAAATAAAATATATTCCTTAAAGCTGACGAAGTGTTTGTAGACAGGAAGACAATGTTTACAGGGAAGAGTTATCTGGAGAAAAGATATCTGTAAGCAGTTCTGCATTTGGAATTGGACGAACAGCCTATGCAAAATATTAAATCAGAGAACAGTTCTTCTCAGTGCAGCAGTCATTTTTTACCTGCACACCAAAGCTCACCTCTCTCTTTGATGTCTTACAGAGGGTTCTGGCCTTTGCAGTTCTCGTGTTATTTAACTACAGCAAGAGCTACAAAGTCCAGCAGTGTAGGGATGTTCTACGGTCCTGCCTTCTCAGTGCTCACAGAAAGGATTAAGGATTATATTGCTGCTGATGTCAGTGTGGAGGAAAAGATGATAAAGGTACAAAATTCCTTTCTCATAAAAAACCTCCACCACCAAAAATGAAGAAGAAATTATATTCTGCTGTTTTATTAAGCACTTGCTCAAACCTTATAGAGAACATTTGTAAAGCATGTAAGTATGTTTCTGAAAACAAATGAAGTTCTGATGCCAGTTAGGTGTTGAAATGAATGCCATTAATGCAGAACTCTATCACCAAATTTTTCACATTTTAAAAATCTCAGTTTTGCACACTTTACTGGCCAAATGACTGTGTTACACAGGCTGTCTGTCTGCAGTGTGCTCTGTCCACAAGATCACAGCCACCTGAAATGAATGTCAAAAGAAAATAATTATGGTTATCCAAACTGCAGAAGAGGGGATTTTTAAGGGGCTTAATAAAATATTCAATGTTATTACACATGACCAAGCGAAATTATTCCATTTGAGAAGAATGAGCACATTTTAGAAAACGTTTTGACAATGGAGAAACTCAGAGGTGCGATCGTACTAGGCAGTGTTGCATTTTGTGTGATAGCATGATGTGCCTTGACAAATGAGGTCTGCTGAGTTTGCTAAACAGAAGCTTTGAAATACTTTCCTGGGTTTCTTAATGTCCTCAGCTGATCAGCCCAAAAGAGCCACTAGTCTGTATGCCTGAATAAAAGCTAATTCTGCTCTGCTTTGCTCCTCATGATGTCATTTAAATCTGTGCAAAAGGATGTAAAAAAGATTTAAAGATTTACCTTTCCTATGTGTTTTGTGCTTGCTGTAAGTAATCATCTGCATGGTATGGAAAGGAGCTCGGTCTTTCATGATGAGTTCCAGTCAGGTTTATGTATAATTGTTTAGTACGATTTCCTGTTGTATTTGGACTGACATGGGGCTGGTATTTCAATGTCACCTCAATAGCAATGAATATTTGTACATAATGTTTTATGTAAGTGATTTAGGTATTGCTCTTCTGTCATCTCTCTGCGATATTATTTTGTGTTCTCCTAGAGGAGAGAAATATTCTAGCTCTTGTTTTTGTCTATAGACTAAAATAAATTACTAGAATTATTCAGAAAGAAATAAATTATTAATGCCCGATGTATTGTCCCAGTTTTATTTGTCTTGAGGATATGTTTACATTTTGCATGCCTCTAGATAAATTTATGGGTTTTTCTTTTTTTTTTTAGTTGATATTTTCTATGAGGAAAAATTATAGTGTTGAGAACTAGAGACTGTTATAAAGTGCAGCTGCTGTAGTCAAGAAGTGTGTGTTTTCTCTGGGATGAAATGAAATGCCTCCCTTATTCCCTGTAGAGGAGGGAGTGAACATAAGCAAAATGTAAGCAATTTTTACTTCTGAGTACTGTATGGAGGCTGAATCAAATTAGGTCTGGAGATGCATTCTAACTGTCTAATGGTTTGGCTTTTTTTTCTTTTATGGGTTTTTGTTTTAATACATTTCTGATGAAAAAGTGACATAAAACACTCCTTTGAAGAAATATTTTCTTGAACAACTACCTCTTTTGCCATATCTGAAAGCTCAGGTTCTTATGCAGATTGATATTGTCATAAAGGATCTGCTTTTCCATACCAAATGTTGCTAACTATAGATGCAATCTATAAATGGACCTTTACAAGGTAATGATTTATATTTACCAAAAATGATACAAAATATAGTTCAAAATAGAAGAGGTAAGAAATTTTTGAGTTATTTTTGCAAAGTTCATTTCCAGAACACAATTCTGCATGTCCCATGTGTATAGTTCAATGGCCTATGACCTCAGCCCACTTCCACCATGTTTGGTGCAAAGGTTCCCATTCACTCAGTGGTATCTGGTGTATGGTAGCAGAATCATGGAATCACAGAATTTTCAGAGTTGGAAGGGACCTCTAGAGATCATCTAGTCCAACTCCTCTGCTAAAGCAGGATTGTCTAGAGCACAATACTCAGGACTGCATCCAGGTGGGTCTTGAAAGTCTCCAGAGAAGGGGACTCCACAACCTCCCTGGGCAGCCTGTTCCAGTGCTCTGTCACCCTAACCGGAAAGAAGTTTTTCTGTGTATTTGAATGAACTTCCTATGTTCCAGCTTGTGCCTGTTGCCCCTTGTCCTGTCACTGGGAACCACTGAAGAGTCTGACTCCATCCTCCTTCAACCCACCCTTTAGATATTTGTATGCCATAATAAGGTCTCCCCTCAGCCTTCTCTTCGCCAGGCTAAAGAGTCGCAACTCTCTCAGCCTTTCCTCATAAGGGAGATGCTCCAATCCCTCAACCATCTTAGTTGCCCTACGCTGGACTGTCTCCAGCAGTTCCCTGTCCCTCTTGAACTGGGGAGCCCAAAACTGGACACAGTATTCCAGTTGTGGCCTCACCTGCGTGTGAATGCTTCAAGGTTGAAAGCCTTCATCTTCCTATTGCATGTGCTCAGCACATAGAGCTTTTACCCTATTGTGCAGTAGGAGCATCACTGTGTCCCTGGGTATATTTTAAGGACTGAAGGAAACATATGCTCCTCTCTCCTCCTTCCTTACCTCAGCTGCTGTGGGAAGGTGATTGTGGGTCCATGAGTCAGGCAGTAGCTGTGTTATTGTGACTCAGAGGGACGTGGTGTGTAATGGCAGCAGGGATGCCAAGCTATGACTTGCTGGGCACTGCCACTCCAACAGTGTGCCTTGTAGTGTGTCTTGCAAAAAAGCCACAACTCCATGCATTAAGGCATCTCTCTGCCATACTCTGCCCTTCCTGCCAGGGGAGAAGACTGAAATCTAAACTTAAAACCAACAAATTTGGTATTATTTGTTTAAGTTATATAACACTGCTAACCAGCTGCTATGTCAGGCACACCATCCATTTGACCAGTGTAACTTGTATTCCTATTAAAGGCTGCTGCTGCAGTGTGTCACATTACCTTAGCCAACCTATGTGGATGTGATGGTCTAGATGCTTGTGCCAGCAGCATGCCACCTCCACAGATAGTTACTGCCAACAAAAATGAAGTAGTGTTGCCTGGGCCAGCATGGTCCGTTACTGCTTTAGCCCTCTGGGTAGGTGACCACTTTGCTAGTGAGGCCTGTAGTCTAATCAGGAAAGTGTCAGGTTTCCATGTCTTCCTCAGAAACATGGAGAAAGAAGAGATGTAAGTTCACTGTGGGAGGGACAACCATCAGCTGGGGCTGATACAAGGACAGGAGGAATGTGTTGAAATTTTAGAGGTAAAATTTGCAGCCAGGGAAGAATTAGGTGAGACAGTTTGCAGTCACTACATAAGCACACCTATGACCAAGTGCTTGGCATGCACAAGCAATACAAAGCCATTGGCTTGCAAAAGGCTTTGCGTATAAGCAAAAAAATTAAATCTGAAAATCTGAGCAATTAATAGAATAATCATATAGCTTTTCTTGAAGTTTGTTGCAACAGACTCAAAGGGTTGCAGGGGAGAAGGATCTGGGGGTACTGGTGGGTGAAAAGCTGGACATGAGCCGACAATGTGTGCTCGCAGCCCTGAAGGCTGACCATATCCTGGGCTGCATCAAAAGAAACGTGGCCAGCAGGTTGAGGGAGGTGATTCTACTCACCCACCTAGAGTACTGCATCCAGCTCTGGAGCCTCAGCACAGGAAAGACATGGATCTGTTGGAGCAGGTCCAGAGGAGGGCTACAAAAAATGATCAGAGGGATGGAACATCTCTCCTATGAAGAAAGTTTGAAAGAGTTGGGCTTGTTTAGCCTGGACAAAAGAAGGCTCTGGGGAGACCTTATTGCAGCCTTTCAATAAGGGGGCTTATAAGAAAGATGGGAACAGACTTTTTAGCAGGGCCTGTAGCAACGTTGCCATCCCTGAAGGTATTTAAAAGACAGGTAGACATGGTGCTTAGGTATATGGTTTAGTGGTGGTTTTGGCAGTGTTGATGATTGGACTTGATGGTCTTAAAGGACCCTTCCAACCTAGACAATTCTATGATTCTATGATTCTAATAGGACAAGGGGTAACGGTTTTAAAGTAAAAGAGGGAAGATTTAGACTAGATATAAGGAAGAAATTTTTCACTATGAGAGTGGTGAAACACTGGAACAGGTTGCCCAGAGAGGTGGTAGAAGAACCATCCCTGGAAACATTCAAGGTCAAGTTGGACGGGGCTCTGAGCAACCTGAGTCCTGTTCAATATATTCATCAATGGTCTGGATGAAGGGATAGAGTGTACCATCAGCAAGTTTGCTGATGACATGAAACTGGGAGGAGTGGCTGACATGACAGAAGGCTGGGGAGGAATCTGGGGAGGAATAACCCCATGCATCAGTACAGGTTGGGGTCTGACCTGCTGGAGAGCAGCTCTATGGAAAGGGACCTGGGAATCCTGGTGGACAACAGGATGACCATGAGCCAGCAATGTGCCCTGGTGGCCAAGAAGGCGAATGGCATCCGGGGGTGCATCAAGAAGAGTGTGGCATGCAGGTCAAGGGAGGTCATCCTTCCCCTCTATTCTGCCCTGGTGAGGCCACATCTGGAGTACTGTGTCCAGTTCTGGCCTCCCCAGTTCAAGAAGGACAGGGAACTGCTGGAGAGGGTCCAGCAAAGGGCTACAAAGATGATTAGGGGATTGGAACATCTTTCTTACGAGGAAAGGCTGAAGCACTTGGTTCTTTTTAGTCTAGAGAAAAGACGACTGAGGGGGGATCTTATTAATGCTTATAAATACTTAAAGGGAGGGTGCCAGGGGGATGGGAACAGTTTTTTTTTGCAGTGGTGCTCAGTGATAGGACAAGAGGTAACAGGCACAAACTTGAATACAAGAAGTTCCATCTTAACATGAGGAGTAACTTCTTTACTTTGAGGGAGGCAGAGCACTGGAACAGGCTGCCCAGAGAGATTGTGGAGTCTCCCACTCTGGAGACATTAAAAATCTGCCTGGACACTGTCCTGTACAACTTGCTGTAGGTGACCCTGCTCTGGCAGGGAGATTGGACTAGATGATCTCCAGAGGTCCCTTCCAACCCTTACCATTCTGTGATTCTGTGATCTAGTTGAAGATATCCCTGCTCATTGCAGAGGGAGGTGGACTAGATGACCTTTTAAGGTCCCTTCCAACCCAAACTGTTCTATGATTCTATGCTTCTATGCTCCTATGATCAGTGGCACAATCTCCAGCTAAAAGCCAGTCACCAGAGTAGTACCCCAGGGGGGATATTGGGGCCAATCCTGTTCCACCTCTACATTAATGCCTTGGATGAGGGACAGAAGGCACCATGAGCAAGCTGCTGACTATCCAGAATGGTGAGCAGTGGCTGATAGACCAGAGAACCGTGCTGCCATCCACAGGGAGCCCAACTGTATGCAGCCCCAAGAAACCTGCTGTAGTTGACCCTGCTTTGAGAAGGGGTTTTAGACTAGATGGTCTGCAGAGGTGCCTCCCAGCTGCAACCATGCAGTGTCTCTGATTTTAGGCCTGCTATATTTTTTAACAAGTTTCAACAGATATTTGCTTTTTACTAGTGCTTAACCATTTTGCAGACCTCTCGTGTTTGTGTGTCTGTGCACTGGGGTTTCACAGGCTGTCTCAAGTTCACAGCGATGGGTGTGGAGTAGGCTCAGGCTGAATGTGAGAGGGGCTGCGTAGGAGAAAGTTACATTGTCATGGCTATTTTTTCTGGTTTTAGTACGTATCAGGCTGTTGTCCTCTTGTTAGTACTGACAACGAGTAACTTTTACTGTATTTCATACAATACTGCTCTTGTGAACCTCTGTACATTCTGCCTTACATTCTTTCTTTCTTTCTACTACAAAAATTTTCTTCTTTAGAGTCCCAGCAGCTAAAAAGTATTAGGGCTGCCACAGTCTTAAAAGGCTGGAGGATAACATATCCTCATTGGCATAATGGACCATGGGTCCTTGCAGAAATGGACACATTGTGCATTGTGTCCACTGCAATGGACAATGTGTTTCCATCCTGGAGACCTCATTTACCATAGAAGTCATAAAGCAGTTACCCAGGACATCACATCAAATGGCCTGTTTGCTTCACAAGCGTGTCGCTGGCTTCCTGGATTCCTGCTTCTTTATGCCAAGGTGATTATAAGGTTAATTCAGCCTGATCCTTTTCAGATGGATTGTCTGACCTTGGTTATCATTCATTTGTGAAGATACCTAATATGATTTTAAAAAAAAAGAAAAAAGTAAAAGTGGTAAAGTGAATGATGAGTGGTTCACCACAGCTGGGTGATCAGCTGATTTTTTAAAAAAATCTAAATGGGAGAGAGTCCTGAAGGGCAAAGGAGTCCAGGAAGGCTGGACATTTTTAAAGAAGGAAGTCTTAAAGATGCAGGAGTAGGCCATCCCCCTGTGCCAAAAAATGAGCCGTCGGGAAAATAGAGCAACCTGGCTGAACAGAAAGCTATGGTTGCAACTCAGGGAATAAAGGGGAATTTATGGCCTTTGGAAGAAGGGTGCAGGGCACTCATGAGAAATACAAAGATGTTGTGAGACTATGTAGGGAGAAAATTAGGAAGGCCAAAGCCCAACTAGAACTAAATGTGGCTTTTGATATTAAGGACAAGACAAAAAGCTTCTACATTAGCAATGGAAGGAGGACTAAGGATAATCTCTGTCCTTTTGTAGACCGGGGTGGAAACACTGGTGACAAAGGCTGAGGAAAAGACTGAAGTACTTAATGCCTTCTTTGCCTCAGTCTTTAACAGTAAGACCAGTTGTTCCCTGAGTACCCAGCCCCCTGAGGGGCAGGGAGCAGAAGAAAGCCCCCATAATCCACAGGGAACTAGTGAGTGACCTGCTTCAGCACCTAGACATACGCAAGTCTATGGGGTTGGATGGGATCTACCCAAGGGTACTGAGGGAGCTGGCAGAAGTGTTCAGCAAGCCACTTTCCACCATTTATCAGCAGTCCTGGTTTACTGGGGAGGTCCCAGCTGACTGGAGGTTAGCACATGTGATGCCCATCCACAGGAAGGGCCGGAAGGAGGATCTGCAGAACTACAGGCCTGTCAGTCTGACCTCGGTGCCTGGGAAAGTTATGGAACAGATCATCCTGAGTGTCACTATGCGGCACATGCAGGACCACCAGGTGATCAGGCCCAGTCCGGATGGGTTCATGAAAGGCAGGTCATGCTTGACAAACCTGATCTACTTCTATGACAAGGTGACCTGCTTAGTGGATGAGGGAAAAGCTGTGGGTGTTGTTTACCTGGACTTCAGTAAAGCCTTTGACACTGTTTCCCACAGCATTCTCCTGGAGAAACTGGCTGCTCGTGGCTTGGGTGGGTATACTCTTCACTGGGTAAAAAACTGGCTGGAAGGCCAGGCGCAAAGAGTGGTGGTGAATGGAGTTAAATCCAGTTGGTGGCCAGTCACAAGTGGTGTTCCCCAGGGCTCAGTACTGGGGCCAGTTCTCTTTAATGTCTTTATCAACAACCTGGATGAGCTGATCAAGTGCACCCTCAGTAAGTTTGCAGACAACACCAGGTAAGGTGGGAATGTTGATCTGCTTGAGGGCAGAATGGCCATATAGAGGGATCTGGACAGGCTGGATCAATGGGCTGAGGCCAATGGTATGAGGTTCAACAAGGCCAAGTGCCGGGTTCTGCACTTGGGTCGCAACAACCCCGTGCGGCGCTACAGGCTTGGGGAAGAATGGCTGGAAAGCTGCCTGGAGGAGAAGGACCTGGGGGTGTTGGTCGACAGCCAGCTGAATATGAGCCAGCGGTGTGCCCAGGTGGCCAAGAAGGCCGATGGCATCCTGGCCTGTATCAGGAATACTGTGGCTAGCAGGACTAGGGAAGTGACTGTCCCCCTGTACTCGGCACTGGTAAGGCCCCACCTTGAGTGCTGTGTTCAATTTTGGGCGCCGCAGTATAAGAAGGACATTGATGTTCTGGAGCGTGTCCAGAGAAGGGCAATGAAACTGGCAACAGGTCTAGAGCATGTCTTAGGGACCGGGTGTTGTTTAGCCTGGAGAAAAGGAGGCTGAGGGGAGACCTTATCGCTCTCAACAACTACCTGAAAGGAGGTTGTAGCGACGTGGGGATTGGTCTCTTGTCCCAGGTAATAAGTGATATGACAAGATGAAATGGCCTCAAGTTGCACCAGGGGAGGTTTAGATTGGATATTAGGAAAAATTTCTTCACCAAAAGAGTTGTCAAACATTGGAACAGGCTGCCCAGTGAAATTGTGGAGTCGCCACCCCTGGATGTATTTAAAAGACGGGTAGACATGATCTTAGGGAAATGGTTTGGTGGTGGTTTTTGGCAGTGTTAGGTTGATGGTTGGACTCAATGATCTTAAAAATCCCTTCCAACCTAGAGGACTCTATGATTCTAAATCATACTAAGTATAGGCTCAGTCTCGCTCCTTACTACAAAGAGGGGAAACCACATGTACGTGGGTGTTTTTGGCTGCCCCACATATGGAAAAAGGTTATCTTTCTTTTCTGCCATATTTGCCATCACAGAATCTGCAAAGGTGAACAAGAGAGGTGGGTACTCTGTGGGGTCTGGTGGGGCATGGGTTGTCTTGTCCTGCCTGGATTCTTCAGTGTCTAACAAGGATCAAGCTTATATTATATTTTCCTCTTTAGTGAAGTACTGATAGGATCTCTCTTTTCTGTCTCTCTGATATTTCTGAAACTTCTCAAAAATTTAAATTTTTGCCATCTTTTGCCTACTGTCAAGTGTTGCTGAAAGTGGTTGAGTGCAGAATTTTTTTCAGGTGCAGAAGGAGGACGTCAGCAGACAAGGAAAATGTGATCATGTATGCTGGATTTTAAGATGTCATTAGAAATGCAGCTGGGTTTAAAAACACAAAAAGTTCATTACATTTGTTAGTCTCTCAGGATCTGACAGTCTTTTCAGAGTCACTTTGGACAACATTTCATTATAAGGAAAAGGGGGAAGTATCTTTTATTCAATAAATGTAAGGGGGTTTTGTTGTTTTTGGTTTAGTTTGGGTTGGTTTGTTTGGTTTTTTGTTAACAAAAAAAATAAAAGGAATAGATGATTGCTCTGAGTTTTGCCTTGGCAAATCACAATGCTACTTTACTTGCTAAAAACCCAGCTGTCCCCAAAACACTGTTCTGCACTGTCACCTGGTAACATGAATACTTTCCCATGGTTTAAAGGCCAGGTTGAATATCTTGGCAGTGAGATATTACAACTGCATTTTGCAGAATGTCATGACAATTAACAACTTTTCTTCCACCAACTAAAAGATTTTTGTACTGAATTTGCATTTTGTAGAAATAAATATGCTTATTAGGAAGCAGGAGATTTTTAGTAATACAAAAGTTATTAACGGCAGTACATTAAAGCTTTTAAATGAAAAACTTACCACAATGAGAATATGTGATATGTGAATTTGATACTAGAAAATGGAATTTATCTGGAAGACATTCAGGTTTGCAAATCCAAGGCATTATCTTTTTATAGGTAATAGGGGTTTGCAGACAATTGATGCAACATACGCATCTTGATTTATTGATGTTTAATACTAGCAGTATGTGAGATGTGTCTGGGATGTAGTGGTAGGAAGTGTGAAAGATTATTGTTTTTTAGCTTTTTGCGGGGCACTTGTTCCTAACTAAATATTTTTATCTGTGATGTAATACTTGCGCTCCTTTTGCTTTCTTGCTGATGGCACAGCCTTTGCAGAAGCCAAATCCAAAGGATGCAGTTCTAAGAACAAACAGAATGTATCTGTGTCCATTTAGGTTTTGGCAAAACCAAATAGGCTGAGCAACAGATCAGGCAGAATTCCTGGATCTACTAAGCAATCATGCAGAAGCTCTTTTCTTGTGAGTATAAGACCAATAACCTGCAGGATGTTTTCTCCTTGCTATCTCAAAAGGAATACTGTTAGTCTGAAGTATTGAAATACACTAATTTAAACTATGCAAGTTGCTGATTGTTCACAGTTGGGTAAAATGTGCTGAATGTAAAAAAAAAAAAAAAATCTTAAATGAATTTTATGTCCCTTTATTCCTGTTCATGAGGCCATGAGAAGGACAGGTCTGGTCTTCTTGGTGCTATTATGAGGCAGACTGCTGCACTACCATGGGCCTCCCACCATGGTTAGTATGCACTGTCAGACAGTGCCCTGCTCTTCTGAATGCTCATGAATAAAGTAAATCAGTAAAACTCCAGTGGCTGAGGAACAACAGTGGAACTGAATAGGTCTAGCTTTCATTCCTGGCTTTGCTGTAGGTTGCCTGTATGACCTTGGATGGAGTATTATTTCTTTTCTATAGAAATGGAAGCCAGATATGTGTTCTTCCTCCTGTTTATTTTGGCTGGAACTTCAGGGCAGGGGCTGACTCTCAGTGTGTTCTGCAAGAGAGAGAATGGCAGGACCTCCTTGTCCATGAATTCAGGGCTGATGTGCTTTTGCACTGTTGAGAAGGCAGTGGCTTATAATGTTCACCAGATGTGGCTGCTCACCTGCTTGCTATGGAGGGGTCTGCAGCCACACTACGTAGTGCCGGAGCCCCATGAATGGTTAGGTATCATTCTTGACAGCTGCCATGCACATGAGAAATGCTAAAGGTAGACTTAGCTGAGAAGTGAATTAAAATGGTTGTCTTGTTACCAGATTACTCACAGGTGTGTCATAGAGGGGAAGTCTGGCAGAACTTTGTTGCACTTATTTGCAGAAGAAAGTGGAAAAACATGTTTAACAAAAGGAACAGAAGCCAAGCCAAATCCCCAATGACCTATTCTTTTTTCTGCTAAGTGGTTACATGTGTTTTATTGCTGAGCATCCAGCTAAAACTTTCAGGAAAATTTTGGTGGCATGTGCTGGGACTGCTGACTCAGTGCAGCTCTTGCAGCCTATTCAACAAAAAACATCTGGTACAGCTCTGATTTATACTTGTTTGAAGAGAGAAAAGCAGCTGCATCTATTGCTGCAGTGGGAAGCTGTCAAAAGAAGGGACCTTCTCCCACAACACCTCTTATAAGGGTGACTCTGCTGTGGCTTGAGAGCCATCACTTCTGCAACTGTTACACTTCAGAAGCCTCATACCCATAAATGTTAGGCATCCATCAATCAACTGACAATGAGAAAGCACTATTTCCTTCTTACATGGGATAATTTATATCACTAATGAAGGATTTGTCTAAGGATTCAGTCTAAGTACCCTGTTTTCAATTGGTGGAGTGAATTTAAACTGATTTAGATTTGGTGGATTGATTTAGCTGAACGGAAAAAAACCTTACAATGAAATAGAAATATCCACCCAGGAGCTAAAAGACTGGTAAAAATTGTTGAAGCTTTCTCCTACAAAAGAAATGTGACCTAACAGATCCACTTAATAGAAGTATCAAGTACTGATCACTTTGCCATGCTACCCTGCTACAATCCAGGAAGATGAGAAAGAATTGTGGGTGAGTCTGCCCCTCTGGTGCTGATGCTGAAGAAGTTTGAAAGCCAGCTCTACAGTGGATATAAGCATCCATAAGCACCAGTTCAACTGATGTGTTTTATAGCTTTTTTGGGCACCAAGGTAGCCATCCATGAGAAAAGCCAGGATATATTCCCATCTGGAATGCTCCTTTTCCAGAGTCTGGCACAGTTTTGAAGTGTAGTGACCATTTGCATTGTAAAGCTAAACTTAATGAAGTAATTTGCCCTTCAGGACTGCCTCTCATTTAGATCAGTCAGCACTTGCTCTTCTGGCAAAGTAGGTCAACAGCATCCTGGGCTGAATTAGGAAGAGTCTTGCAAGCAGATCTAGGGACGTGATCCTTGAACTCAGCTCAGCGCTGATGAGATATATCTACAGCTTCAACTCTGGGCTCTCTAGTACAAGAGAGTTATGGACATACTGGAAAGAGTCCAGCAAAGGTCCACAAAGAGGATGGAGAATTTGGAGGATCTGACATAAGAGGAGAGGTTGAGACAGCTGGGACTGCTTAGCCCGCAGAAGAGAAGGATCAGAGGGAACCTCGTCACTGTATATGAATACCTGCTGGGAAGGAATAAAGAAGATGGAGACAAAATCTTTCCAGGAGTGCCTGATGAAAGGAAAAGTGGCAATGGGTGCAAAGGGTTTTTTGGTTGGTGATTTATTTTTTTTATTTTTTTTACTGTTATGACATCCTGGGCAACTTGCTGTAGGTAACCCTGCTCTGAGCAGGAGGTTGGGACTAGGTATCTCCAGAGGTCCCTCCCAACCTGAACCATTCTGGGATTCTGTCATTGAATATAACAGCCAGCTGCACAATGGGTTCAGAACTGCCATGGTCTTTAACTTACCTTAATTGTGTGCAGATACAGTTCATGCACTGCCTAAACTTTGCTTATCAGTCTCTCATTCTTCTACACATGGTTCATACTAATTCAGGTAACAAGAAAACACTGTGACAGATTCTATTAGGGCACAAAGGATTGTCTAAAGTGTAAGTAACCCTGAGAATTACCGAAACATCTGGGGAGAAGGGTGAACAGTGCCCTGACTGTTACTCAGTGACTGTCAGAGTCAATGATCTTAGCTAGGAAACAGAAAGAACTCCGCTGAGCCAGTCAAATGCAAGGTGGGATCTGCAAGTCAAACTGTGAATTCAGTTTTGCATGTCATTTTGCTATAAAAGGCCCTGTGTGTTATATTCCGTGTACAATTTTCATGTGGTTTTGCAGTTACATCTGCTGGGATTAACCTTGCAACTTGTACTTCATTAACAATGCTCCAGGCGATGGTTGAGCTGAACAGAGCATGGATAAATCTTCCACAGTTGCTTGAGCTCTACGGGACCAGGAATTAGTAAGAAACGTGATTAACATTGTGACTAAATTTAGTTTTCACAGGTTTGCTTTACGAATAAGATGGCAATTCTGTTCTCCAAAAGACAAATGTGGGTCGAATAAACTTGGTGTGAACACGAGTCCCAGATCCAGCCTATGACATGTGTAGTGGAAGACAGCCCGAAGCATCCAGCGAGACACTGTAATCCCACGGAGTTTGGCCAAAGCTGCTTTGTGGTTTGGGAACACAAATTTGCCTGAACCTCAGAGCAGTGTTTGTTACCTGGCCTTGCAGAGAGCTTTTGAAGCCTTCCTGGATGAAACATGAACACTCCATGCTATTCTAATATTTTAGATCTATGTGAGTGATCCCTAAACTTCTGAGAAGCCGCAGTGCAAGGGGGCAGAGAGGTTTTAGTAAAGCAGCTTCTTTAAAACACTATGCTATCAATGCAAAAACACTTCCATTGCAACATACTAGCTATGTTGAAAGGAACAAAAAACAGAATCTGAATATTTTGTGGCAATGGCAAAGAGTGCAGGGGATAGACTCGCACGATTATAATGTTGTGAGAAAACATTTTAACTGCTGGAATTTATCAGGTCCACCCAGCCAGTGTTCCTTTGTGTTTGCAGGTGCTTGCTGTATTCCTGTTTGTCTCTTGACTGCTATTTTCTCATTTCAGGTGCATTCACTCTCTCAGAACAGTGAACGTGCTTTGGACCACAGCTATTATTTTAAATCACCTACTCTCACCCACAATGACCAAACAGGCTTTAAAAGCAAGGGTGATTTTTTTTGTTCATGTATATGATGAGGTCTCTTACCTAGAAATTGACCTTGTCACCCATTGTTCTTCTCAGCTTTCAGCTCAGCAACCATAATTTCTGTCAATTACCAGGCAATAGAACTTATGACTGTGGTTTAAGTAGTGAATGAAGAAACACAGAACTTTCTTCCTGCATTCAAGAATGTGACTGCAGTGTCCAAAAAGTTTTCATGTATGTCTCGCTCACAAGTGCAGCATGGTGTTAATGGTGCTTAGGGTTTCAGGACACAGAGAGGGCAGAGGCAAGGCCTTCCCACCCTAAGGGTCCATTGGTGTGTACCCAACACTGTAATAGGAGAAGAGGTGAAGCCAAGTGAGGTCTGTCAAGGTACTTGCCTTTGAAGTGCGCCCTCAGCAGCAGATGGGCTCAGATGCCACTAGCCCTGCATACATCTAGGCTTTAACCTCCCTGTAACCAGGCTCAATCTTCTTTGCATACATGATTTAAGATCCTCAATAATAATAGGACTGAAGTATACTTCAGTTTGGAAGAGACCCAACCCTTGGCAAGTCAGGTCTTGAAAAACTCTAAGGATTGAGGCTGCACATCCTCTTTGTGTCCCAGCTCCACTGCTGGACTGTCCACACAGGGAAAAGCTTCTGCTTACACCTGGTCTGAAGTGCTCTTGTTCAGCTTTTGCCCATTGTTCCTCATCCTCCCAAGATGAGAAGCACCTGGCCCCATCTTATTGATCATGGGGTGCTGTTAGGCTGTGGTGTATTGACTGCTCACTGCAATTTGGTGTGAGCTGAAAACTGGACAAAAGTCTGTTCTGTCACCTTCTCCAGCTCACTAATAAAGACGTTTTCCTCTGCCTCCCTCCAACTAAGGTGCATTAATTATGATGAATCAGACTAGCCTAGCTAGCCTGAGAAGTGCTCTTTCACCCTGAGTTCCACATCACAATTGCACGGGGAGTGAACAAATATTTTATCCTATTTGGTTTTGAATCTCAAACTTAATTTCATTGAATGTCCCTTTGATCTTCTGCCCTGAGAGAAGCAGGATGGCATAATTTTGACTTATTTTCCCCTGTCCATTTTTAAAATGCCTTTTTTTTTTCTCCTGCCTTACTAAAGTAATCTAATTTTGTCAGTGTCTTGAATCTTTCTTTGTATTCTTTCAGGGTCCTCTGGGAGATGGGATGACACCTGATTCACCCCACTGTCCAGCCAAGGACAGCAATTGATAAATGTTTTTTTTTCTGATTGATCACTTATTTCTTGTGCATCCTATTAGATGTTTAGCTTCATAAATCACTGTTTCATGTGAAAGAGAAATTTTTATGGAACTGATCTTGCTGAGTGCCTTTCTTGGCCAAAGTTGGTGAATTTTAAACTCCAGGGAGTAAGCAAGAATGTCTATGTGAATACACATGTACACACATGCAAGCACATACACACAAAAGAATTATTTTTTTCCTCCTGCAGCAGCATAGAATTTTATATATAAGAATATTTTCTCCAACTGGCATATTATTTCTACTTTTGCTTTTTAGTTTTACAGTTATGTAATGGTCTTATTGTCCTTTCATATGGATTTAAAGACCTCAGTTGACTCCAGTTTCCTTTCTTCACAGAGGTGTTGAAGAGGGTGGCTGGAAGAGGCTGGGCTACAGTCCATGAAGAACCCCAAGGACAGAGTGTCTGTTTGGGATTTCTGACCCACTAAGATGAACTCAGGTTAATTGGTATGATGTGGTGATAGCAGTCTGTCAGGGAGGTTCATCCAGGTAGTCTCTGTGGAGTGACAAAGAATGCCTCCATGAAATGAGTAGCACTCAGTCTCTCAGCTGCCATAAATCAGCACAGCTCTAGTGAATTTAAAGGACTTTTGTGCTGAACTGCTGCAGATGAAGCCCTGGCCTGTTATTTATTTATTTGGTTGTTTGTTTGGCATCACTGAGATGAAAGCCCTGTTCCTGGGACATACTGATAGACTGACACAGATAAAAGAAGTCTAACAAATGACGTCCAAGCTGTGTGTAGGATGGGAAGTACATATGTGATCCCATAGCAGCAATGCAATGATGTACAAAGCAAGACTTAAAAATGTATTGTGCATAATGGAGAGAGGGGTTGAAGGAGTGAGAAAGAGGAAGGAAGAGAGGAGAGAAGAAGAAAGCAAGGGAGGGAGGAAGGAAGGAAGGAAGGTGGCTTTAGGTTCCCTTAAACAAATGCCATTCTGCTTTATGCTGTATTTACCAACCTGTGGTTCTTAAATGAGCAGTTTGACTGCTCCTATATGACGGGGCTACCTCATGTGTTTGACAGGTGATGCTGCTGTCCTTACTGGTGACCTGGAAAGGGACCACAGCACTTTATGTGGATGATGTTTATGGCTGGTCCAGTGTAGAGCAAGGATGTGAAGAGTAAAGAGGACAGGGAAATTGTATCATGTGGATATTGCAAAATCTGGAAAAAAAAAAAAAAGAGAAAAAATTTACAGAGTGACATTGAAATAGGGGAAATATAAAGTAATCTGAAATGGAGCACACACACATTCTCTGTGGGTGAGAACAATGTAGGAAGCCTAGAGCTGGAGGAGTGAGCAAAGCACTGTTGTCAATGCTGAATTAGCAATGACTATGCTGTATCCCTGCACTGCCTGAGGAAAAGAACCGTGTCTTGGAAAGAGGAGAAAGTAGGCACTGGCTGTACCTATTCCAGGTCAGCTGCTGCATTCAGGGCTTGACAATAAACTTTAAAAACCCATTAAGAGGCTGGAGGGAACAGCCAAGTAATGAAGGTCTGTGAGGACTGGCTGGTGTGGAACCTATGAAATTGTGAAGGCTGAGAGCCTGGCTAAGTACAGGGGTGTGATTGCAGCTTGTCTATCTTCAAGGCAGAGGTGGAGGAGCCTGTGGCTGAGTTACAGACTTCAGGTTTACCACAGACAGCTCTCAGCTCATGAATTTTCTGCATTTATTATGGAGAACACTAAAATGTGTGTTCACACTTTGTCTGCTAAAGACCTGCTGGGCTTTCAGAAGGAAAAACTGATCCATAACTAAAAAAAAAAATACCTAGAGGTTGAGTATAGAATAAAGAGACAGAGATTTAAAACAAAGCAAAGCTGAGCTTTCTGGGCCTATTGAAAACATCCTCAAGCCTTGGGTTTTGCAACGGATTGCAGTGGATGATGTGGTATGTCTGTCTTTGCTTAATCTGTACGGCTTATTAGCAAATGCAGGTACAATACAAAATCTCTGCTGGTTGTTTCCATCTGGGAAACAAGGATGGTGGTAAATTTATCAGAAGATTTTATGAGGAGCTGCCAGCCACCAGGTCTCAAGTAGACTGGCCTGAGCAACATGGAGTCTGTGGGGAGTGAAACAGTGGTGCTGACCTGCATGTGGGAGTGCATTTGAGAGCTGCCTAGGCATTTCAGAGGGAGGTGAAGCCAACTCTGGGTGCCACAGGGATTGCTTCTGCAACTGCCGGAGATTGTTCCTGATCTGCCATTCTTTTTTACCAAGAGAGAAGTGTGGTAGTTTGGCACTGAGCAGGAATGGTGTTGCTGTCTTTGTACCATTTCTTTCACACCTCTCAAATGTTTCTTGGACTAGATTATGAGACACAAAATTTGTTTGCAGATTGTAGCTTTTGCTGTATCACTGTGCAAAAGATGTTTACCCGATTGTCTCTTTCTGCACAACCTGTTTTAGCCACCTTGCACTAGAATTTTGCTGTAAACTGATGTATGCAACATCTTATCTTTGGGCTTGCCTGTCTCTGTTAAGTTGGGCTCTTATCCAAGCAAATACTGTATTATGTATTCAAAGATAAGCCTCCTGCCCTTGCTGAAGTCATTACGACTTCTTGGGTCATTAGTTCTGATGTATGTGGGCATACACATGACTACCAATATTGCTCAGTGGCTACGAAAGAATACTTCCCCCTAAGTAGACTGCTGACAAAACACAAGACAGGGGCCTCTGTGTAAAAATCATGTAGTTACAAAAACTCTTCCCCTTCATCTTAACATGATGAAATCTGTGGCTTCTCTCCAGACGAAGACTGGAAATGTTTTCCTTCCTTTTTTAGCTCACTGGGTTTGTGTGTATGCCACAGGCACTTCATATTGTTCTAGTATACTTATACTTTCATCTTATTGATTGGTAGATGGGATGACAGCCCTTTGGATTCATTTTGCTGCTCATTTATAATTAATTTGGCACAGGCATAAAAAATCAACCTTTATTGATTCACCATCTATTCACTGTGATTGTTTTTCAGGAGGCTTAAAAATAGAAGAGCCATGCACTAGGCAACTGGACAACATGCGCATGGTTCCAGACATGTTGCCATAAGATCTGGCTGTAAATTTTATCTGCGTTTTCCAAAAAGGTGGTGTACTCTTAGGCCATCTGTACAGATATGAGCACCCCCCGCCATCCTGGTGAGTGCCTGTGCAGGGCTGCCAAAGTGTTTCTCACTGTGACTTGACCATGATGAGGTATGGCCCTGCTGGATGGAACTGAATGGGGAAGGCTGTTGTTTTGAGGGCATCTCTGGGTCCCTTGCAAGCTCTTGAGGTTGATTTGCACTGGGTGGAGCAGGAGGCCATGAGAAACGGATGGCCAGAGAAGTGAGCTTAGGGCTCTTGGAGACAAGGCAAACCTGCTGCGTTGCCCATTGGCAGTCCTGTTGCTGGAGCTGAGTGGTGGACTTCTAGAATAACCACGCTGCTCCTGAGTCCTGATCATTCATACTTCACTGGGCTGATCACACACAGTTCACAGGGAGTATTCTTTGTTTCACTTTCCCCAGCTGCCAGTAACAACTGCCTGTAATTTGCCTTGACAAGTACAGTAGGTATGAGCATTTAATTCAAAATGACCATTTAAGGTTTCAAAGCAGTTCACCTGCTCTGTGATGCTTTAAAGATCTCCCAAATGCAACCTTTTGTATGTGCTTAAAATCTGCCTCTGCCACTACTCAAATATATTTATAGGGTACTTGTGGGCTGCCTATGAAAATTCTCATCCCACAGTTTTTCCTTCAGGTTGGTGAATGCTTCTATGTTTCATGAAGGTTAATGCTACAAAGGGAGAGAAGCAGCTGCTCAGCATAGGATTGTAAATGCCTGATAAACCCCTTAATCTGTGACCTCAGTAATGTGTTCACTGCACACTGTAGAAGCACAGTTCTGTATCACTCATGCAGAATTGAAGGGTTGTTTCACTTTCCTTGCAGTATATCTACCTATGTCTCCTTTGAATCACTCCTCCAAATTATCTTCTGCAGTATTCCACTCCTGTCCAAAAAAAAAAAAAAAAAAAAGAAGGCTCAGTTCCCCCTATTTTCCTGCCCCCCTCCCTGTATTGTGCAAGCATGCCTAAGCTGAATCACTGCATAATTATATTCCTATTGCTTGTATCCTTCTGTTGGCTCTCCCTTTCCGCTCATTTCATGCTCACTTGCCAAACAAGGCTAACATTTGGGGCCTGGTTCTTTGCTGGGGTTCATTAACCCCACGGAAGACCTTCAGCAGCAGTCTAGGGGGACACAGCCCACATCATAGTCCTAGAGGGCAGGCTCAGCACAGCTTTGCAGGTACACCATCCTATAGTTTGCCTTGAAAAATTGAGTCCTGATTTAGGCTCCCGGCCACACTGTGGCTTTGAACTGGTGTCTGAGGCAAGAGAAGAGTGTCCCTGACTTCCCAACTGTGCACAGGGAGGCATGAGCCACAGGGCAACGGTGGGTGGCAGGCCTGCAGTAAACTTCTGTCTCCTGTAATAGTGGGGGTGAGAACATGGAGGGAGCCAAGGTAGGTCAGCACTTGGTAAATAAGGTGAGGATTTGACAGGGGCATATTGGGCTTCAGGCTCATGCTGCATTTTCTGCTGACATGCTGCTGTGATTGCTGGGGTGGGAGCTGGCTCTTCCCCTCCAGCCCCAAGAGGACAACCATGTGTGTAGAATGGGGAGTTGGGCAGAGCTGCAGTCTTTGAAGTCTTGACACAAATGTGCTCTAAGATCTGCTGATTAGGATTAAGTATCAGATTAAGAAACTGGGGTTGGACACTCATGGAGTTGAAGGCCTGACCAGGTAGACTTGGTCCTCAGCTAACGAGTTACTTGGTCCTCTACTAGTGAGTTACTCACGGTGAAGCTCTCAGAGGTATGTCAGGAGCCTAAAGCAGCTGGGTGCTGTTTGAACGTCTTCCTTTTAACCTCCCAACTGCAGAGCTGAAACACATAGCTCCATACAGCAGGAGTGAGAAGCCTGTGGTGTGCAATTATAATCTGGTTTATGTGGTGTGAAAGTTGCAGAGACACCTTACTGGCAATCTCTCCTCTTTCTCCCCTCGTTACTGACTCAGCCTGTCTACGAGCGTGTTGTAACCCATCTCTGTTGTTTGAACTCTTCTTTGGATTTCATTTCAAATTGATGGCCTAGGTATCCACACTA
This sequence comes from Anarhynchus alexandrinus, assembly GCA_008711295.1. Taxonomy (NCBI): domain Eukaryota; kingdom Metazoa; phylum Chordata; class Aves; order Charadriiformes; family Charadriidae; genus Anarhynchus; species Anarhynchus alexandrinus. Next base: position 441,895 of record VUYV01000341.1, read on the forward strand.
TAAGCCCATTTGACCAACTGAGAACACAGCCCTGTTTCTGTAACAAATACTGTTCGCCTGCAAAATTTTGGGACTGTAGGTCATAGATCATCACATTTGCAGAGTCTGCCCAGCAGCTATCTGCGCATCAGCACTTATGTGCCAATGTAAACTAGTTCCTGTAGCCATAGTGGTACAAAACTGCGACTGGGAGGTACAGTGGCTGCTCTGCATTTCTGCATGCAGTATTTCTCCCAAGATGTTCAAAGGAGCCATGGCTGTGTGCAGTTTTGACATGTAAGCCCTATGTGTTGTTCCTCCTGGCTTCTATGGAGGTGGCATCTGCTATCTCTTTGTATTCCCAGAATGTCTCACTCCACTGTGAGTGTGTAATAGTGGTTAAATCATAATTCTGTTTTTGCACAGTGGAATGTCTTGTGGGAGAGTGAGGAGTATCTGTTTTTGGAAATCTGGCAGTGGGGCTGGCTTGATGCAAGGAAGAGCTGAGGTGTAATGCTGGTTTACTTTGTGGAGGTGCACTCAGCCAGCACCCTATTTGCTTTGTAGTTCCTAAAGAAAAATGACACGCACATAATGGGCGTTTCTTTCAGTAGTGCTAAGACACTGCAATGAAAAGCTAGTCTGGAAATATACTCACTTCAAAGGAATACCAGCCCAAACTGTGCTCTTGCAGAATTTGAAAGTTAGTCAGCTTAATTAACATTTTGGCAGCTAAATGCTAGCACTTCTATTTACAGGGACAATGGCCAAGGGACTAGGATATTGAAAATTGTGGTTCTGACCTGAGGTGCACACACTACCTCCATTTCCACCCTTTCTCTTTGGTCTTGCTGCTTTGCTCATCCTGTAGTGGTAATAAGGGCATTCTTGCAGCGTTAGTGGACACCATGTAGCACAGCCAGGTGCTGCTGCAATGCCACCCGCTGTGGTTTTCAATGGTACCCCTAGGTCCCCATCCTTGCAGAGCTACCAGCCCCAGCCAGCACCCCTGCTTTCAGGAGGGGACTGGGTTTCTGGTGGAGCTGTGGGCTTTTTCTCTCCTTGCTCTGGCTGCACCTCACCTTCTGGCTGTCACTGCTTCCTGCACCTGGTTTCAGTCATCCCTGCTGCATTGCACTCTCTTTTTCTGCCTGTGGGCTTTGCGGTTGCAGAGCACTGGACTCCACAGGCTGCAATTTGACCTGCTGCCTTTCCCTGGCCAGCTCTTGCCAGTTTCGACTGCATCTGGGCTGCTTGTTTTTCTGTTTAGGTTATGAGTTCTTTTCTTTTTTTTTTTTATTTTTGTGCTGCAGAGCTCCTAGTGCTTCAAGACCCTTTTACGGGTTTATTCAGTGCTTTAGCTCCCATTTCATAGCTGTAACATCTTCTAGCCCCAGGCAACCATGCGACACCAGCACCTCAGCCAACACCATACCTGGGCTTTCTGTGGAGCAGGGTCCTCTGTTTCCTGGAAGGCAGGGATGCTGCTTTGCCTTTGCTCTTTGGCCATTTCCAGCAGAGGAAAGCAGGGCATGGGAAGGAAGCAATGCTCAGTTCTTCCTGCACTGCTGTGCCCTCTGTAGCACCCTGCAGAGCTGGCTATCTGAGAGGAACGTGTTATATTCTCCTTTGCAGCACATGCTCCCTCTAGGATGTTTTGGGCACAGTCCTCCCCCCTGCTCCACCCTGCCCAGTGTATGATTTTCCCAAATAGACACAATACAGTTCTTAATGCCTAATTCTTATTCAGAGAATACTTTCCTGCTCCTCACTGGAGAGATGATTAATACAGCATTGCCCAGCCAGTCACACTATCCCCAGTAGAGCTATAAATAAATACCACCCAGCAGTTGCATACAGCAAGCCCAATTTTATTATTTTCCATTCATAATACAAAACATGAGAAGCAACTGCCGTTTAGAGAAGAGGCTGAGTAATAGCTGTAGTTTAGTAGGCACCTCACTCTTTCATCCTCCAACATCCAGGGGGCAAAGAAATCCCACACTTGTTTTTGTGTAAGATTTACGGTTCTCTAGTTAAGATGCTTATTTGTCCATCTAGTTGGCCATGACACATGATTAAATGTGCAATGTGCTTCACATGGCCCTAGGTAGGAAGGCTTTTTTTGTTCAAAATGAGGTGAAAACCATCAAACTAGGAATTGCTTTGTTCAGTGGAAAATTGGTTTCTTAGCCAAAATGCAAACAACTGTTATGGTTGCCATGGTATCTTCATTTCTTATGAAACAGAAGTCCCTTTCAATGTTGGGTAAACAGTTTTGGTTGAAAAAAAAGATAAAATATGTTTAAAATATTCCAGTTTTGCATATTAAAAATGTCAAGGAAGGACTGGAGCCCTTCACAGGAATGGTTTCCACTGACATTTTACTAATTTATTTAAGACTTGGAGTTCTCATTTTAAAAAAACTGTAAATCATGAGAACTATCAAACCCCAAGCTTTAGCGATTCCCACCCAAAAGTAATTCTCAGCTGGATGACCCTGCCTGAGCCCTTCAGCTGTGAATCATTCTAGAGAGCAGGTGGATGGGAGGAAGGATGTGGGAGAGGGAAGGGGCTGGTGTCTCTCCCATGTGGGATGGGGTGGGTGAAGGTGGTGGTGGTGCAGATGCCTCCATGCAGAGGAAGGGTGGGCCAGGCTCAGGGTGTGCCGCCAGGTCCCCATGGGCACTGGGGACACAAGTCCTTGCCTGCCAGAGAGCTGCCTTATGAAGTCTTGGGTGGCTGCATGCTGTATGCCCCTTAGGTATGAGCCCCTCAGTGGGACTGTAACGACTTGCAGCTGAAATGCAGTTTTTCTTCTCTTACTGACAGTGTGTGGCTCAGGGACTTGGGAAAAACTTTCACTGCTGTTACATGAACGCTTCCAATTAGGCAGGTTTTGTTTTCATACAGCTGCTAGCTTTCTGCAATGTACCAGGAAAAAATAGCTGCCATGACAGTATTATTCACCAAAGCCTAGTTTTCATCAAATACAGTGCAGAAACTGTAAATAAACTTGCAGAAACTACATGATTTGTTGGAAGAAAGTTCGAGGCACTTAGTAAGATTTTTCATGGGATTCATTTCTATGTTTGTTATACAAAAACGTACACATCTCTAAAAATGACCCAACCACTTGAACACAAATTATTTTATGATCTTTTTGGGTGTTAGGTTCTCCAGCTCACTGCAGCACCTACTTAATGATTAACTGAAAGGAGTTAATTGGTCCCAGTAAAGATATACTTTCTTAGAGACCAACCTATGCTATGTGCTTGTAGGATTGTAGTCTTTATGGTTTTGCTGTAGGAACTCAAATACAGAACTAACAAAAACATTGTTGAAGAAGTAAATTAGAATCAAGGTAAGGATTTAAAAAAAGAAAATAAGGGAGAGTATTAGCCTGATTTTGTGAAAGCCTTTGGATGGTGGTCATATAACTAATTGTTAAGTCTCCGTTGCTAGAAGCTTCTCCTTGCTAGCTTTTGGTAAAAGAGGATCATTTTTTATGGAATACCAAGTAAACTGTAGAGCAGTCATGAGCAAAAACTGGAAACTTCAGAAAAAACGTAAGAAAACAGGCCTATAGAGAAACATCCTAATGACTCAATAATCACTTACTCATCTCTTTGGCCCCCTGTTCTGAGGCTAGGGGCAAGAAGCTTACCAGCTACACATCCTTTTTGTTCAAAAATCATGGCTATGTCTCTCCAGATTTGTAAGACTGTTAAAAATCATAGGCTTGGGCTGGAGGGGAAGGGGATTTCTCTCCTAAGCGCTCACACTTCTCTGTTTTTTCTCCCTTTGCTTTAGTAGCATAAAGCACGGAGGTTTCCTCTCCACTGCACAGACTTCAGGAATTAGTGCTGCTGAGGGCACTGCCAAGCCCTCAGGAAGGTCAGTGCTTTTGTAGGGGTTAGTGGCTCGGATGCATTACTCCATGTCATGCATAACAGGTAACCTCCTCATGTTACTGCTCATGGTTAGGGTTTATCCTGGTACTGTTACAAGGATTGCCATGGCAATACTTCAGGCTGCAGCTCCGATCATCAAGATGCAAGGTGCAAGTTCATCTCCAGATGATTCATCCAAAGAACCTGATGCAGCAAACCCTACTGCTTTCAAAACTTTAGCCTCAGCTTGGGCTTGACTTGATGGCTCTTTTTGTGAGATTTCTGCTGCTTCCTGTTCAGTAAATAGCATCTATCAGAGGAAGAGGCATGATCCTGCATAGGGATTTTCTGCCTTGTCAGCAGGGTGAGAGCAGACACTGTCTAGCTGGACCCTAGAAAGCACCCAGCTCTTCTCTGATCATTGCTAAGGATTCTCATTTCCTTTGCGGCTGCAATGTGAAAAGTCCCCAGATCTGCGATGAAACTGGTCAGGTTTAGAGTGAAGATTTTGTCACCCTGACTTTCCTTTTCTTCCCCAGTTGGCAAGCTGTGAAATTCAAGAAAAGAAATACAATAATCCTGAATGAGCACTAAATAATATTTATTTCTGAACATGACAAAGTTAGCAATAGTAAGGTGGCCACTTGGAGGCCGCTCTCAGAGGATGTCCAGCTGGGCTTGGGAGTCCACTTAAACTATCAAGTCAGGCTACCAAAGTGAATTCCCCATGTGACAGACAAGGTCCCCTGTCCCCATCCTGTTCCCTGTTCACCTGTGACAATTCTGTGGCTTGCTATCCCATTGAGGGGCTCCTTTCCCTATAAGGCAGAGTGGGGAGCTCTCCCTTCAGCAGTAAACAAGGAAAGCGTGCAGTTGGAAAAACTTGTGAAGTGGGAAAAACTACAGCATAAACCAAGTACTAACTCGCTTGTCTGAAGTGTTGTGCTAATCAAGCAAGCAAAACCTTATCAAAACATTCCTAAGTGCGGGCCCAGATTTTTTTTTGTCAGACCACATTTCAAATTAAAACCACTAAGTCCAGCAGAGGAAAATTTTGAGTGGGTTTGCTCTGTTTTTTCTGAGGCAGAGAGTCCACAATAAGAAACGTCATCTCTGCTGTGAGCTTAAAAGCCTACTAGTGATCCAGATGACATGTTTTTCCTTTTCTGAGCCCTTTGCATATGCCCAAGGATGTTAGGCTAAATTATTGCCCAAGGCAAGATGCTGGTAGGTGTCACTTGGAGAAAAAGGCATCAGTTGGGTGTTTCCCACATTTATGGCTGGAGGTTGCATGTCCTTCCTTCTTTGAAGGCAGGGGAAGGATGAATGTCTTGTCCTTTCTTAGGATGCTGATTTAATTCATATAGGAAAACAATCAGGAGCAGGCTGAACCGAGCACGTCTGCTAAAAACAGCTTTGTGCATAGCAGGTGCATGACTGACAAGTGCAGAGGTATGCAGATCAAGACTGCAAAATATTTTTCCTATCTCTTTCCTCATGCACTCCAGCCTGGTTCCATACAGGGACACACATATTTTATTGGTAATGTTATTCAGTAGATTACATACAGGTCAGGATCTTCAGCAACCTAAATGTTTTACTTGACTTTACTGCCTGTCAGCAGATGTTCTTAAATACTTTTTTTCTTCTCACCTTCTGTCTGGTCCGTATATTTATTGCAGAAATGTGTGAGTGTGTATTACATCTGTCATGGTAGATGCTATTGCCTATTTAATCTACTCTATGGTATTACAATTACAGTGTTGGCTTCTGCATTTCAGCTATAGAGTACTGCAATATTTATCCTCAGCTGTAGGAAGTTAAAAGTACTTCAGTTTTTTATCCCTTAAAGACCTGCATATTACAGGTGTGGTACATATTCTAAAGCAGTAGAAATCACTGGACATTTGGCTGCTTAATGCTTAAGAATATGTACTGCACCTGGCCAATTTATTTTTTAAATGAAGATTTGGATCAAATAACACAGTAGAAACAAAAGACTCTCTCTTTCTGTATCTTTTTAAAAAAGAATATTATCTCCCTTGATATTACATTTTAAGAATTTAAAAGCAAAACAGCTCAGTCTGGAGGATCATAGCTTTGTATTTGATCTCAAACCATGCATTATTGATTTCCAGTATGCGAAAAATATCTAAAATTTCTGCAATAAAAATGTGAAGAATAAAAATGCTTTCACTACTTTTGAAATTAAAATCAATTTTATATGCATTATGTTGCAGGCAGCTGAAATTTGTTAAGTAGGTTAAGTAGTGGGAGGAATATTACAGAAAATTATTGCATTTCATTGTAAGACAAATTAGTAAAAAATATAGTTTAAATAGTATAGAAAATAGAGTAAGTTCTGCAATTAAATAACAAAATACACTAATGCAATGTTGTTGCTAAGTGTTGAGAAACAGGTAAAGCAAAGGTTAAGTCTGACCCGTAACAACCACTGCCTGTAAACCCCTGACAGTAACTCTTCCTTTAGTTAAGAGATCGCAGGTTGCACCCCAGGTAACAGTGATAATAATCTCAGCCTTTAATTTGCAACTAAAGTGTCTTTTTGCAGCCTTAATCCCAGACTGATAGATGACAGGAGAAGGTATTTATCTATTTGTAGCGAGGCAGGACCAGGCTGCCATCCTGGGGCTTGGAAGGAAACAGTCACTGTTATTTCTCCTTACTGTCCTTCACTCTGGAGAGAAGGACTTGTAGCAGGGCAGCAGGGAGATTGCAGGTTTGGGGTTCTTCTCACCTGTACTTGACTACAGCAGCATACAGGATCTGAGCTGCCTGTTTAGGCTGTCTTTGCAGCCGCTGGGTAGGGGCAGGCAGTTTGCTGCATCCTTGTCATAGGGAGAGCCACATCTGCCTGCAAGCTGTTGTTGAAGACCAGGCGCGGTCTTTCATGTCTGCCCACACTTGGGCAGCACATCTAACATCAGTGGCCTTCTCAGATCAGTGTCCTTGCTCTGTGTTGCTGCACATGAAGCCTGACTGCCCTGCACCCTGCTGACAAAGCTGTGGGTGCATGGCCCTGCTTACTGGGCAAGAGCTGCATAAAGGAACCTCAGGATGTGTGGTGTTTCCCCAGAGATATGTATTGGCCCTTTTTAATCTGGAAAGGTTTTCAGTTCTGGAAGAACCTGGGATTTTGTGTGTGTGTTTGTTTTCTTGAGAGCAATCCTGTTTTTCTTCTTTTTCTCCTGAGGGCAGTTCTAGTTGGTTTTGCTATTGCACAGTGTAGGATAGTACCCCTCCATCCTGGCCCTTTCTGAATGGAGTTCCCAGGGGAACCAATCTTCTACCGTCTGAGCAATGCTACAGGCAACTTTCTAACACAAATCAGTGCCTGTTTCCCTCCTCCTCCTCTTCCTCCCACCCCCTCAAAGTTCCATCTCATGCACATTCACGTTCATGTTTCTCCTTATTTTCATTATGTATTGGAGACAAAACAACTCTTGCCCTCTTTGGCGTACAGATTCATATAATGATAGCCATAATGATTGGACAGCTTTGATTCACTCTCAGTTACATGCAGAGTCCTTTCACAGACCCAAGGAAAAGCAGACACTAGCCTAAAGCTTCTCTTATTTGCTGCCTTATTCCCAGGTTTTGCTGCCAGCTCTGCCTGATACAAGAGAAATTGTGTACTCTGGATTTTCCGCCTTCACCATATTTATTGGCAGTCTCTCTCTCTTGTGAGTATAGATAGCAGCCTAAAGGACAGCTGAGCTTCTTCTGGGGTATCTCTATATGCCTGCCACTAAAAAAGTCATTATCATGGGGTTTGTAGGGATTTTTAGTATATATTTTACTGGAAAATACCTAATAGAAAAGATTCAATTAGCAGAGGGTAAATGCTTACCCCCTCACCCTTGTGGTGACCATCTCTTATCTCCATTAAATACAGAACTTAATCTGAAGCAAGTGCTTTTTTTCTGTTGTTTTCTTTCTGTTATTCTCCTTGAAGAAAGGATAGTAAAAGTATATACCTGTACTTTTGCATAGCTGATGCTGTTCTGACTTCTGAGCTTGTTCACTCATTTTTGAGAATGCTTATGATTTTCAAGGACATCCAAGGATGTCCTTGGTTTTCCCAGGGCTGTTGAATGGTTTGATTGGATTTGTATTGCACCAGGTTCCAAAAATTCACAAGTAGTCCCTCTCCATTTGATCTTCTTTCATGTGTTCTGTTTTGTTTTGTTTTGTTTTTCAAAATAAACTGCACTTCACCGTGTCTTGCCTGATTTCACCAGTATAAGGCACTTTTTATTAGATTAGTAGTGGTGGTGGTAATAGCAGTAGTAGTAGCAGTAGTAGCAGTAGTAGCAGATGCTTTGCTTTACTTGGCCAAGGAACAAGATGGCTGTTTTGTACGGAGGAATTTTTGTGGTGGTTGCTCTTTTTGAGGAGAAAGTGAGATCTGCAGCTGTGTATAACTGACTATGTTGCATCTCATTTTCTTGCTTCCCAGAAGCAGCTAAGAGAAAGAAGCCATTGCCCTACAAAGTTAAGATAAAGAAAATAAAACTATCTATACTAACAGGTAACTAATTTTCCATGATACTGTATTTTCCTTTTCTTAATGCAGTTAGGTTTCTCTAGCTTTGGGGGTTTTTGACTATGTAAAAATAACAAGATCATACATAGATCAGCGTAGTAGCAATTGCAACAATAATGTTTTTTAAATAGATCATTTAGTAGTGCTTTGATGTTTTTTACAATCCCTAATGGTGCAGTGTTAGAAATGATTCTCTAAGTGCTCAGAAATGAGGCCTTAAAAAAAAAAATAATTTGCTGTCGTTATAGAGAAGGCAGCTATTGATCCCTGTCACAGAACTGGCGTGCTATCTCACCCTGTAGTTCTTCTGAATAAATAATAGCATTTGACATAATGCAGCACTGGACAGGTTAGAAATAGCAGCCAGCTAGTGAGAGAGGCTGAGGTATAACAGCTTTTCAGCTAAAATGAAGCTGAGAACTGCTAGGGGGGGGATCACTTTTTAGCTCAGTTTCTGCTACAGAATCTAACCAAAATTACATTTATTTGAAAAATTACCTGAAAGTTTCTTGCTGAAGAGGTTCTTGTAATCAGAGAAGAAGGTATCTGAGACTCTGTGGAAGTCCCCAAACACACTGGATCCTGCAGGTCCTGGGGTTAAATTTGCTGTAGCATGACTCCAGTGACAGAAGGAAGCTTCACTGCTTGTTCTGCAGCACACCCAGAGCCTTTTGGTACTTGCACTTGCCTTTTATAAACACTTAACCAGGATCTTTGCAATTCCATCCCCCCATTCCAGACCAGGATGTGCCTTCCTGGGCTGTTACCAAGATAGTCAGAAACACCATCTGCCAGGAGTCTTTATTGATACAAGACCTCTAACACAGGAGCCTGCCCTTCATATCATTTGGTCTGTCCTGAAACCCTCCAGATTAAACCTGCTGATCAGCACAAGCTGTGCAGTGTTGCCTTGCAGAGAGGTCTCCAAGGGAGGTAATCTGCAGACAGCCAGACAGCACACTGCTTGTCCCTGTGTATGGTGGGAAGTCCCTTGGCTTCTGGAACTGAAGCAGTCACGTTGGCCCAGCCTACACCCAAGATAACTAGGATTTGCTGAGAAGGTCTCTTTAGGGCAAGAGGATCACTGGCACAGCAAAATCTATGTCTGTTTCTGCAACTGGTTCAGTCCAAGCGGGTCAGCCGTCACTGTGGTACTCCAACACAAGGCACGGCCATCATGTAAGCCACAGGACCTGCAAGTGCCCTGTAAACTCTGGGAAGGTGGCTTGTGTGGAGATGAATGTTATCTTTTAGAACAAGCTTCAGACATAATGTCAGAGGATTAAATACTGCAGTATGTATTTGCAAGTAACTGCCAGGGTTATCATTTTTCTCATCCATGTTGTAGCTCTATGTGCTGTGGTGGTCCCAGCTGAAAGCCTTTGGACTCTTGCTACAAGCCATAGTTCCTGTTTTTTTCCTGACGTAGGCCTGTAACGGAGATGTCACATTGGTCAGTAGTGGTGACTCTATATGTCTCTGATGGGGCATGACAGTTTATGCTTTTCTCTTTGGAAGCAGAAGTATCACTTTTTCTTAACCAAAGGAGTAAGGCATTGAGAGAACAGGCTTTCAAAGTATCCATCAACACAACAGGCCAGTGCCTTGAGGTACTTGAACAGGGTCTGTGTGGCGGTCCGAACCACTTCCCGCCAGGCTTTACTCTGTCTGCATAAACTACCTCTCTGTCCCTCTATCATGCAGAGTCTGTAAGAGCTGCACTGAGCCAATCACAGTTGGCTCTTACCAGAACAAGGAAAGCTTGTGTCTGCAGGGATGAGTAGGTCCAGAGACAAGAAATTAGTAAAACCCGGTTGCTAGGAATGGGATCTTGGGATTGTGAATTTTAGTGGTGAGCCAAATCTGCTGGAAGACTTGTAATTTGCAAGAAAAGCAGAAAGAAATGGTTAAGATTTTTAATTACTTACATGATATCTCAAAAAACCTGATGTGCCAGCGTCCTTTATTATGTACTTGGGCATGAACTTTCATGAAAGGTTTCCATAGTCCTTACAGAACTGAAAGCCAAGCTCAAAGTCAGCCAGGAGTTCAGATGAGTTACATCAAGCAAGTCATAAGGCTCAATGCAGAATCCTCTGAGAACATGAATTTTCTGTACTAGGAAATTTAAAATCTAGATTTAAAAATTATACATACATTTTTTATACTGGTTTCATCACCAAAATATCTCTCCATGGCAGCAATCAAAGCCTTGGGAGATATATCTGTAAGTCAATGTTGGGAATTGTTTAAAGAAAAAGCCTCCAAATGTGATATTTACATCTTCACAGACTATCTTTAGGTGCCATTTATCATGTTATTGAGCAGTGTCTCCCAAATCTTCTCTTCCTGAAACAGCAAAATTCCACACCTCATTCTTAAACTTTGGGAAAACACAGAAAGCTCCTAAAATAATTTTCATTCATTTCATAGAGCAATAACATCAATGCCAGTAAAATTAAGTCGTGCCATCTTGTGCTTCATCAAAGATGCTTTTGGAATAGCTCTTTCACATCAGCTGCGATGTGCTTGGAAAGACACTAGGTTGCCAGCCTTATTGTTTTCTGTGAGATGAGCAGAGGAGCGCACAATCCTTGGTATTTGCTGCATGTAGAAATTATGTCTCCCTGCATCACAGCATCTCTGTGGAGTGGTAGAGAGTGTGAATGAAACAACAGAAGGGTGAGCAAGAGTCTGAAATCATATGTAGAGCTGATACTGAGTCTGGGAATGAAGAGGGAGACACAGCAAGGAAATGCCAGAACAGACGTAAGGGACATGCTGTAGCTGTGTGTGTGTCAGGGGAGAGTGTGGATTTTTATGGAGTGAGGGCAGAAAAACGGAGAAAAGCACATGCAATAATTCTGCATGGAAAGTATACTCCTGCTAGTGGATAAGAGGGAAAAGAGCAAAGCAAATTTAGGAACCATACAGAACTGAAGATCAGCACAAGAGTGGGGAGAAAGCTGTTAATGAGTGTGTGGTGACCTCAGTAAAAGATATTTGCCGGTCCTCAAAGCTTTGAATACAGGATCTTTTGCATAAAAGTCTTTCTTAACGTCAATGAGTGAGGGCTGCAGATGAAGATAAAAAATGGATGGGGGAGGGAGGAAGATAGGCAACACTGTGTAGGTGGGTTATTTTGAGGATGAAAATGTTTATTAGGAAGGCCAGGGTCATCAGAACAAATTTCATGCTTAGCTGGACCAAGGCAATTTGGGGCATATAAGGCCAGTAAGTTCCTACATGGGAGTGGTAAAGATGTCCATAACAAAGGAAAGAGATAACGTATTCCAGTTATTTCTATCTCCTGTGCTTGGAAGAAGCAGAATGAAATGTTGCCTACTCTGTTGGAAACCAAGGATAAATCAACAGGGATTTTCAATCAATCAATAGTTTAAGTAATTTTCTCCCATGATCTCAAAAGAAGGAAAGAAGCAACTCCCCCTCCCTCATTGAAAAAGAAAATATTTTATTGATAGTATAAAGAAATTCTATTAAAATAGTTGGAACACTGACAAAATATCTGAAGACTGGAAGCCGGCTACTAGTAGGTAAACAAGATGACACAGAAAATTATAGACCAGTTGACCTGACATCATTCCTGAGCAAAATAATGGAAAAATTGATACAGGATTCAATTAGTAGAGAAATAAAGGGTAGGAATATAATAAATGTCAGTCAACACAGTTTTATGCAAAATAGGACTTGTCAAACAGAGTTTACTTCATTCCTGCAGACTATAAGTTTGGTTGATAATATGCAGCTATGGAAGTATAAGATTCTTTGCAATGATTTTGATCTTATACCATTATCTTTCTGATACAGAAACACATGCTATTTGACACTAAAATTTGACACTAAGAATTGGTTGGCTGACACAAGTGGTTTCTAAGGGAAGTTATCATGTTTCACTGTGTTCTACAAAATTCACTATTGAGCCTATTCTGTGTCTTTCCAACATCTGAAGGAAAATGCAAACTCACTGAAAAATACAGTTGACACAATGACAGGCACAATAACTGCAAAACCAGAGGCAAAAAACTGCTGTGCAAAAGGAGCAATCAGCATTTTTCAGCTAGCCATTTGAAGACAAAAGGGTGGGTACTCTTCACTACGACGCTGTGCATGCATGGACAGGCAACAGTGGCCTGACCTGCAGAGGGCAGAATTGCATCCTGGAAAGTAGTTTGGGGATCAGAGTGGATAAAACAGCTGAAATATGAACATGTAGTTGATGCCACAGCAGGTGGATCTAATGTCTTTGGAGATATATACAACTGAGAAATGAAGACTAGAAACGTGATGCTGAAATGTCAATACAGGAACACAGCATTTGTCCATGACCACAGGAAATACTGCAGAAAAGAGATAATGGTGTGGGAGTCAGGGGGCGGGGAGAGAAATGCAGAAATTGGGCCTGTCCCTTGTTGTAGTGCTTGAAAATGTTGTTTGAATTAGCTGCAAGTATGAATTTTAGAAAGGCTGAGCTCTGCTGAGTTGCTTTTTACAGGACCTCATTCAGAAAGTGTGACCTTACTTCATTATAAAATAGTTCCTTCTCCCAGAAAAGGAAGCAAAACTTAATTGCCATTCACTCTGACTGGTGATTTCCAAAAGGATTGTCACTTTAAGCATTAATGGAGATCATCTTGCCTGATAGTCTCTGTGCAGGCAAGCCTGAAAAGCATTCAAGAGATCTCATTTGTCTCCTCTACACAAGTGACATTAGAGCACAAGTATCAGAAGGGAGCTCAAGGGAAGAGCTATGGATGTTGTCTAGCTGGACTTCTGTAAGGCCTTTGAGACAGTCCCCCACAACAGAGAACATCCCTCCTCCCTAAATTAGAGAGACATGGTTTTGATGGGTGGACTGGTGGATGAGGAATTGGTTGGATGGTCACATCCAGAGGGTAGCAGTCAACGGCTCAATGTCCAGATGGAGATTGGTGGCAGGTGGTGTGCCTCAAGGCTCCATATTGGGATGAATGCTGTTTAAGATCTTCATCAGTGACATAGACAGTGGGATCAAGTACACCCTCAGCAAGTTTGTGGATGACACCAAGCTGAGTGGTGCTGTTGACAAGCCTGAGGGATAGGATGCCATCCAGAGGGACCTGGACAAGCTCACAAAGTGAGCCTGTGTGAACTTCATGAAGTTCAACAAGGCCAAGTGAAGGTCCTGCACCTGGGTCAGGGCAACCCCAATATCAATACAGGCTGTGGGATGAGTGGATTGAGAGCCGCCCTGCCGAAAAGGATGTGGGGATATTGGTGGATGAAAAGCTGGAATTGAGACAACGATGTGCACTCACAGCCCAAAAGGCCAACCGTATCCTAGGCTGCATCAAAAGAAGCATGGCCAGCAGGTCAAGGGAGGTGGTTCTGACCCTCCACTCCACTCTGGTGAGACCCTGCCTGGAGACTGTATCCAGCTCTGGAGCCCTCAGCACAGGAAAGACATGGAAGTGTTGGAGTGGGTCCAGAGGAGGGCCACAAAAATAATCAGTGGGATAGAAGACCTCTCCTACAAAGAAAGGCTGAGAGAGCTGGGGTTGTTTGGCCTGGAGAAGAGAAGTCTCTGGGGGGCCTTATTGCAGTCTTTCAGTACTTAAAGGGGGTCTACAGGAAAGATGGGGACTAACTTCTTAGCAGGGCCTGTTGCGATTCTACAGGGGGTAATGGTTTTAAACTAAAAGAGGGAAGATTTAGACTAGATATAAGGAAGATATTTTTTTTACAAGGAGGGTGGTGAAACACTGGAACAGGTTGCCCAGAGAGGTGGTAGACGACCCATCCCTGGAAACATTCAAGGTCAGGTTGAACGAGGGTCTAAGCAACCTGATCTAGTTGAAGATATCCCTGCTCACTGCAGAGTGGGTGCACTAGATGACCTTTATAAAGGTCCCTTCCAACTGAAAATATTCTATGATTCTATGAACTAATAGTTAGAAGTCAGATCGGAATTTCAGGCTAGAAGAGAGATATATGTGTTTTTAACCATGTTGGAACAAAGTGAAAGAAATGGTGTCTCTCTCGTGTTGTCTTTGAGTGAAGATGGGAGGCTTTTCTGGAAAAAGTGCCAGGAGGTTAAAATAGTTTGGGGGGGCCAGTATGAGGTTAAGTGTGAGATATTAAGCAACTTGAGTTATGCAGGATATCCTGACACAGCACCTGACCATATTTAGTCTTAAATGTGGTAGCTATAGAGAAGATCATTGGCCACTTAAGCATGTAAGGAACAAAACCACTAAGAGTCCCAGTCAGAGGTAGTGCTGAAAGAGATGCAATAAATGCTAAAGCCATGCTTTTGCTTGCATCAAGGAGACTGGATTTGAGCAAGGATGTTTGGCTGTGTTAATTCTGCTCAACCACAGTTTGGCATGTTGACCACAGCTCGGAGACCCACCATAAGTCTTGGGTGTATGAACCTCCTAGGAGGGCTTCACTTCCACCTAGTGTGCAAAGAAAGACTTTTACCTACTTGTCCCTGCCTGAACCTTATCAAAAGCAGGACTGTGGGGAGCCTTATCTGAAATACCACAGAAATTGTCCAGTCCGTGTCCTCACACAACACCTGTCACTCTGCATTAGTCTTTATAGTTGCTAGTTTATGGCCTAGCATGGTTAAGTGTGCACAAATATTTTCAAGTCATTACAGTGCTTCTCCAACACCTGCTCTGTTGTTCCCATTTGGCATTGAACTGTCCCCTGTTACAGAAGGGAAGTGAGGCATATGTTTGAAAATATCCTCTTTTATTTTTCTCAGCAGCCCTGAAAAAAACGCTTTTAACAGGTTCCCAAAATAAAGTCTGTAGCCTTAAATTGCTGAGAGTAATCCCTTCTGCTAATGAAATGTAATGTCAAGCAACTGTCTTTATTTTTTCCTCATGTTATTCCCTTTGGCTTTGTCCCATACGTACTAGTGACTCAGAATGGAAGATTATAAAATATGAAGAACATGCAAAGTCTCTCAGAGAGTAAACAGTATTATTTCCTGACAAAACTCCACACTGACAATTATTGAGCAACAGCATGACATGCAGAAGATATATAGAAACCCTAAAAATGGAACTGACGTGATTGTGAGACTCCCACACAAACCAAGAGTACAAGAGAGTCACAGGTAGGACTCAGTTAAACTCTCCTCAACCTTGCTGTTCACAGACTACATCCCCAAGGAAAGGAAATGTTTTTTGACAGAGGTTAATGGCATCGGTTGGAGCTTCTCGAAACTAGCAGTCTTTTGCTTGTGGGAGCAGGGAATATGTGATTTAAGACTTAAGTGCTTCTCAGAGAAGTTCATCTTCCATGTGGAAATACAAAGCAGAACTGCTTAGGTATCGAGACGTGCTCAGTGCCTGGCACTTGCCACCTTCACTAAGATTTCTATTGCCTGACAGTGCTTGGGATTCTGACCTCTCCTGATTATGCTACCTATGTCTCAAGCTGGTCCCTTCTTTGTCTTGTTCTCTTCTGTCCTCCTTTCTGTGAATGTTCAAGGGTCTTTCACTTCCCTCTCCATGCTTTGTTGGCATAGATTTATCTTTAAGCAAGACATGGGTTTTCATTTTGATGATAACTCTCTTCTACCTCTCTACTTTGAATCAGTTGCTTTGTATTCTGCTTCCCCCCAAGTACCTCTCCATGCAGGCAGGCCTTTGTTTTTCTTTCTGACATCACCTTGTGTTGTCAAATGCAACATGACCAAAATGGAATTCCAGATATCTCCCAGCAGAATGATTTCCTTTCCATACTGATGTTGGGGATGGCAGCAGTATCATAGAATCATAGAATCATTATGACTGGAAAAGACACATGGCTAGAAAAGATCATCAAGTCCAACTGGGCCCACTTCTAAACCATGTCCCTGAGCACCACATCTAGACGGCTTTTAAATACATCCAAGGATGGCAATTCAACCACTTCCCTGGGCATCCTGTTCCAGTCTTTAATAATCCTTTCAGTGTAGAAGTTTTTCCTAATGTCTAACCTAAACCTCCCCTGGCACAACTTGACACCATTTCCTCTTGTCCTATCAGCTTTAACTTGTGAGAAGAGACCACCGCCTATCTCTCTACAATCTCCTTTTAGGTAGTTGTAGAGAGCAATAAGGTCTCCCCTCAGCCTCCTTTTTTTTCAGACTAAACAACCCCAAGTCCCTCAGCTGCTCCTCATAAGACTTATTCTCAAGACCCTTCACCAGCTTCCTTGCCTTTCTCTGGACCCACTCCAGCACCTTAATGTCATTCTTATACTGCAGCACCCAAAATTGAACACAGTCAAAGTGCAGCCTCACCAGTGCCAAGTACAGTGGGACAATCACTTCTCTAGCCCTGTTGGTTACACCATTCCTGATGCAGGCCAGGATGCCATTGGCCTTCTTGGCCACCTGGGCACACCGCTGGCTCATATTCAGCTGGCTGTCAACCAGCACCCCCAGGTCCTTCTCCTCCAGGCATCTTTCCAGCCATTTTTCCCCAAGCCTGTAGCGCCGCATGGGGTTGTTGCGACTCAAGCGCAGAACCCGGCACTTGGCCTTGTTGAACCTCATACCATTGGCCTCACCCCATTGATCCACCCTATCCAGGTCCCTCTGAAGAGCCCTCCTGCCCTCAAGCAGATCAACACTCCCACCTAACTTGGTGTCATCTGCAAACTTACTCTCAATCCCCTTGTCAAGATCATTAATAAAGATATTAAACAGGAGCGGCCCCAACACTGAGCCCCATGGAACGCCACTTGTGACTGGCAGCCAACTGGATTTAACTCAATTCCCCACCACTCTCTGGGCCCGGCCATCCTGCCAGTGTTTGATCCAGCAGAGTGTATGCCTGTCCAAGCCTTGGGAAGCCAGTTTTTTCATGAGAATACTGTGGGGAACAGTATTGAAAGCTTTACTGAAGTTTAGGTAAATAACATCCACAGCCTTTCCCTCATCCACTAAGCGCGTCAGCTTGTCATAGAAGGATATCAGGTTTGTTAAGCATGACCTGCCCTTCATGAACCCATATTGACTGGGACTGCTGGTTGTCCTGTAAATAGTATGTAATGGCACTCAAGATGATCTGCTCCATAAGCTTCCCTGGCACCTAGGTCAGACTGACAGCTCTGTAGTTTCCCAGATCATCCTTCCAGCCCTTCTTGTAGATGTGCATCACATCTGCTAATCTCCAGTACATTGGGACCTCCCCAGTTAGCCAGGACTGCTGATAAATTATGAAGGGCAGCCTGGTGAGCACATCTGTCAACTCCTTCAGCACTCTTGGGTGTAACCCATCTGGCCCCACAGACTTATATATGTCTAGGTGGTGCAGCAGGTCACTGACCATTTCCTCTTGGATTATGGAGGTCTCATTCTGGTCACCATCTCTGTCTTCCAGCTCAAGTGGCTGGATACCCAGCAAACAACTACTCCTGCTATTAAAGACTGAGGCAAAGAAGGCATTAAGTACCTCAGCCTTTTCCTCATTCTTAGTCACTATGTTTCCCCCTGCATCCAATAAAGGAGGAAGATTCTCCCCAGTCCTCCTTTTGTTGGTAATATATTTATGGAAGCACTTTTTATTGTCTTTTACAGCAATAGCCAGATTGATTTCTAGTTGGGCTTTGGCCTTTCTAATTTTCTCCCTGCATAGCTTCACTGAATCTTTGTAGACCTCCTGAGTGGGCCCACCCGCTCTTCCAAAGGCCATAAACTCTCCTTTTATTCCTCAGTTCCAGCCAAAGCTCTCAGTTCAGCCAGATCAGTCTTCTACTCCACCAGCCCAATTTTTGGGATGCGGGTATGGCCTGTTCCTGTGCCTTTAAGACTTCCTTCTTGAGGAGTGCCCAGCCTTCCTGGACTCCTTTGCCCTTCGGGACAGTCTCCCAAGGGCCTCTGCCAACCAGTCCCCTGAACAGGCCAAAATCTGCCTTACAGAGGTCCAAGTGGCAGTTCTGCTAACCCCCCTCCTTACTTCACCGAGAATCGAGAACTCTATTATTTCATGATCCTATGCCCAAGATGGCTTCCAACAATTACATCTCCTACAAGTCCTTCTCTGTTAATAAGCAGCAGGTCCAGGAGGACACCCTCTCTAGTCAGCTCCTTCACCAGCTATGTTAGGAAGTTATCTTCCACACACTACAAGAACCTCCTGGACTGCTCCCTCTCTGCTGTATTGTATTCCCAGCACACATATGGAAACTTGAAGTCCCCCACAAGAACAAGAGGTAGCAATTGTGAAACTTCTCCCATGTGCTTATAGAGTATTTCATCAGCCTCATCCTCCTGGTTGGGCAGTCTGTAACAAACTACCACTGTGGTATCTGCCTTGTTGGCCTTCCCCTTGATTCGTACCCATAGACACTCTACCTTATCATCACCATCATTAAGTACTAGACATTCATATCTCTCCCTGACATAGAGGGCCACTTTGCCACCTCTCCTTTCTTGCCTGTCACTTCTTGTTGCAATTTCATCACTGCCTACCTGAAAAATCATTAATGGGTAGTAGTCTGAGGGCCAAACTAGGGAGTTTTCTCTGTATGTCCTTAACATGTCTAATTCAGTGTCTTCAGGCAATAGTGTTAAACGAAAGCCCCCCAAACTCCAAGCACCAAAGCAGGCAGGTGTGAGATCTTGGTAAATGCAGAACTGCTTAAAAATGAGGTTTTATCTGTCTTTTCCTTTCTGCCTCTCTGGTATACTAAGCAGGACAGCTTCTCACTGCCCCCTATTCTGGCAAGCATGGCTATTCTGGGACTGGGCTTGTCTGTCTCCCATTTTAATGCACTCACTCCCTTTTAACCACTTCACAAAGTGCTGCACCCATTCTCTGTAGCTGCCCCTTTTACTGTCCGACATGTTTTGCCTCTGATTTCACCTCTGTGGGCTCACACCTGATGAGAATAAGGCTGGTTGAAAAGCACAGGGGGCGATTCCCCCTCCTAATATGCCAGCAGTACTTAATGCAGTTAACAACAGATCAGTTTTCTTTCTGCAGCGAAGAAAGCAATTATTGTCCTGTATTTAGCACTGATGAGGTCTCCTTTTAGGAAATCAGAAACAAACTGGAGAGTCCACAGGAGGAAAAAAAAGCAATTAAAGGTGAGAAAGTCTGCTATCAGAAAATGTTGAAAGAACACAATTTCCTGAGAGAGAGAAAAAGAAAGGATGAGATAATGTGTCTTTAGCATGTCTTCTACTGCATTAAAACATATTTCTAAAGACGTCAGTGAATTATTGTACCCAGGCTCTGGGAGGGTGAGACAGGTAATCTGCAGTGAGGGAGAGCTGCCCTCACTTTCCTCATCATCGCTGTGCTTGTGACAGTTGCAGTGGGGTCGAAGCTGCCCTGCAAGCTGGTATTGCAGGAGGACACTGATTTCCAGCAGGAGTTTCTTGGAGACTTATTTGCTGCAGAACAGGTCAGGTTTTTGTCTTGTCAGCAGTGAGCAACCACCAAAATAATAGGTACAGATCAGCAACATCCATACTTGGGGAAGCTGTAACCAAGCCTAGCAGGAGCAACACCTATCTGCCATGCTGTGGAACCTTGTCACCATGACAGTGCCACAGACACTACTTGTGGGCTTGATTGTCCAAGAAGGTAGTGGCAAGGTAGGGTTATTTTCTGACCATGTCTGGGTCATGTGGCCTGGATGCTGTCATACAAAGCAGGAGAACTTTTGGATTTCCACCCACATGGAAGTCTAGTGAGTACACCTTACCCTTCAGTTTATTTAGAGAAAACCTCCTATCCAAAACAGTGCCTGTTTTGCAATTAAGGCAAAGCTCCAGTGTTTCATGTCATGAAAGCAGAGGCAGTATATTGACAGGGTTGACAGTGGCCTGGTCTAATAAAGATACCCTGACCTCACACATACCTTCTACTGATAGCCTACTCCTTCATCACCTCCTCAAAGAAACTTTTGTGATTTGTCTGGTTGAGCCCTTTTGATGTCTCAGCACGGCTCACCCTTCTCCGACTCCAGTGAGAATGACAAAATGTGCTTTCTGCAGCTGCAGGAAGAATCCTCCTGTTCTTCTTAATAGGTCTCTGAATAAACAGACAGGTTATGAGGCTGGGAATCAGCTTCCCTGAGGAGCCCTGCCTTTGCAGATTTCCTGCAGAAGTGCTGGTTTTAATTGAATGGGGTTATGAACTTTCAGAAATCACATGCTGCCCACAGCCAGTTAATCTGTCACACCTTTTCTGGTGAGATTGTTAAGGCTCGTTTCAGCATGGGTATGCACAACTCTTGAAGATGCTCTATGTGTCTAGTTTGCTTCACCATCAATTCCTCCACAGCTGTGGAGATTGCAGGGACTGTTTCTAGACTGCTGTAACATCAGCAAGAAAGAGTCCTCCTCAGATCTGCTTGTTTATATCTGCTACTCCAAAGCCCTGATCGTTTCCTGCTGCGTGCAGAGCAAATGTAGCTGTCACACATGTCACATTATGCCATACATCATAGCAAGGCCCTGTTACTTAACTCCTTGCAATGGGAAGGAGTATTAAAATCTGAGACAGCAAGAGAGGGGGAGAGTGCACTGACCTTCTGCTGTATTCCTTACCAGCAAGGTTGAAAGAGCTGTTGATGATCATGGTCTGGCTGATGTGCTGCCCCATGCTAGCCATATAGGATTGTTTGTTTGCACCCTGCCTAACTCAGATCACTCCTGCAGTTAAAAGTAACAGAGAAAGCACAATGACCTCTCTCTGCCAGCAGCATTCCTAGTAAAATTAACTTCATTTTTAGATTTCAGCAGGAGAAATGCTAAAACCAACTTTATACATAAAATGAGGATTTGGTGCATCCAGGGTCAAGTTGCCCAATCTCTCTTGGCCAAAGGCAGCAGTCTGTTATCCACTACCTTCTCCCAGATAGTACAGACACAGTATGGAGGGATTTGTGAACTCTTTATTTTTCTCTTCTTATGTATCCTACAGCATCTTAGGGGAGGTGGGGGGTGGCAGGTCGAGGGGCTTTTTTGATAAAATCCTCCTTTGCTGCTGGCAAACAGAGAGTAAATCTTAAAATCCAGGCAGCTTCTGTGAAAAAAGGCTGGTAAATATTTCCATATGATTTCAGATGTTCTCATCACACATAATTAAAATGCAAGTGCAAGCAAACAGCAGGCATTTTCCTTTTCTCATAAGAGAAACAGGTTAAAGGATTAATTTTCAAAAGTGCCTCTGAGAAGTAATGACTGTTCCTGGTATGAATGTGGTAAACTATAATTAAAGTATTTGGGGAATTGAAAGAGATTTTGAGAACAATGGCTCATACTTTTATATTGAATAAGAATATAGCCTCTGTATAATTAAAAGTAAGCACTTAACTGCTATTATTCTCTTCCTGTCTACAAATGCTGTTGTTTGTTTAGAAGTGAAGAAAAAAAGGAGGGGCTGGGAGCTGTGTACATTATTGCAAAACAAAAAGATGAATTGGAGAGAGTATGTTTGCTAACAAGCAAGATGATAAGTGATACACAACAGTAAACAGTCTCAGTTCTCCTTTCACGTGGAAAAGGCACTGTTAATATGATGTCTTTGTGCGTATGTGTGTGTTGGTGAGAGTGGGGAAGGGGGCACATGACTCTGTCCCTAAGAAGAAATATTATGAGTTCTCAGCTACACTCAGTTTTTTGTGGGAATTCCTGGGAATAATTACTCACAAGCCACCATGTTTGCATATGTGGTTCTGTGGGTCAGAAGACATTTCTCACCACCAGTGACCTTCTTATATGTGTTTCAGCAATGTACAGGAAAATTTGGTCAGAGTGTGTTGGATAGGACTCCTCCACCCAATAGCAGAACTTTTCTGCAAGGACAACTGCTGCATTTAGAGTGATAAGAGCAAGACCACCCTCTCCCACCTTCTGTGACTGTGCTGCAGGGCAGCACTCAAACAGAATGACAGATGCTGTCATTCTGCTGAAACATGTCCTTTACTGTCTTCCAGCTGCTGGGAGCACCAAGAAGCTCACATTTCCTCCTTCTCTCTGCCTTTGTCTGCTAAAGAGACAGGACAGGGAAGAGATACCATCAACTACATGTAGGGGATATACAGTCACTGATCTTTTACATATAATTAATGTCTGAGGGATGAAAGTGGGTTTTGAGAGCAAATGTTCTAAGGAGGCAGCCATCATTCTAACTGAATAGCTATACCATGGCCTCTCTCCTTCTGCTGAACAACTGCATAATGACATTTTGCAAGCCCCGAAAAGCATGAAAAGCAACTGCCCCTCTCTGACATATTTTTCTCAATGAGATGTCTGCCTGTCATTCTGAGGAGCCTGGTGTGGTCAGTAAACAACATGTTTTACACTGTGTGATCTGATAGTGAATGCCACCTTCACACAGGACATGAACATCTAACATGAAGTCTAGTGAGCACTGGAGGTTGAATCCAGGTCTGGCAGAATGCCAGGAGGATGTGTGCCATTGGCTTTTGAAAGGATCTGGCATGGGTATGCAGACCTCTGAAAGGTGAAACCTAAGTCTGATGACCTAGAAATATTATCCTACAGTGATGGGCCTACACGTTTCTGAAGTGGCTGGAATTCCTCCTCCTCCTTCTTCTCCTCCTCCTTCTCTGTGTCTTACATCTAACAATTCATTTTCAGGAGATGGAGCATTTTGTATTCGCCAGTGGCAAGTTGCTCATGACTGAACTAAAAGTGTGCATTTGTCGGGAACCTCAGCCATCCTCCATTAAATGGCCTGCTCAGCTGTGCTGAATATTGAAGGCCATGATCTTTGTGGCAATTTTTGCTTTCTCATAAAAAATCCTTTACTACACACCTTGAAGCTGTACTCATGCTCCAACTTTCCCCTGGTAGTGTGCAAGGGGACTCCAGGGATGGTCATGGAGGCAGTGAGTTTGCTTTGGCTATTCCAGCCTGACTGTGGGGCTCTTTTCTACAGGCAGGAGGACTCACCTCCTGGAGACCCAAGGGATTACACAAGTGAAAAAAGAGATCGCAGGAACCTGTTCTCACTTCAGTCAGAGGGCAATGGCTGATGGCTGTTGCCTTCCCTTGCTGGGCTGGCAGCATGCTTTTGTACTGCCAGTCTGTGTCTGCTGCTGAGTGTATGGCTTACACCTCTAAACACAAATTTCTTGTAACTGAGTGGATTTAGAAGTCAGGAGGCAATCCAACAGAACTCACCTTGCTTAGTGTGCAATTTCAGCAGTTGGACTGGGATTACAGAATCACAGAATGGTCGGGGTTGGAAGGGACCTCTGGAGGTAACCTATAGCAGGTTGCATAGGACGGCGTCCAGGTGAGTTTTGAATGTCTCCAGTGTGGGAGACTCCACAACCTCTCTGGGCAGCCTGTTCCAGTGCTCTGCCACCCTCAAAGTAAAGAAGTTCCTCCGCATGTTTAGATGGAACATCCTATATTCAAGTTTGTGCCCATTTTAGTAGCGCTTTGCTGGACCCTCTCCAGCAGTTCCCTGTCCTTGAACAAGCGAGCCCAGAACTGTTCATGGCTTGTATTAATTTCAAGTTTAGAAATATTTCTTTTTCTCTGAATGCTGTTCAGCCACAACAGAGGGCCAAATTATTATGTAGTAAAGTACTCAGATATGCTGCTTTCTAATGAATGATACTTTAAATCGTATTGCTTGAAGGACTCCACTAATAAGTGGTGCTGAGTAAGCCTCCTCACTGGAATTCTACACTCCCCTGCCCTTTGCTTCCTATCCCCAGCCCCATCTTCATCACCAACCTTCTTCCTCTCTTCCCCTTCTGTCTTCTTTGGTGGAAAGAAGCATAAATCTCACAAACTTGGATGGTAAAAGCAGATGCAATCTTTGCACTGCCCACTGTGTTCACCACCTCTCTCTTCCTGTCAAGGACAGCTGCATAACATTAAATTAAGAAAGTGGGTGAAGAAGTGGATGTGAATAAGCCTCCCTAAATTTCTGTGGTTGTACTGCTGAAGAATCTTTGGCTGAATTCCTGTTGGAGCCAGATAGTCTGTATTTGGTGGTTGTCTTTTCTGTCTGGGCTGGATGCACCACGCTGCTTGAAGCACAGCTCCTCCTTGCAATAAGGACAGTATCTCTGCTTGGCTATGGCAGTGGGGTGGTCAGGGCAGAAGCTGCCAATCCCAGAAGATGAACTGAAGGTGAGAGAAGCTCTCTGTCACGCAACTTTCTGCACTACCCAAATGTGACGGGGACTGGGAAGCAAACAGTTTGGCTATTTCTGTGTGTCAGGGTAAAATTTATGTTTTCTACTATGGTAAGTAAGAGAGTGCAATGGGAGAGAAGAGATCTCTGCTACCTAAGGAAAGACCACTGTCTCTGGGCACCAGCAGCCTTTGGAGACTAATTTCCTGGCTGTTGTGCGTGGGTGGAGACAAGGATGATAATTTCAGCCATTTGGCAGTTTATAGCATTGCTGAATAATTTAGAGATCACCCAGATTTGTTGTGAGAGATGGAAAGGAAGGTTTTCTGCCAGTTTTGTCTGTTCTTATCCTACAACCAGGTATTTTCCCAGACAGACAAGGAAACAATGCCTATAGGCGCGTCAGTGATGCAGCAGTAGCTGCAAAAGCTCAGGGCATTCCAGAGGAATCTGACACCCACTTTTTTTGGATACTGGCCATGGTGTTTGGTATATCTAGCATGCTGTGTCACAAAAACCTTTACTTTCCAAAGATGCTGGACTACTAATGGCAGGTGTCTGTGTACCTTTCTTCTGCCAGCCTTGCTGTCTTAGCCAGTTTGTGTTGTTTACCAGTGCTTGGACTATGATTCTTGGGTGTAACAGGGAATGCTGTTTTCCTAAAAAAACCCAAAATAACATAGGCAAGCCATACCTTTTGCCAAATATCCCTGCCATAGCCTTTTTGCATCAGCTTGCTTTAGAGCTAGTCCACATTTTAGGCTGGTGATCTCCTTTGGGGCTGGGAGGAAATGTACCAGGTGCATCTCCCATCTTCCCAAGTAACGACCTCTTCGTGCCTTGGTGATTGTACTTTCCACAGTGGAATGATTGTACCTCTTCCCTGCTGTAGTGAATGTTTTTACAATCCTAAAGATATGCAAATGGCCAGGGGTGCTCAGATAGCACAGTCCCTCCCCTCTGTAATGCTCTCACTGGTTTTCTGATCCCTCCTCTTCCATTTCTTCTGGGCACATCTAAAAGTCTTAAGTTTGGCACAAGAATTAGTTTAAAAAGAAAAATGGCCACTGAATGCTCCTCACCTTCATCCTGAGTGGGCAATTTGGGCTGTCCTGGTGCTATAGATAATTTTTCTGTGGATTCTGTCACCTGGAACTGGTCAAGAGTTAAAAAACCAGGACTATTCTTAAACCATTTTCGCATCACAGTCATTCACCTCTCCAAAGCTTCAGAGTTACATGTTTAGCAATAGATAGTACAAGCCTGTTGATGTTAGCTGCCACTGCACAGAGATCCCTGGAGAAAAGCAGCATCATTTTTGCACTGTGAGTCTTTATTCAACAAACACCTTTTGTACTTCATTTATCTACTTCTTTTACCTCCTCTGTGAACAGCACAAATGTGAACGCACCATGCAGGATCAGGCCGTGACGGTTAAGCAGCTTGTGCCTGCAACATGCTTCATAAGAATCACTAGTGTTCCAGCTCGTTTGGACAAGATGAATATTGAGCTGAATTTGCAATTGGGGTTTTAACCTTTGCAGTGTGATTTTCAAGGAGATCTGTCTTCAGTTACAGATGTTTTGTACTTCCAGCTTTATTGTGAAGTGTCTGCACTTTACTCTGGGGTAAAAAGTCATGTCATCCACTACCCAGGAAAAATGCTGCAATGCCTCTTTAGAGGCTTGCTTTTATGTTTTCTTTTTTTTTTATCTTCTTCTGGAAAATGTGATGGTGTATTATCATGCTAATTTTTCAGAATGGATAAAATGTTGTTAGAGGTGAAGGAAATGTCTGTCCTTTTAATACTTTTGTCAGAAATCCATTGTTACTTTTCCTTTATCTTAGGGCAGAAGTTGTCAATAACACTGAAAAGGAGTGAAGAAATAATGTAAACTTGTAGCAGGTTCAGTGTTTGTGTGGTGTTTCTTCTAGAAAGAGTGCTGGAATTTGTCCATAGAGCATCTCTGAATAGCAGTGATTTTTACTAGTTACCAGGACAAATATTTAATGATGCTCGTATGAAAATTATATTTTTTTGAAACAAATAGCTATAGTGTAAGAAGAATCTGTGAGAGCTCTCTCAGGTTTCTTTGCTATTTATTCCAACTCAGTCTGCATCAAAATTGGTATCAGCAATTTTTCACTTTCTCATAATCTTCATTCTGATAAATAGAGCACTTTGGGTTAAAATTTTGATAAAAATTTTCTTTTACAAAGCAGCAAGACCTGGTTTTAGCTCTACATTTTCTGCCATCCGCTGAGTGGCTGCTCACTTTCCCTTGAAGCACTCAGACCCTTTTGCAAGGACACATGTCAGTATCTCTTCAAAGCATTGCACTTTCTGGTCAGTGTGTGCCTCAAACGTACCTTCATTGAAATATATTTGGGCCACCTGGGTCTCTGTTCTTCCCTGCCTTCAGTTGCACATTTGTGCTGTGATGGGACATCAAAGCATGAACACCACACCACAATGAAAACCATTGTATATTGCTGTGTGTAGACATCTGTGAAGTGTTTCCTCTCTGGTTTTTTTGTTTGTTTGTTTGATTGCTTGTTTGTTTCTCTCCCTTTACATAACCTGAGCTATTGTAGTGTCATGTAAAGAATGTGTGTGTAAGAATACATGTGATGGTATATAAGGGCTTCTGGTTTGTGAGCATATCCTGTTAAACACCACTCAGAATAAAATCAAAGACAAGAGATGGGAAAGTAATCAACCACACCTCGATACACACACCATAACAAGTGGGAGGTAACAGAGACAGTACTGAAGTCCAGATAGCAGGTTGCTCACTAGTTGGTGGGCAGGAGCTGCTCAAAGCCTTGGAGATGTCAGTCAGGAGAGATAAGAAGGGAAGAAATAAGGTTACCATGGGTCTCAAGGGAAACAAAAAACTTGCTGTGGGGTGTTTTTTAGTGTTGTAGGATTGTGTAAAACTTACTATAAGATTTTTTCAAGGTGACCATGGGAATGCATATTACTCATCATGGGATGTTCAAGGTAAGGGGGTGATTATGATGGATCCTGGAGGAACAAGTGTGGGGAATGGGTGGGTTGGGAAGAGTAAAAGAAGCTGGTCACAGTGTGAAACAGGTTGTTGGCCATTGTCCTTGTGTGGCTGAGTCCTGCACCTGGTCACTGCAGCCTGTCCTGCTGTGTGTGTAGCTGTACGTGCTACCTTTTCTAGGGGACTTCGGTTCTTTGTGTGCATGTGCATGCACCTACGCTGTGTGTGTGAGCAATCTGGTAGTAAAATCCAGGATGGACTTGCCCGTGAGCAGGAGACCCTCACTTGGAGAGAGATGTTCGAAATGATGACTGGGTAAGAAGCCCTTGAACTCTGGATAGTTTTAAGGTCTCATCCAGGGTTTGAGGGACCTGTGAATGTGAGGTTGGCTGTGAACCATGAGAGTGAGGGTATGGGTAGGTCGGCTAGCGAACGTCAGTCTTTAACACCTGGAGAGGAGTACCAGGCCTGGTACTATGCCTGTCATCACTGTCCATGTGGCTACCCATGAGTATATGTGTGCCTAATGGGACCGTATGCTCAGCCTTGCTACTGGCTGGAGCTACAAGTGGCAGCAGTAGGAAAAAAAAAGAGAGAATTCCCCCGGCACTTTCTGCTGGATTTGGCTGCCCTCAACAGTTATTTGTCAGGAGTGCCACCCTGCCCAGCCCTCTGCCTCCTGGACTATGCTGCACAGGATGTGGTATGGGACTGGGGCCCAGAGCATCCAGGTGATAAGCCTGTGTTCATATGGGCTGCCTATTGTACAGCAGGTTAGCAAAAATGCTGCCACGGGGTTGTTCTTCCACACCTGGGAGTCCAAAGTCTAAGTGGTCAATACAAGAGCCGATGTTTTCATTAATGATATGGATGATGGGATGAAGTGCACTTTATGTGTTTTGTGGGTGACAAACTGGGGATGACAGCACATCATTGATACACTGGAGGGCAGGCTTGCCATTCAGCAGATCTGGAGAAATGAGCTTACAGGACCTCAAGAAGTTCAGCAAATGGGAATGTGAAGTCCTGCACGTGGGACGGAATAACCACAAGCAGCAACACAGGCTGGGGGCTAACTGGATAGGGAGCTCCTTGCAAAAAGGAACCCAGTGGTGGACAGCAAGTTGAACATGGGTCAGCAGTGTGCCCTTGTGGCAATTAGGGATAACCACGTATTGGGCAGCATTATGAAAAGTGTAGTCAGCAAATGTAATTATTCCCATCTGTTCATCAGATTTGAGGCCTCATCTGGAATATCGTATAAAATTTTGGGTTCTTCAGTGAAAGTGAAGTGTTGAGAAACTAGAATGAGTCCAGCAGAAGCTAGGGATTAGTTTGGGGAGGCTGGCAGAGAACATGGTATGTATTGGGAGAAGATGGGTTTGTTTAGCCTGGAAGAGAAAATGCTAAGAGCTCTACTTTTGGGGGCATTGGTTGATAGCTGGCTGAATATCAGCCAGCAGCGTGCCCAGGTGGCCAAGAAGGCCAACAGCATCCTGGCTTGCATCAGAAATCATGTGGCCAGCAGGACTCAGGAAGTGATCATCCCCCTGTACTCAGCACTGGTGAGGCCACACCTCAAATCCTGTGTTTGGTTTTGGGCCCCTCACAACAAGAAAGACATTGAGGTTCTGCAGCACGTACAAAAGAAGAGCAATGAAGCTGGTGAGGAGTTTAGAGCACAAGTCTTATAAGGAGCAGCTGAGGGAACTGGGGTTGTTTAGTCTGAAGAAAAGGGGGCTGAGGGGACACCTTATCGCTCTCTCCAACTACCTGAAAGGAGGTTGTAGGAAGGTGGCTGTCGGTCTTTTCTCCCATGTAACAAGTGGGAGATGGATGAGAGGAAATGGCCCAAAGAGGTTTAGACTGGCTATTAGGAAAAAAATCTTCAACAAAAGGGTTGTCAAGCATTGGAACAGACTGACCAGGGAAGTGACTGCGTCACAATCCCTGGAGGTATTTAAGAGACACATAGAGATAGCGCTTAGGGACATGACTTAGTGGTGGACTGCCAGTGTTAGGTTAATGGTTGGACTTGATGATCTTAATGATTCTATGATTCTGTGATTCTAATTCTCTCTTCAACTGCCCATTGGAAGGTTACAGAGAAGAAAGAGACAGGCTCTTCTCAGAGGTGCAAACAAAAAGCAATAGGAATAAGTTGCAGCAAGGGAAATTTCTGACTGAACAGTGAAAAAAATTTCTTCACCTGAAAGCAGTATTACCCTGGGACAAGGACCAGAGGGATAAGGACAATCCAACCACGGAGATTTTCAAAACGGGGTTGTTGCACTGAAGGCTTTCGGAAGTCTCATCCCACGTAAATTATTCTGTGATTCTCTAAGGATTTGACATGTAGCAGTTCTTAATTTCTTAATTTCTGACATGGTCATACCGTCATTGTACTGCAGGTGTATCACTTGTGAGTGCTCACAGGTACAGTTAGGGGTCTTCTACACAGCCCATGTGTCCTCTGATGGCACTCCTGCTATGCACATAAGGAGGTGCCAGAAAAGACATTCGTACAGCATCAGCAGGCTTGTGGAGTGACAAGGACTGGCTGCAGTTAGCAAAATGCTGTCTGTAGGTCATCCTTTCAAAATGAAGAAAAACTAATCCTAAAGATTATTTACCTCCTGAAAAAGCCCCCAGACACATGGTGGTTTGATGTGATTTTTTACTGGGGATCCAACTATGCCTGAAATGTATTCTCATAAAAATTTTTGCTGTTTAAAATAAAATTTAAAAAAATGTCATTGATTCATTTCTGAAGGTAAGTTTACATGGTATTCTGGTCACTCATTATGAGCCAAATCCAGTGTAGAAGCTGTATCAGTGAGGCTAGATAAACATCTACGTTTATCTATTAAAAGAGGGGTCACTGGATAGGCACAGTACATTAACTTAGCCCCAGCATGACCACAATGCAGTTTCAGACTTCCAGTCAGCACAAAAGCTGCAAATAGACCTCTTCTGCAAAACTTGATGAAGGTATAACTCATCTCTTGTTCCCTGAGCAGGCATTACAATATCTTGCTGGCAATGTCTGCATGTACACCTGTCCCTTTATGCAGAAATTTAGTCTCTAAAGTTGAGGGAATATGAAACAATTTCTAAACCAAATATTTCTCTGAGGTTTTTGTCATCTTCTGTATTCATAAATATTTACTGAAAGTGGCAAATTGCTACAGGAAAATGTGTCAGACTTTCTCAGAGAGGAAATGGTGAAGAAAGAAAACCGGGCAAGCAATTTTTAGCAACACCTTTTTTTTCATTTCATTGTGTATAAAAGATGCAATTAATTTATTTAAGTTTTATTGTTTGTCATTACTTGCCATGTTTCTAAGATGCTTTTTGAGTTATAAATCACTTATTGCAATTATTTGATGTTAAAGATAAGATTTGATGTGTACTGGTTAATTTGGAGTGGTCATATGTGGGACACCACATGTTGCCATTCCTTTCTATTCTCTAAATTGGAAATGTAGAACAAACACTTACTATTCACACAGAACTCCCAGTGTATGTTCTTCATTTTTCACATAGATCTGGCTGACTCCTTTTATGTTCCTACCAATAAATTGTTTGTTCAGAATACACAGAGAAAGCAAGTATGCAGAATACAAGCTAATTTGTACTGAAGCTGTTTACTTGCTCTGTATTGGCAATACTGGTGTCCTGGTAAATGGAGATGGAGTTCCGATATTAAACATTTTATGCTGTGCTATCACATGTTGTGCAAACTTTGGTTGATTCAGCAAATGGTCTTTCAGATTGCTGAGAATCATTGGAAAAACGTATGAAAAGAGAATGAGCTTTATGATGAAATTGTTAAAAGAGGAAAAGTATTCTGAACTGCATAGATTTTGGAATGAGCTTGCAGGAAAGCTTTCTCCCACGCTGTACTCTAACAGCACTGTACTTTGATTTGATAAGACTTGGGGTCAATTGATGACTTTAATATTAAGGAAAGGGAGCTTTAGGTAGGAGCGATTTCAGTTTCTAAGGCAACCGTTTCACAACACTGCAGTACATCAGAAAAAACAGACTACTGTTAAACGATGCAATTAAATTAATGACCTAGAAGAAACATAGTGCCAGATCCTCGGCTGACATAGACTGAAGTCATTTCCCCTGGAGAGCTATTCTGATTTGCACAAGAAAAGATCTAGCATGCATTTCCTGAAAGGAAAATGTGCTGATTTTTGACATGCATGGGCCCTTCTCAATCCATATTGAGACCCACACTGTTTGCTGCTGCTGTGCAAGGCAGAACTCACAACCTGGGAATCAAATCTGTTCTTTCACCAGCCCACAGGGCACCCTGGAGGAGACCACTGATCTCCATGCTGCAGTTCTCTAGCTGGCAAAAGGCAGCAGCTAACCTGGCTTTCCTCTCTTCATCTCCTTCCCCAAGGCTGGAGCTCAGCTGCCGCATGGTACAATGTAACAGCACGATTTATCATCCCATATGTAGAGTTACAGAAGTTCCAGTGCCACTAGTGGTATGGTTCTGCTTCTCCAGCACTAGTGTAAATAAATTTTCTGCAGATGATCATAGCCCAGACAATGAAACCACTATGTGGATGAGGAATTGCTTTCAGGTGTGATCCAAGTTCATATATTAGAGTCACAATAGGAAAGTCCCCTCTCAACATTTGATGACTGGGACCTCCCCAGTCTTCTCCAGCCTTTTAAAGGTATTTTCTGCCTTCTGAGTGGACAGAAGTACTCTCTTCCCATAGCACCAATATTACTGTTGTTGCTAACCAGCATTTTCTATTCCAGAAACCAGTTTCTTACGGATCTGAACTCTGCTAAAAAATCTGTTTGAAGTTTTCCATGTTCGGTGTTAGTGGGTTCACTTATTTTTAAAAAGTCATTTAAGCTTAAGGTGCAGTACCTACGAATAATGCCTGGGGGGAAAAGAGACTCAAACCATCTCAAAATCCAATAGATCCATGTGATATTTCATTCACTGCAATTAACATCCCTGTCTTCTGGTATATGGGTCTAAATTTGGCAGGATGAGGTATGCCTCTCACCACTTATGTGAGTGATGTTTTAAGCTGTTTCACAAGCAGGCCATCATGTGGTAGTAAGGTTGGTCAGAATAGTCCTCTATAAGCACCTGCTTTAAGTTGTTTATAACTTTGTTTCCTGGTGGGAGAACAATGAGGACCTAGATGTGAGATTTTTCTGTGCTTGTTTTCCTTCCTCAGACTCGCTTGTTTGAAATGTTGCTTGGTTTTGGAACAAACGTTTGAACTCTCTCTGAGATAAGATGTGTTAGGAAAGGAAGCTGGAAGCATGTTTACCTTTAAAAAAAATTCTTTAACTATCTCAATTTTTTCTTGTGTCTGCTTCTCTAACTGAGGTAAGGAACATGTTCCAGAACAGGTTCACATTTTTGTACAACCCCCCCCTGTTATTGTCAATGTCTTTATTTCTTTCTCATATGCATCAAGTTGTTCTTAGTGAACTGGAAAAGTGGTCTGAATCAGAAAGATGAAATTCAGTGATGAAGAAGAAATCAAATGCACAACTACAACAGAAGAATAAGAGGTCACACAAAAGCACTGTGGAAAAGGATGAGGAGATATCAGGGCCTCGGACTGAGTTCACTAGAAGATATTGTGAAAAGGCAAAATTTTGTCCTTTAATTTATTACTAGGAGCATAGTCTGAGACAAAAGTGACAATTCTGTTAGGTTTAAGGTTTGTAAGGCTGTATTACAGTAACTTTTGAAGTTGTATACCAGGCTTTAAGAGGATACAGTCAAACTGGAGAGAACCAAGAGGAGAATGATAAAAGACTTAAAAAACATGGGCTCTCAAGAAAGGCTGCAACACTTGAGTTTGATCTAGAAAAGGAGTGGTTGAACAAGACTTGGTAAATCTTCAGAAGTATAAAAGGATTTTTTTGAAGAGGATCATCATCAATTGCCCTTTGTATCCAATAAGAGCAGGACAAAGAATAGTTGGTTTAATTTGTAGGGAGAGAAATACAGGTTAGGTGTTGAAAGCCTTTTCATATTTTTGCATCATTGCACACTGCAATTGAAGTGGGTGTCCTGAGGAGGTGGTGGACCCTGACTCACTGGATGCTCTGTATGAGCGAACTGGAGGAATATTTATTGGCAGTGGTTTAGATGTTCTTTGTTCTGCCATGGGCCTTGGTCTTCTTGTGGCTGTGTTACAGTGTGTATTACTTAAGCACACCACAGCCTTCCCAAGGTGTTCCTGTAATAGTGGTACTGCCCCTTGACACCTTCCTAAGACCAGTGGATTTAGGCATAAATTGCTAGCACCAACTATAGGTTCCAATTCAGATTTGTTTTCCCATTTGATGTTAACCCATAACAAAACACAAGAAGTCATGTTATGTGTAGAAAGCAACTGTGAAGAAGACAGTCATTTGTGGATCAGGAAAAAGAATGAAAAAAAGAAGTAGTTCCAGACTGACTGAGCTTGTACTTAAACAAAAAACTTTTCAACACCTTCTGGAGTGTCAGGACTGACACACAGCTTGACCACACAATTTGGCTGGATCTATAGATGGCGAAGTGTGGGTGCAGATGAGACCAGAAAAGTAGGAATGCAGGAGTTATCAGTGATAACGGTGACTTGTCCTTGTTTCCCTAAGTAAGGTGTATTTTTCTTGTGCTAGAGCTTGACCTATTCAAATTATCCCTGTCTGCAACACAAGGCATTGCTTTAATTTAATTTAATGCTGTAAGCCCCTTATCTGACGAAGTTAGCTGAAATACTAACTTATTTTTCTGATGTATGATTTGTTTTCTTTTACTATCATATTTATTTTTCTTAGACACCTTTTTCCTAAGCAATTTTCTTCTTCTTCCTCTATAGACTTTTAAAATCCAGTCTTTCTTCTCAGTTTCTCCCACTAAATTCCTTGTTTGTTTCTAATGTCGTCTACTGTAGGATCCACCTACCCAAGCCCACCCAATTGTTAGTCATCTCCCCACCCCACCATCTGCAGTCCATGCCATTCATGGCATCAAATGCCTGCTCATCATATTTCAGTTACTCGTATCTTCTTTTCAAGGCATGGTTTACTTGGATGTTGTGCTTCTGCTTACCTCGTTTCCTGCCCACCTCTCCTACTTAACCCCATTCTAGGCTTCCAAGTTACAAGCAAAAAGATATGTTGGATAATGAGAGAGACAGTCTAGCACCATGGTGTGGTACAGTTTTCATCTTTCATTGCTGAGTTCCAGGTGTGCATGTATGGTTATGGCTGCGCAGTCGTCCTGTTAATAGCTTTTGAAATGTGTTCATTGCTGGCTGCTATCTTCATACGAAAGCTAATGACCTTTTCAGAACATTAGCTTAATGACATATCCCAGATTGTGTTTGCACCTTGAGAGAGGAATTTCACCAGTGAACTCAGAGGCCCAACAGTTTCTCGATGCTAAGATTTTGGAGCATGTTGGACCCCATACTTTACAAATATAAGTGGAAATTGAACTCATTGGAAAATGCAGTGCTGGCTACAAGTGCTAACAGGGTGAAATACCTGTCATGTATGGTATTTCAAGGGCAGGTGTGACAGGAACAGAAGAAAGGAAAGCATGACAGTGACCTGCTAAAAACTGGAGCAGTCAAATAGTCCAGGCTGGGCTGTAGCTTTTTTCAATACTGGAAAAACTGTTCCATTTTAGAAAGGGAAAGGGCCAATGAGGGCAGAGCTGCCCACTGATGTAATGCAGTGGGAAGAGTGCCAGCAAGTGGCAGCTGTTTGCTGCACAGCTTCAGGTAGCATAGGTATAGAGTACCTTTTGGTATAGGTGCACCCAGCACCTATGTATGCAGCCAGCAGGAGTCAGATGGACCAACACTTACCCTCAACCTTATCATTCCACCAACAGTGAGAGACAGGCTAGCAGTGGATTTTATCCACTATATGTGGCAAAGTATGGTCAGTTTTGCTGGAGAGCAGAGGAGAGGGCCAAGCAACTTCTTCCATCTCAGTCTCTTATTCTTCTTGACAGCCTGACCCAAGCCATGTGTATCCCTTGTGCATGCTTGTTGAACACCAGGAGCTCTCCCGGGACATCTTCCCTGACTTTCTGGGAGTAGAGTCATGCAGGGGCATCTCAGGTAAGGCTGCTCACCAGGACCACATTTTACCTGAATGCCAGCTGCTTACAGGGGCTTTGCTCATGATCATGCAAGGGTAAGATCCTGAGGATCAGAAATAAGAGTAGTTTAGCAACATGTGAGTTTTCTTCTGCTGGCTGTGGGAGGGAGGGTGAGCAAGAGAGAGCTTATTTTAAACCTGAACTAAAGGATTTTAGCAACTTCTTTGAGGAAAGAAAAGACACATTCTGTAGTCTTCCTTAGTAATTTAAAGTGACAGAATCTGGTGAGAGACAGCAACATTTTATTAGGTATAAAACCCTGAAAAATATCTCATAGTCGTAACCCTGAGACATAAATAGAGGTGCAAAAATTCTATAGTGTTTTGAGTGGCTTGGTAATACCAGCACATTCAGTCCTGCCTCTTCAGAAATACGTCAGCCATCAGTGAAAGAAGGAGTATGGCAGGTGAGAAGCCTGGTTCAATCGGGGATGGAGAGGCTTTTTCTGAAAAGTCTCCTACAGCAAAATCCCCTTTACATCTCAACCTGGAAGAAGACAGAGAAAGAAGGGAGGTGTCCTGACCATTCTTGGTGTTATACCCAAATCAGAAGTAATTTTCCAAACAATTTGTGTTTGGAAACAACATCAGATGCTGCCCCTGGGGAAACAACACCATGTTTTACAAAAGGGGACTGTGAAACTTAGTGCTTTACAATCATAGAAGCTCTCAAATATGATAAAGAAACAAGTACCAGCTAATAAGTAATGATAGGGTATGCAAAAAGGAGGGCATGAGAGCCTTTTCAAAGTGGAGTGGTTGGAGAAGGATTCAGTCCAATCAACATGCAATGCAACTGTATCTGTCCGAGCATGAGAGACACTGAAAGACACTTCTGCTGTTGCTTCCCACAAGGGCAACAACCTTTCCAGCACGCTTCAGGGAAAAAAGACTGGGTAAGCCAGCATTCTGTTTTTGCCTTTGGAGGTGGAGGTTCAAGTGCTTTGCAGCTGGGTCTCTGGTTGGTAAATGCCAATAACACAGCCAGGCAGGCCATCAAGCATGATCCATTGTTCATGCTAATGGTACCCGCTGCTCTGTGCACACAAGTAGTTTGTCAAGAACATGTATCAGGATCTCAGAGGTAGCAGCTTGCAATTAGCACCGTGAGGACCTTAAAATGAGTTCTTGTCATACAAACTCGGATTGAATATCCTCTCCTCCACCCATGGGTCCTGCATCTGGCCTCCCCGCTCATGGGTCCCTAGTGAGTTTTTACTCCCATGACGTTTCTAAGTTTCACGAAGCATGTCACCCTTCCTGAATTAGTAGAGGTATACCTGAGCAAGCCTTTTTTTTTTGGCACACTCTTGGACTAAATGTAGGCATTGCATGTAGCCAAAACAAGACCAGTGCTGTTTAACATCTTT
Source organism: Anarhynchus alexandrinus (assembly GCA_008711295.1). Lineage (NCBI taxonomy): Eukaryota > Metazoa > Chordata > Aves > Charadriiformes > Charadriidae > Anarhynchus > Anarhynchus alexandrinus. The sequence goes on from VUYV01000341.1 coordinate 479,014, forward strand.
GTCGGTGACATGAATATTGGGATTGAGTCTACCCTCAGCAAGTTTGCAGGCGACACCAAGCTGTGTGGTGCAGTTGGAAGGGGTGCCATCCAGATGGAACTGGACAGGCTTGAAAAGTGGGCCTGTGTGAACCGCATGAAGTTCAACAAAGCCAAGTGCAAGGTCCTGCAGGTGGGCCAGGGCAATACCAAGCACAAATACAGTCTGGGCAGGGAATGGCTTGAGAACAGCCCTGAGAAGAAGGACTTGGGGGTGTTGGTTGATGAAAAGCTGGACGTGACCTGGCAAGGTGCCCTTGCTGCCCAGAAGGCAACTGCATCCTGGGCTGCATCAAAAGCAGCATGGCCAGCAGGTCGAGGTAGGTGATTTTGCCCCTCTACTCTGCTCTCATGAGACCCCACCTGAAGTGCTGCGTCCAGCTCTTTGGCCCCCAACATAAGGACATGGACCTGTTGGAGTGAGTCCAGAGGAGAGCCACAAAGATGATCAGAGGGCTGGAGCACCTCTCTGATGAAGACAGGCTGAGAGAATTGGGGTTGTTCAGCCTGGAGAAGAGATGGCTAAAGGGAGACCTTATAATGGCCTTCCAGTACTAAAAGAAGGCCTACAGGAAAGATGGGGAGGGGCTCCTTGACAGTGAGCGTAGCAATAAGATGAGAGGTAACAGTTTTAAACAGAAAGAGGGTAGATTTAACTTCGATACTAGGAAGAAATTCTTTACTGTGAAGGTGGTGAGACACAGGAACAGGTTGCCCAGAGAAGTTGTTGTGGCCCCATCCATGGAAGTGTTCAAAGCCAGGATGGATAGGGTTTTGAGCAACCTGGCCTAGCGGAAGGTGTCCCTGCCCATGGCAGGGTGGTTGGAAAAAGATTATCTTGAAGGTCCCTTCCAACTCTAACCATTCTAAGAGTTTCCATACACGTGTGCACTCCATTTATTTTGAAAGTGCACTTTTTTTTAGAATCTGCAGGAAAGCAGTGCTTACATGAGAGATATTTGATGTCAGCTTAATGAGAACTACATATTGCATCTGTGTGTCTTCCATCTGTCTTTTATCTCCTTCATCCTACCTTTGCTTCAGACCAGTGCATAATTAAGATGCCTATGCCTCTTAATGGAAATTTTTATCAATATAAGATTTGCTTCTGTAAACTGTGTTTTTCCTCTTCGGAGAGTTTTCTGTATTTTCACACCTCACTGGAAGCATTTTGGAGTTTGCCTACACCGTGCATAGAAGAGGCATCAACATTATCTCAGGTCCAGAGATGTTATGCGGGTGTGTTAGTACAGCAATCTATTTGAGCCTAACTAGTCTAGCCAAAAAGTAGGCCAATGCAAAGCACCCTACATACTTCTGTTGTCTCAGATTTCTCTGTATGCTGCTGCATCATGCTGCATAAGCTTGCCCTTGCCTGAGTTTGTTGGGAACTGGGTTAGACCAGTACTATCAGTTTGAATAATTTCGTTGCAACCTGTGCAGTTTGGGGGTGTGTTTTCGAAGCTTCCTCAGGAAGGATGAGATGGAAGGCTGCTGCCTCAAAAATCTGCCCTCATTCAAAGTCTGTCACCTTCTGTAGCTGCCTGTAAGACAGAGCCAAGCCAAATGGCTTCTCCACATGTATCCTGAAGTGAAGCATCCATTTTCAGCTGTGTTGAAGGGATGCCCACAGGCAAAAAGGCAGCTGCTCCAAATCTAAGGAGGGTGAGGTTCTGTGGGGAGCCGTGCATGGAAAAGTGAGAGGGTGAAAGTAATACTGGAGGGGAGAGGCATGACAGAAAGATAAGAGTTGAATTTGGAAGAAGGGCTAAGTACAGCAGGGCAGGTTATTGGATCCCTGCCCAGAAAGGAAAGACAGAAAGGTGTCATCCTTATTAGCTGAGACAGGAACATTCACAGGGACACAGCAGCAAGGCATTCCTTCCTCAGGAGCTGAGCCTTCCTCTGTGATGGGGACCCAGGCTAGGCAGAAAGCCTGAAGGATGTAGGAGGGATGATGGTTCTTACAGCAATGGGAGGGGAAAGGTAAGGAGAAACAAAACGTCTTTTGTTCTGTTTGGGAAACTGTAGTTCAAAGATTTGAAGCTATCATTTTGAAGTTCAGATAAATAGAAATTATGTGCTTTGAAAGTATAGAAATAGAAGATTAAAATTACCCACAGACTGTAATTATAACTCTTGCCCTCTGCTCCGATTAACATGTTTCCAACAGGCAGAAAAGTGGCAGCTGTTGTAAAAACACTGTTCTAGTCTTACATATAAAGAGCAGTTCACAGAAGTCTTAGCAGAAAAATGACTTGATAACTTGATACATAAGGACAGAGATTTCTTATGCTAGTTGTGGCTGTTAATTTTCTTTCTACTGTCTTTGTACTGGAGGGAAATTTGAAGCTGGGGTGAAATGGGGTGGAAATGGGAACTGTAAAAAGTAAAGGATGCTTGTATCTGCAGCTTGGAAGGATAAGTGGAAGGAAAGCAAATTCCATAACCAAGCAGTCAGGCTGAGTCACAGCTGCTACTTGCATATCACTTACAGCTGACTTTGCAATTGAAAATATTACGCACACTCTGGCAGAGGCATAAGGAGGCATAGCCATTTTAGCAGCTAGGCTGAGGATTGTGATTTGTGTTTTCATTTCTCCTGCTTTCAATGCCACAGTGAGGATAATGGTTTCATGACATCTTTTCTCATGGCAGAGGGAGATCTGGGTAGTTGGCAATACAGAGAATGACACAAAGATGACCACTGTGAGGGCAGTGTTTCTGCATCTTTGCGGAGTTCAGACACGTGTACCCTTCTCCCTTGCTTGAGAACCAGGCATCACCCTGTGTCTGGACCACAGTACCTTCCATGCTCCTGCAGGAGAGCCTGTGTTTCCTCCTGCCTTTTGGAGAGGATTGGCAGCTCCCCACCAGGGGCAGTGCTCAGCTGCCAAAAGGAGCAGGCATGCTGATTCATACTATGTGGACCTGAGTAAAATTACTCTACAGGTTCCATGAAAAGCAAATGAGGTAGCGCTTATCTAGGTACTTGTGCAGTCCAGCCTCCTCACAGTGTCCAAGCTCTTCTGTGATGGACAGCCACATTAGAAAAGTGAGATTTGAACACAGCTTTGCAGGCAGTGCAGAGTGTGGGTCGTGTGAATCTTCTACCTAAGCATCTTCCATTCTCTGTGTTCAATCAGGGTAAAGGAGAAAGCAAAACTCTGAAATTGCCAGTGTCATCCAGATTGTGTTTCCATAGATTTTTCTTTTGAGAGTGGAGTGACTTGCAGAACCTCTGATGTGACGTGTGATTTGGAGATAAATTTCCATATGCTGTTTAAACCTTGTTACTATCACAGTTCAGTTGTCATTTGTACAAAGAACACACGTACCTTAAGTGGAAATATCAGCATGTAGAGTTGCTACCCTAAGAGACGGTCATGCTGCAGATCTCTCTTCCTAATCCACTTTCATTTTGTTGCAGTGTTAGATGTAATGCTGGGATGTAGCAGCCAACCTGAAGTCTGCTAACAGGGATTTATGAAGTTCTCAATATTTCTGATACATTTATACTATAAAAGCAAGCTGCTTTGGCTGAGCAATTGCTTAGTGACTTTGTGTCTGGGTAGCCACATTTTTGTTCTTAACTTTCTCATTCCACCTTTCCCTGCTGTTCCATAAATGTGTTTATTGTGTCTTGACCTCCTTGATCTTGGTTTTACATTAACATTGATTTGGATATTCTAGGTTCCTTGTTTCTGAGGCTGGTTTTCACAGCAGAACATTTTTAACCATAATACTGAGTTACAAAATAAACCTTTTCTTGGATGAGGTTCTTCTTTGTAACTCTCTGTGTCTCTCAGAGAAGGAGGGACAGTTGTTTTATCTTAAACGGAAGAGACAGTCACAGAAAGATTGACAGGAACAGGGCTGTGAAGTATTTGTTAGGCCACTGTATTTATGACCATCATGCTGTTGGCATTTCCTGGATTTGTGCCCATTCAACTATTGGACTTTGAATTTTTCTGTTTTGCTTTTATGACAGCCAGATTGAGACAAGTATGCCTTTTGGTCTACTTAAAGTAAGGAAAAAACCCCTATTTTCAGCATTTAATTATGATTGTATACTTAAAAGCACTTTTGTCACCTTTGCCCTGGCTTTCCATTCTGGAGGTACAGAACAGATTTTTAGCCAGGGGATAGAATACAGCTTTCCCCTGGAAGATCATATTTCTGACATACAATTTTATTGTTGCACTTGCTTTTATTTCCTCCCTTAACAAATGTTTAACACCAATATTTTCTCATTTCTGTCCCATAACTCCTCATCAGAATGTGAGCTCTCTAGGGCTCAGTTTGTGAACAGAGCACTACGGATGGGGTGCAAGAAGGAAGTGGGAATATGTGCCACTATTTAACTCTTGGCCTTCCTAGGCGTTACTGGAGTACAATAAAAAAAAATGACAACTTCCAGAGTTTCACCACCAGTGGGAGCACTAGATATCTTCCTTCCCCAAGTCCTCAAATCCCATTGAGAAGATGATAGGTCTGATTTTCTGGCATTCACAGAACAATTAGAAAGCAGTATGAATGTTAGGACCTTTCATTTTACTAGTCTGAGACTGCAAAGGCATTTTGAGCTCCTTATGTAAATGGCTCAATTATTTCCTGCCATGTATTTATAGTCAGGAAATTATTAGCAGTGAGTTTTATTTATCTAGATTGCCTTGAGCAGAAAGAAGTCTTGTTCACATGATTGTTGTGGGGAGATGAAACAGCTACCTGAATACCCTCAGGTAGTCAGCTTGAGCACAAAAGGTCTTTGCCCCTGAACAGGCAAGTATATGCAGCAGCTGGGAGATGATCTCACTCCAGCAGAGTCTCACCGCATGACTGTGGCAGGAGTAGGCAATGGAGCACTTTGGAGGACCGCTGCTCTTAAATAATCACAAGGTGCAGGAGCACTTGTTCCTGCAGTCACACCAAACACACTAGAGCAATTTATAAGCCATTGCCCTGAATTCAAAGAAGCAAATGTGGAAATTGGGGCAAGGGGTGCTCCAGGAATGATTCTTTCTGGGATGGATTTTTACAAGTTGAGGTCAGGTAAAGGATTAAGGACATGAACCATGTATCCAACTTTCCAGGGTTTAACCAGCCTCTATGTACTTCTCTGTGTATGTAGGCACAAGATTTCATCTCTTTTAGGCTACAGACCCCTCACCCTATTGCCAGTCTTTTTCAGTTGCATTGCATCTTGTCCTAACTGTCTGTTCCCTTGTATAGTCAATGACACTGTTTCTAACCTTTTTGCAGAAGGAAGTGGTGGGTAAAAGGTGATGCCATTGCACCCCCAAGGACATGGACTGGATGGGCTTTGACATCCTGACGACATGGTAGAATGTCTCCATCTGTTGAGACACACTGGAGAGCAATCTCAGTGCAGTTTGGGCTCTGTTCTGCACAGTGCACCACTACTTGATGGAATATCTGTGTTACCAGAAGGAAGTGGGAGATGAGGATGTCTGCCAAAGGCAAGCTGACGTGAAACAATAACCATCAATCCTGAACGGTGGTTGCTCACAAAAAAACAAGTGCCCATGTGGATTTTTCTTGCAAAAAGATACGTGGGGCAAAGATGCTAGTGACCCTGTGGAGGAAAGAAAAGGGAGTGGGTGAAAGCAAATGCAGAAGGTTACTGTGAAGGTCCTCAGAGGAACAGGGAGAGGTGTATGAAAACTTCAGGTCACATGCGCACTGTGTGAAAATCCTCAGCTGATTTTCACAGGATAGATCTATGTTGTGTTGCAGAGGTGGTATCGCGAGCCCTTGTCTTCATGCAGGACTTAAACATACCAGATATCTGCTGGGAATACAATACAGCAGAGAGGACACAATATAAAAGGTTCCTGGATTGTCTTGAGGATAACTTCCTGACACAGCTGGTGAGGGACCCAACTAGGGAAGGTGCCCTGCTGGATCTGTTGTTTGTAAGAAGAGAAGGACTTGTGGGGAATGTGACAGTTGGAGGCCATGTTGGGCATAGTGATCATCAAATGATAGTTTTTGATTCTTGGAGAAGCAAGGAGGGGGGTCAGCAGAACTGCTACGGACTGCTGGAGGGCAGACTTTGGTCTTTTCGGGAGCCTGGTTGATGAAGTCCCTTGGGAGGCAGTCCTGAGGGCAAAGGAATCCAGGAAGGCTGGACATTTTTAAAGAAGGAAGTCTTAAAGATGCAGGAGTAGGCCGTCCCCCTGTGCCAAAAAATGAGCCGTCGGGAAAATAGAGCAACCTGGCTGAACAGAAAGCTATGGTTGCAACTCAGGGAATAAAGGGGAATTTATGGCCTTTGGAAGAAGGGTGCAGGGCACTCATGAGAAATACAAAGATGTTGTGAGACTATGTAGGGAGAAAATTAGGAAGGCCAAAGCCCAACTAGAACTAAATGTGGCTTTTGATATTAAGGACAAGACAAAAAGCTTCTACATTAGCAATGGAAGGAGGACTAAGGATAATCTCTGTCCTTTTGTAGACCGGGGTGGAAACACTGGTGACAAAGGCTGAGGAAAAGACTGAAGTACTTAATGCCTTCTTTGCCTCAGTCTTTAACAGTAAGACCAGTTGTTCCCTGAGTACCCAGCCCCCTGAGGGGCAGGGAGCAGAAGAAAGCCCCCATAATCCACAGGGAACTAGTGAGTGACCTGCTTCAGCACCTAGACATACGCAAGTCTATGGGGTTGGATGGGATCTACCCAAGGGTACTGAGGGAGCTGGCAGAAGTGTTCAGCAAGCCACTTTCCACCATTTATCAGCAGTCCTGGTTTACTGGGGAGGTCCCAGCTGACTGGAGGTTAGCACATGTGATGCCCATCCACAGGAAGGGCCGGAAGGAGGATCTGCAGAACTACAGGCCTGTCAGTCTGACCTCGGTGCCTGGGAAAGTTATGGAACAGATCATCCTGAGTGTCACTATGCGGCACATGCAGGACCACCAGGTGATCAGGCCCAGTCCGGATGGGTTCATGAAAGGCAGGTCATGCTTGACAAACCTGATCTACTTCTATGACAAGGTGACCTGCTTAGTGGATGAGGGAAAAGCTGTGGGTGTTGTTTACCTGGACTTCAGTAAAGCCTTTGACACTGTTTCCCACAGCATTCTCCTGGAGAAACTGGCTGCTCGTGGCTTGGGTGGGTATACTCTTCACTGGGTAAAAAACTGGCTGGAAGGCCAGGCGCAAAGAGTGGTGGTGAATGGAGTTAAATCCAGTTGGTGGCCAGTCACAAGTGGTGTTCCCCAGGGCTCAGTACTGGGGCCAGTTCTCTTTAATGTCTTTATCAACAACCTGGATGAGCTGATCAAGTGCACCCTCAGTAAGTTTGCAGACAACACCAGGTAAGGTGGGAATGTTGATCTGCTTGAGGGCAGAATGGCCATATAGAGGGATCTGGACAGGCTGGATCAATGGGCTGAGGCCAATGGTATGAGGTTCAACAAGGCCAAGTGCCGGGTTCTGCACTTGGGTCGCAACAACCCCGTGCGGCGCTACAGGCTTGGGGAAGAATGGCTGGAAAGCTGCCTGGAGGAGAAGGACCTGGGGGTGTTGGTCGACAGCCAGCTGAATATGAGCCAGCGGTGTGCCCAGGTGGCCAAGAAGGCCGATGGCATCCTGGCCTGTATCAGGAATACCATGGCTAGCAGGACTAGGGAAGTGACTGTCCCCCTGTACTCGGCACTGGTAAGGCCCCACCTTGAGTGCTGTGTTCAATTTTGGGCGCCGCAGTATAAGAAGGACATTGATGTTCTGGAGCGTGTCCAGAGAAGGGCAATGAAACTGGCAACAGGTCTAGAGCACAAGTCTTATGAGGAGCAGCTAAGGGAACTGGGGTTATTTAGTCTGAAGAAAAGGAGGCTGAGGGGAGACATCACTTTCTACAACTACCTGAAAGGAAGTTGTAGGGAGGTGGGTGTCGACCTCTTCTCACTGGTAACAAGTGATAGGACAAGAGGAAATGGCCTCAAGTTATGCCAGGGTAGGTTTAGATTGGATATTAGGAAAAAATTCTTCACAGAAAGGGTTACCAAGCACTGGAACAGGCTGCCTAGGGAAGTGGTTGAGTCACCACCCCTGGAGGTATTTAAAAGATGGGTAGACTGGTGCTTAGGCACATGGTTTGGTGGTGTTAGGTTAATGGTTGGGCTTAATGATCTTAAAGGTTCCTTCCAACCTAGACAATTCTATGATACTGTGATTCTATGATTCTATTGCTTTAGAGGTCATGTCATGGAAATTGAGGCAGTTGTGTGGGAGTAATATTGTGATACTGCTGAACACCTGTAAAAGGCAAAAAGTAAAGGAAGGGCAAAAAAACTGGCTTGCTCTGGGGAGAAACCTTAGGAGACTGAGGGGATTGGGAAAGTGGTATGTGTGCCTTGACATTACCACATGGGGATCTCCTCCCTCTGCCAAGACACCACAGGGCTGTCTCACCAGGCATGCAGGTGACTGTCAGTCCCCTGAGGTGCTTGCTTTCCCTTGTCCTTATAGGCTGGGAGTCTGGAATGGGTTGTGTTCAGAGATAACAAGCCCATCTGTGCAAGCTGGCTGGGTCTTTGTCCCACCTTCCTCTGCAGAATCCAAACCTACCCTTTGCATTCCAGATGTCTCTCGGGGGTCTGGTGCTGTGCTGCCTGAACTCTTGGAAGCTTCATTCCACAATTTCTGACCCTGACCTTTATCATGTCAAGGATTTGAGACATCATCATATATTCCCTCTCTTTTTTGTAACAATGAGGCCCACAAAAGGAAAATCAAGGCAGAGGGAAGCTTCCAGTAAGTCATTACTTTGCAATCATTATCCTTTTTTTCAACTGTGCAATGGTTGTTTCCATGGAGACTGGAACAAACCAGTGGCTACCAGCGTGCATTCTGCTGCTTCCTGTTTCCACAGAAACATGTACACTGGATTGCCAGAAATGAAGTTACAGTTGCCCAGCCAAACTCACCAAGTGGCACAGTTCAGGAATAACAAGTGTCCTTCCAATTTTGTGCTCAGATGGTCAGTCACAGAGAGTCTGGGAGTGGCAGAGCAGCTCACAGTCATCCTTTCATGGGTGCAGTGTACTAATTCCTGGACATCCCAAAGAGCTTTGCTGGCTGTAGGGTGGAATTACCAAACCCGAAGACACCATACAATACAACCTAGAAAACATCAGTGGTGTAATATGGTTAGTAATCAATCCTGCAAGGAATGAATGCTGTTTTCTGTGCAACTAGAGACTGCCCTGTCATTGCAGTTTGGTGCCATCCTTGGTAGACTGTAAGAGCAGGTGTAACTGCCTTGTATGCACACATAACATACATGCGCTATTGTGAAGGGTATCCAATATACATGGTATAAGGATTTCCCAGGGACATATGCTTGTTCTTTCCAGAATCTGGGTGCAGCTGCTCCATTATTGTCACTGCAGATGCTTTTGGATGACCAAGCAAATGATCTGCTTAGATGATTTGTGTTTGCTGCTACAAAAAGCTCTCCCTCTGTACCTGGTGTAACTGCTCAGATTGTGTTGCTGCTTGTTACAAAATCAGCCTGAATTTCAGAAGTAGACAGTTGGCTGATGTGAGCTTCAAGTTGGGTAATTTAGGGAACACACTGTAGTGCACAGCATTGTTAGAAATGGAGTTAATTTAGGTGTCGGAAAAAATAAGGTTTGACTTAATTTCTTATCTATCTTTTTAGAAATTGCTTTGTATGTAATAGATAGCTTGTAGAAAAGTTGGTCCCTTGTGTGGTTATAAACATATGACATTTACTGTGCTTTTGTTTATAAGGTTTCTGTCACTGACATTTGTTGATTCTATCTAGAAGATGCACATTTTTGCTTGCAGTTATTCTGCACTTTAGACAAATGCTAAGAATAATGTTCCTGGCACAGCTTGTCACTGGAGAAGGGCTTGAGAAATGATACCCACTCCAGCTAACATTGCCTTCAACTGGGGCATCACATCAATTTCCTATTGATCCAATTGCATTTCTTTAGGAATTAAAAAGGAATTTATTTTTAGTTTGGAGATATGGTTTTAGTATGCTGGATTGTCATTAATAGCCAGGTTAAAGGTCATTGTGAGACAAAAGTTATCATCTTGCAAGTCTGATCCTCACCTTAAAAAACACTATTTGCAGTAACCATCGGGTGAGGTATTTTTCAATTCATTCCAGAGAAAGCCAGAAGAGACATCCAGCCCAACTTGCTGCAGTGGAGATGACATGCTTTCATCTATTACTGCAGTATATAGAACCATAACATTGTGGAATAAGATTCCCTGCCAATAAAATATTCTTGCTGAATTTGAAGCAAAAAAAAGAATCCACTGCTTTCAGTAATGGCTTGTCCGAATGGTTAATCATCCTTGCTGTAACAAATTGCTTCTTATTTCTAATATATCTGGCATTACCTCCCAGCCACTGAGTTTATGCATGTCTTTTTTATCTGTGTTAAAAATCCCTTTAATATTTGTGATTTTCTTTCTGTGAATCTGCCTGTACTCTGTAATCAAGTCAACCCTCTATCTTCTGGATTTTTTTTTTTTTTTGTGATAAGATAAGCAGCTCGGGCTCCTTCAATCACTTACACAGTAAGGCAGTCCTCAAACCTCAATTTCTTTTTTCATGACAGTCTCTTCGATACATTTTGAACACCACTTTAAAAGTATAGGGCAATCTATTTTTAACATTCCTTAAAGCATAGGCATTTGAACAATTTATGGGATTCTTATATTGAACTCATCAGTTCTGTTTAGAGAGCTGGAAAGACCTCAGTGCTAAATCCTATTCCCTCATTCATAAACCTGGAGACCAATTTACTTGTTTAACACCTTCATGTTGCACTAATGGCTTATATGTAATTTTGTCTGTTGTGAGTCCTAAAACTTTTTTGCCTTGCTTCAGCATACAGTTCTGCTGATGTGTCTTAGGGTCTTTAAACTTGTCAGTGCTACCTGTTTACATCAGACAATAGCTTACCTTTTAACTTGCATATCTACTTTTTGTCAGTCAAGCCTCACTCATTTGTCCAGTTTTACAAGGAATTACAGGTGTCTGGATGTGGGACATGTCCACAGAGCTGCTCTTGTGCACTCAGTGTGATACTGAGTCTTGGTGAACAGGTGCTGCCTATCACAGTCTGGCTCCAAAAACTTGGTCTCCCTAGAAAGTACAAGGCCTGGCAAAAAAATTAAAATGTGTGTAATACACATGCTCTGTACTAAGGAGTGCAGGGAACTGGAAATGCTCTTCTCACTGGAGTGGTTACCTTCACTAGAACCATTCCTCATTTATTTGCCTTCCCATGTGTCACCCTGTGCAGCCTTTCATCTTCTATAAAGAACATTTATTTCTTTAAAAGATATTAATTTTAAGTGGGTATATTCTATTTTTAACACATCCATTTCATATCATTAGAATATCACCCTGCAGTGCTGGGGTGTATTTTTCTTCCTTTTTTTTTTTATTTGTTATTTAATTTTCAGTTTCTTATATCTGTGACAGACGGTCACTATGGCATCTTTCCTCCATGTGAGTCAGGAGAGGAGCTGATTTCTCAAGTCATCTGTGTCTTCCATGCGTCAGCTGGCAGCTGTAGACCAACAGGGGCCAAACAAAGCAATCCACTGCAAATTTTTCTGGGGGTCCATTGGCAGGAGAGGCACAGGGATCTCCCACATCTCTGAGGATGCTGGGGAGCTGAGTGGAACAGGCAATTAAAGAAACTGATCTCTACCTCCAGCACCCCTGAACACAGACCTAGCTGAGGGCTGATATTGGACTCAGCTGCCTCATGCTAGGCTTTGTTTAACAACCTGAATGTCAGGACATGAATGAGGGGTGCCCAGCACAGCCAGCACCCTCGGACGTAGGTGCAGAGGGGGCCTGGGTGCCCTTGACCCAAGTGGAAGTGGGATCTGGTGCACAGCTGCTGCAGCAGAGGAGTGAACTGCTGAGGGCTGCCTCTGTCCACCCTTCCCCCATCACTCCATGTGTCTACAGCTGCAGCAGTTGCAAGGAAGAGTATGGAGAGGCTCAATTTGCCAGTAAAGTTCTTCAGAAGGAAAACCATTTCCTTCCTGGATCTCTGGAAGGAATTGCATAATACCTGTCCTGACGGTTACTGCAGATGGAGGTTTGAAGGCGAGGATCAGACTTGTGAGATAAACAATTTTTTCCTTGCCTCTCCCAGGTGAACTTGGTGTTATCCTGCTGGTAACTGCCTGAACAAGAGACTGGTCTAATCAGTGTTGGCTTCATTTGCTGGCAGCAACCCTTCGGTGCATTTGAAAACTGGTGTTATGACAAGAAGAAACAAAGAATTTTAAGAGTCAAAAAAAGGGTAATAATGGGAACTCTTTAGACCAGAATTTAGAAGCTGAATGGGAGAACAGCTGGAAACAATTTGTATATATGCATATGTGCATGTAGACATGTATGTCTGTATGCATTTATGATGTAAAGTGTTTGAAGTAGTTACACAGTAAAAACACAGTCAGAGATTTACACAATCAAATGATTCGTTCAGCTCCAGCGGTTGGGCAAATAATTAAAAAAAAAAAAAGGTTAAATAACTTATTACAAATCTACTACCAGTTTTTGCTGACTGAGTTACTAAATGCTCTCCAGTGCTTTTCCTTCCCTGGTTGGGTGCTGCATGACAGCAAGGCAATACAAACAACGAGTTGTCCGCAGTAAGCTTGGCCTGAGCATGGGGCAGGACTTGGCAATTCCCAGGTAGGAGGGGGCAGTCACTGTGTCCAGCTCAACAAGCTAATGAATCTTTGTTAATTTGGAAGGGCCATATCTGGAACGGACAAAGGCAGGCATTGGGTGAAACAGTAATGACAGCCTTTAATTTAACTCTTGTTCATAGGATGGCAGATTTGTCTCAGAGTGGGAGAGAAACAAAATATGGTGAAGCTGGCTGGAGCATGTTTGTCCCCCAGGGCCTTCTCTTGAGCCTGGTTCAGTTTATGCCTCCCTTGCAGGCTGTGCTATTGGCTACAGAGCTGAGTTCAGGGCTACATAAGTCTGCATAAGTCAGCTCTGTTCTACTGCCAGGAGGTCAACCAAAATGTTAATTCATGAGACAACCACAGAGCACCTGTGGACCTGAGTGTGATAGAGGGAACTAACACCTAAGGGTTAGTCATTGTTTAACGTAAGCCATATATCTATAACCTTGGTCATTGATAGAGAAACTAGTAGAGTCATTGCTCAACGTAAGCCATATATTTATGGCTCGTCTCGCCGAGACGAACAGCTCCGGTGCAGGCACGTCCGCAGCGGAGCCGGCCGATCTCAGCGAAAAAAGGCTTTTTCTGTGCTTTTTCAGCCAGGGAAGCGCCGCGGCGGTACAGGGACCCGCAGGCGCCGGCAGCTCGAGCGAGAGCAGCTGACGTGAAGGGGCGGGGCCAGCAGCCACGGCGGCTCTCCCACTCCCATAAGAAGCAGCCCTAGGGAGCGCAGCGACCAGGAGCGCTGCGAACAGAGCGGGCAAACAGGGCGTGGCGCGTCAGTCAGGGCGTGGCGCGGCAGTTTGCGCGGCAGTTCGCGAGGAAGGGCGCGCAGGAAGGGCGCTGAGGGTGCTGCCAGCTTCGGTGGTGGGTGCACGAGACAAGAGAAACTCAGGCATGGTCTCCACCCGCCGGAAAGCCGTGTCCTCTGCACCTACCAGAGTAGATGTGGCAACGCAGACAGTGCACCCTGGGAAACATACAGGCACACAGGCCTCAGGCTGCAGGGAGTGCCACAGCCTTACACTGCTTACATGGAACAGCGGTAACAACTGCTGTGTGAGGTGTGAGCAAGTGGACGACCTGCTGAGACTGGTGGCAGAGCTCAAGGATGAGGTCGAGAGACTGAGGAGTATCAGGGACAAGGAGAGAGAAATAGACTGGTCGACCCAGGCCTCGAGCTCCTTGAAAGAGAGACCAGGGCAGACACCAGAAATTAAGAACGACCGTAGGGATGTCATCTCTCTGCCCGGTAGGGCTGAAGGGAGGGGAGGCCTTCTGGATAATGGAGAATGGAGGCAAGTCCGTGCCAAGCGCAGCAGGCGAGCCCCCTCCTTGCCTGCCTCCCCCCCTCTTGTACCATTGTGCAACAGGTATGAGGCCCTGAGCAAGGCAGAACAGATTAAGGACGTCAAGGCTGACTATCCTAATACACCACAGGAGCCGCCAGGACCAGATAGGCATGCTCATCAAATCAAGACCACCTCTCCAAGGAAGAAAAGGAGGGTTGTAGTCGTGGGTGACTCAGCTCTGAGGGGGACTGAGGGGCCCATATGTAGGGCAGACCCCACTCTCAGGGAAGTCTGCTGCCTTCCGGGGGCACGGGTCAAGGACATCACAAAGAGACTCCCTAGCCTGGTGCAGCCCTCGGACTACTACCCACTGCTCCTGTTCCATGTGGGAGGCGATGAATGTGCATATCGGAATGCAAGGAACATCAAAAGAGATATCAGGGCCTTGGGACAGACACTCAGGGGATCTGGAGCGCAGGTTATTTTTTCATCTCTACTTCCTGTTGTGGGTAATGACATTGAAAGGAACAGACGAGCTCAGTCTGTTAATATGTGGCTCCGTGGCTGGTGTCATCGCCACAATTTTGGGTTTTTTGACAATGGAATGACCTACACGGCACCAGGCCTGCTGGGAGCAGATGGGGGCTGGCTCGCTGCAAAAGGGAGAAGGGTTTTCGCCCAAAAATTATCAGGGCTTATTAACAGGGCTTTAAACTAGATTTGACGGGGGAAGGGGGTATTATTGGGTTTGCCCAAGACCAGCCAAGGGAGGTCGTACCAAGGAAAGAGGAGCAAGGTACTGGTGAGGGCCTGCAGCCCTTAGCTCCAGTATGCACTGCAGCAGGATCACAGTCTTGCGTAGATGAGCCAGGAGCTCGAGGACCAACAGGAGCCAATGGGGAGGCACCGTTAGTACACGGCAAAGGAATGCCGCCTGGAGAGCAGCGCAAGGTAAGTACAGCTGCTCCAACCAGGTTAGCCTCAACAAAGACAAGGCTGAAGTGCCTCTATACAAACGCACGGAGCATGGGGAACAAGCAGGAGGAACTAGAGATGTGGGCACGACTCCAGGACTACGATCTCATTGGCATCGTAGAAACTTGGTGGGACGACACCTATGACTGGAGTGTTAGAATGGAAGGCTACAGGCTCTTCAGGAGAGACAGGCTGGGGAAAAGAGGAGGTGGCGTTGCCTTGTATGTTAAAGAGCACCTGGAATGCATGGAGCTTAGCCTGGGGATGGATAAAGAGCCAACTGAGAGCCTATGGGTTAGGATTAAAGGGAAATCGAGAGCAGGGGACATTACGGTGGGGGTTTGCTACAGGCCACCCGACCAAGAAGACCCAGTGGATGAAGCCCTTTATAGTCAGATAGGGGTGGCATCACATTCGCAGACCCTGGTGCTCATGGGCGACTTCAACCACCCTGACATCTGTTGGAAAGGCAACACAGCCAAGCATAGGCAATCCAGGAGGTTCTTGGATTGCATTGAGGACAACTTCCTTCTCCAAATGGTTGAGGAACCAACGAGGAAAGGAGCTATGCTGGACCTTGTGCTTACCAACAAGGAGGGTCTGGTAGACAGTGTCAAACTCATGGGCAGCCTGGGCTGTAGCGACCATGAAATGGTCGAGTTCAAAATCCTCGAAGCAGCGAGGAAGGTACACAGCAGGCTAGCGACCCTGGACTTTGGGAGAGCTGACTTTGGCCTCTTGAAGAATCTGATTGGTATGGTGCCATGGGATGAAGCGCTGGAGGGAAGAGGGGCCCAAGAAAGTTGGTTAATATTCAAGGACCACCTCCTCCAAGCCCAGAACCAGTGCATCCCTACAAAGAGGAAGGCAGGCAGAAAAGCCAGGAGGCCTGCATGGATGAATAAGGAACTCCTGGACATGACCAAAAGGAAAAAGGAGGCCTACAGGGAGTGGAAACAGGGGCGGGTAGCCTGGGAGGAATACAGGGGAATGGTCCGAGCAGCCAGGGATCGGGTTAGACAAGCCAAAGCCCAGATGGAACTGGATCTGGCAAGGGATATTAAGACAAACAAGAAATCTTTCTTTAAATACGTCAGCGAGAAAAGAAACACTAGGGAAACTGTGGGCCCTCTCCGGAAGGTAACACAAGAACTGGTTACCCGGGATAGAGACAAGGCTGAGGTACTCAATGACTTTTTTGCCTCAGTCTTCACTGGCAAGGACTGCAGCCACACTGCCCGTGATGCAGAATGCAAAAGCCAGGATTGGGAAAATGGAGAACCGCCCACTGTAGAAGAAGATCAAGTGCGGGACCACCTGAGGAACCTGAAGGTGCACAAGTCCATGGGACCTGATGAGATACATCCGCGGGTCCTGAGGGAACTGGCAGATGAAGTCGCTAAGCCACTAGCCATCATATTTGAGAAGTCGTGGCAGTCTGGCGAGGTTCCTGATGACTGGAAAAGGGGAAACATAACCCCCATTTTCAAAAAGGGAAATAAGGAAGACCCGGGGAACTACAGGCCAGTCAGTCTCACCTCTGTGCCTGGCAAGATCATGGAGCAGATCCTCCTGGAAACTCTGCTGAGGCACACAGAAATCAAAGAGGTGATTGGTGACAGCCAGCATGGCTTCACCAAGGGCAGATCATGCCTGACTAATTTGGTGGCCTTCTACGAAGGGGTCATAACGGCGGTGGACAAAGGAAGATCGACTGATGTCATCTACTTGGACTTGTGCAAGGCATTTGACACTGTCCCACACGATATCCTGGTCTCTAAATTGGAGAGACATGGATTTGACAAATGGACCATTCGATGGATAAAGAACTGGCTGGACGGTCGCACTCAAAGAGTTGCGGTCAACGGCTCGATGTCCAAGTGGAGACCAGTGACAAGTGGCGTTCCTCAGGGGTCGGTGCTGGGACCTGTACTGTTCAACATCTTTGTAGGAGATATGGACAGTGGGGTCGAGAGCACCCTCAGCAAGTTTGCCGATGATACCAAGCTGTTTGGCGAGGTAGACACGCTGGAAGGGAGGGATGCCATCCAGAGGGACCTGGACAGGCTGGAGAGGTGGGCCCAAGCCAACCTCATGCAGTTCAATAAGGCCAAATGCAAGGTCTTACATCTAGGTCGGGGCAATCCCAAGCACAATTACAGGTTGGGCGGGGAATGGCTGGAGAGCAGCACTGAGGAGAAGGACCTGGGTGTGCTGATCGACGAGAAGCTCAACATGAGCCAGCAATGTGCGATCGCAGCCCAGAAGGCCAACCGCATCCTGGGCTGCATCAAAAGAAGTGTGGCCAGCAGGGCGAGGGAGGTGATTCTGCCCCTCTACTCCACTCTCGTGAGACCCCACCTGGAGTACTGCGTCCAGCTCTGGAGTCCCCAACATAAGAAGGACATGGACCTGTTGGAGCGTGTCCAGAGGAGGGCCACGAGGATGATCCGAGGGCTGGAGCACCTCTCCTATGAGGAGAGGCTGAAGGAGTTGGGGCTGTTCAGCCTGGAGAAGAGAAGGCTCCGGGGAGATCTTATTGCGGCCTTTCAGTACCTAAAGGGGGCCTACAGGAGAGCTGGGGAAGGACTTTTTACTAGGGCATGTAGTGACAGGACAAGGGGGAATGGCTTCAAACTGGAAGAGGGCAGGTTTAGATTGAACATTAGGAAGAAGTTTTTCACTTTGAGGGTGGTGAGGCACTGGAACAGGTTGCCCAGAGAGGTTGTTGAGTCCCCATCCCTGGAGGTGTTCAAGGCCAGGCTGGACGTGGCCTTGGGCAACCTGGTCTAGTGGGAGGTGTCCCTGCCTATGGCAGGGGGGTTGGAACTCGATGATCTTCAAGGTCCTTTCCAACCTAAACCATTCTATGATTCTATGATTCTATGATTTATAACCTTGGCCATTGTGTAGGATGTTTAAACAGGAACTAGCAGAAGGAACTTGCTGTCATGACTGACCTTGTTAAAGAAACCGCAGTGAGCAAGCTTTGAAGAAAAGGTGAAAGTGCATTGCGAGGAAGACATACATCCTTCATCCCCGAGACCCCGGCCCACAACCACCAGGAGGCACTGCACACACTCCCACAACTGGGAGGAGTTAAAGGCGGAGACTACGGAAATGTTTCGGGGAAAGCTTATGAATATGTATAGGCATTTCCTGAATTATGGTGAATCTGCATAAATACAAGAACTGCCACAGTAGGCATGCACGATTGTGGTGGGGCGACCCCCCCGTGCTGCCCAGCACTAAATAAACATACCTACTTTACAACCTTCTAAGTTGTGGAGTCTGCTTTCCGCACGTCAAGTGTAAATCCTGCCTCTCCAAATTCTCTGTAATTTGGCATCCAGCCTCAAGCACACCAACAAGTTTTGTTGCTTTGCCAAGCTTCATTTTTGCCCTGCCCCCAGTAAGCACATGGTGTGGTATATATTTTGCATGTGTCTGCTTATGGACTGAGAATCATAACAACACAGCAAACCCCTGTGGTGTTTTCAGATATCACTGCTCTGATAGCTGTCAGCTGTCATTTGTTATTGCCTTCCCCACACCAGTTGCAGGATCTTGGTTTTGCCCCTCATGGGCAGTTTAATATGCAGGATGGCAAACTGGCACTGTGACAAAAGCAACATCATCTTCTGCCGACTCATGGTGCCTTCCAGTGGTCTGCGGTGGTGGCAATGTCTTAGCCTAGTGCTGCCAGAGCC
This sequence comes from Anarhynchus alexandrinus, assembly GCA_008711295.1. NCBI lineage: Eukaryota > Metazoa > Chordata > Aves > Charadriiformes > Charadriidae > Anarhynchus > Anarhynchus alexandrinus. The sequence continues at coordinate 497,760 of VUYV01000341.1, forward strand.
ACAGCTCTTCCTGTCAGACAGCTGGATCCCTGTTTTGAGATCATGCTTGTGCAAGCTTTTCCAGTGATGTCTGATACATGCCACTACAGCACTGGGCACCCTGTGTCCAAGCAGCTGTTACAAGGTAAACCAGGCCCCTATTTGCTGCTCAGCCCCAAAGAAAAGAAAGGAGTAAGGCTGGATGCAGGAGTGCTGCAATGATGTCAGGATAAAGTGGTGGCACATTTGCAGTCCACTACCTCACAGAGCGTGGTTGAGAGGCTACTCTGTATGGAGGTCTGTGTTCCCTACAACTGGAAGGAAGGAGAAAGAAAGTCAGGAGCAAACCTGGTGCAAGCCTGTTGCTTTAGTCTTATGTTTATGTGAGGGATGTTCTAGATACATTGCCAAACAGCACAGTGCCTCTGGAGTTTGCAGCAAATTCATGGCAGTCAACCCATTAGGTTTACTGAAGAGGATTTACAGTTATTGTAAAACTTCCCAGGAGATGCACTTATATATAGGCTTAAATTCTTCTTAGTGTGGAAGCAGGGTAAAGTCCTCAAAGGAACACTTTTATTCTTTAATTTTTGATGTAGCAACTTCTCTGAAATATATCTGCAGTTTTCTTGGTTCTAGTTTTCTCTGTGCTTTTTTCTGTGTTTAACATCAATTCTGGGGAACCGGACTGTATAGTTTTGGGTTGTGCTCTGTAAAAAGTGTTCTTTCTGTGTGAGGAATGTATTAGTATCCTGACAGAAGTAAAATGAGTTATATGATACCATGCAAACTCTGTATCTTTGATTTCTTTTCCTTTACAAATTCATCCTACAAAACTTTGACATGTGCTGCCTCCCAGCAGAGAGGTTCCTGTAATAACTACTAGATTGTAATAGTAATTGCTTGAGTTACTTCATACACTCACTAGCAAGTCAATACTTTCCTGTTTCCTAGCAAATATGCCTATTGATTATACAGACTAGCAAACAGGAGATGAGTTCAGAGGCTAAAAACTTTTGAAAATTGATTTTCCTCAAGACACCAGATATTGATCAATGTTTGCTAAATATGTGTCAATAGATGGTTAATAAAATACGTTTGTGCTTCTGTAACAGCAGAGGAAATAGAAATGTTTTAGTTTTTAGGAAACCAAGGTGACATTAAAGAGACCGTGGTACCTTTTACCTCTTTGCTGAATAGACCTGCAGGATAGACATATTTCCAGTGCTCATGAAAATGCACAGGGTACTTGTGAATACCAGTCTGACAGGGACACTGTGACATAGGACAGGTGAGGAGAATTAATTTCTTGACAGTTCAAGTGCCAAGAAAAAGGGAGGATAGGAAGTGAAGAATGTTTCTTTTACAAGAGGCAGCTGAGGGACTAATCAGCTATAGCAGCAGAGCAATTTTCACATTTATGCTATGTTTTTGCATCAGTAAACACAGACAGGGACAAACTGGTGCCTTTATACCCTGCCTTTCTGAAGAAGTCTGCTTAGCTTTAATGAACCTTTCAGTGAGTGCATATGTCAGCCATGATTTACACATCCAGATTCACCCAAGAGCTGCTAACCCCCAGAAGGACCTGTGTTGTGGTTTGGGCCAAACCAGCCACTGGGCGGAATGACAGATGCCCTCCCTTCAAACCAGGACAACCTGTGAGACCGTATCCAGAGCTGCAGCGAGGGCTGAGCCCAGCTGGTCAGCAAAGCAGGGGCATCTGGCACCACAGATGGGTGGCAGAGAGTGGTCCTCCCTCACCCAGGGACATCCAGAGTGTTAGGATCATGCTTACAGAGACAAGGCTCTCTGCGAGGAAGAAGGGGCTGCTGAGCTAGCTAGAGGCAGAAGACCAAGAAAACACCTCACAGGGGCATCCTGTCCCTGTAGTGTCTGTCCTTTCTGGCTGAGGAAGCAGACTGGTAGCTCACAGTCACTCTCTTTGATCCCACCTAGGTGGTCTGCAGCATCACACGATCCTCACATGCTTTTGTGGCAGCATCTTACCCAGAATCATGTCTTCATTCTCAGCCGGAACTTTCAGATGAAATGGACAGTTTCCAGAAGAGATGCTGTATGCTATGTGCTTGAAGTGGGGATGCTGGCTGGGAAAGCTGTCCCAGCCTTTGGGGGAGGAGGGAGGGTGTTAAACTAGATGGCTGTTAACTGGCCTTGCAGACAGCAAATAACGCCTCATTGCCTGGTACAAGTTTCATTGTGAACGGCTCTTTGGAAAGTATTGTAGTAGCTATATATGAAGTGGGGTGTTGAGGTTTCTGTTTTAGATTTAATTTTGCTCCTTAATAAAAATGTACAATAGATTTGTCAAACATAGCACTCTCCACGCTAAATTGTACTTACTCAGCCTGATGCAGAAAATCTTTAAATACGTCTAAATAACACTCATTTGGCATAGTTCAGGCTCTAGCTTTCTGGACCACTTTTGTGTATGGTACAGATGTGGCAGACAAATCTAACAGAATTTGGGTTTTTTTTAACATCAGTTGCAAATTGGGAACAATTAACAATAAGAATGGAAAAGTTTTCCTTGAAGTACAAATTCTGTGCAGAGACCAAATATGTGTGAAAGTAAGTACCCACCACTTACCAGAGAAAGGTTTAGGCCTGATCATATTTTAATCCTGAGAAAATCCATTCATTAAAGATGATACAGTTTTAAAAACACACCCAATTCTCATGCTCATGCATCTGTCTGTTTGCAGACCTAGTTTTGTAATCTGCCACTGGAAATGTTTTTTCCACAGCCTGTTGCGATTCCAGGCTGTTAATTGGCACCACAGTGCCAAGGAATGAGGATTAAGAAAGAGTCTGGGCTGTGAAGCAGGCGCAGTGGGGAGGATGGCAGGATACCTGGTGGATTTGGAGAATGAATTTGTGTACTACCCCTTCCTCCATTACCTAGGTAAATAGACCTGGGTTCAAAACGAGATAAGACTCCTGTCTTTCAGGAAGTGGAAGCATGGCAATCAATGCAGCAGCTCTTGTCTGAAGGCTTGCAGTGACTGTGCAGCCAACACCCATGGGCCAGAAAACTGCTAATGCAAAGGCTATTGATTTAACAAGATGAAGGAAAGCCAAACCCTAGAGTGTGGCTTAGCATCCCCAGTCCCAAGAGAAACTTAGGTGTATGTCTTAGGCATAGTGCTACCAGTATTTTCTGGGCTGTGCACCAGTTCCTCAAGTCTACCCGACCTTGGAGCCTTAAATGGGCTGGCCCCTGATGTACCACTGCCTGGCCCAGAAATTTCAAATGCCTTTATGCTATAGTATGTATAAATATGTGTATAAAACTCCTTGCAGAGAGGCAGGGATTAGTGGCTATGAGGAGGCAAACAAAAGTGTCAGGGTAAACAGGCAGCGAGTCCATGCTGCCTGGTAGGACTGGACTATGACTTTGTCAATCTCTTGTCCGGGTTGCGACCCTTGGGACTTACATGCACCACTCATCTGTGTTCCTCTGCTGGGGCAAAGGGACCTACAGGTAGCATTGGGATTTGATTCCTCCTCAAGGTTTTCATTCCCTCTTCTTGCCTAGCCTCAGCCTGAGTGGCAGAGCTTGGCCTTCTGCTGTGCCTGAGCACCACTGCGAAGGGTGTCATTGCATTGAACTCAAGGGAGGTTTTGCACCACCAGCCATTACTCTCACTAGCTCCCAAGTGAGTCTAATTCCATGCACATTGAGAACAGCAGCAGCAGAAGAGAAGGAAGGAGTCATTGTTAAAGAAATGGAAAAAAAAGGCTTGCTTGGCATCCAGTGTCAGAGCAGCTGGGTCTCCTGTCTCCCCAGTCTCCCAGTTTCTGGAAGAGTTACATGTGGTACTTTGTGCAATGCACAGGGTTCATAAAACAGTAATGTTCCCACATGAATATTTCAGTCATTCTGTCAGATTAAAGATACAATGATTTTTGTTCCCTATAGTCTCATCACTATACCTTTTCCCGTGATTGCAGATGGTACATGGTGCAGCTCTATTTTTCTTTCTGATTCTGGGCAATGGCTTTCTGCAAGAATTAGTGATATAGATGTCTCTGTTTTCTAATTTCTGGATTAATTAGGATCCAACTTTCACCAGTCAGTTCCTTGGCTCTTTTTACAAAATCAGGTATGACTTAGTGTTAACTCCAGCACCAGAAAAGGCTTCTTGCTTTTGAAGTCTGACACATCTTCTCACCTCCACTTTTGGCAGTTATGTCCTTGGCAGAGACATTGGGTCCTTGTGATTTTTGCCAAAGTTTTGTTGGGGGGAGATATCTCCAGCCTTAACATCTCCTGTGGTGTCCATGCCGACTAATTTTCAGCAACATGAAGGCTACTCTCATCTCTCTCTCTATTACTGATTTGCATGTCTTGTTCATGGCTGAGCTCTATATCTGCTACTTTTCATGCTGCTTCAGCTGACAGTTTATACAGACTTTTCAATACTTTGCCCAGACATTATCGGGTTTAGCATTGTGTGGCTTCCAAGACCTGGCAGATGTCTATTGCTTTTTTTGCAAGCACAAATCTATCTCCCTTAATAACCTCTCTCCCAGCCTTTTGTCAGTCACAGGGAACACAGTTTTGTCTCTAAGCATATCATTTTCAGTAATCTCAGACTCTTGCTGCTGCTCGTTCTGTTGCAGTTTGGCTGTGTACTTGTCAATCCCATTTGTTCCAACATGATGAGGTTGAAATTGGTGCTGCTCAAATACAATTTTCATTTTAGGGTTACAGGGTTTCCTAAATATTTTTAAAGTGTCCAGCAAATTACATTTGTGTTCTAGCTGCTCTGCTGATAGTGTGTGTTGGCAGACTTCGAAAGCTTCCTCACCCACTGTGTGTGGGGAAAAAAAACCCCACTGCTTGAAAATTTTCTTCCACTTAACGTTCAGGCTTTTATCACCCAGATGAAGGCATTGATCTCCTTTATCCAAGGATCTCCTTTCTCTTGCCACCCAAGAACCGCTTGAATAAGTCTGGGATGCGCTGCTTTACCTTTGGGGTACACAACTGGTTATGTGCCTTGTGCCCTCTCTCCCTCTGTTTTCTTTTTGAACCAAATGTTGGAGTCCCATGGTGCATAGTATGAATGCTGTCAGTATGTTAATAATATACAAATTAAATTTGGGTCTATTACTGCGCTAAGCTTTTACTAATGCTTCTTCAGTTTTTGACTGAAATGTAATATCCCTCTTTCGGCTCTGGTCATAAACCCCTCTCTCCTTCCCGCCCACTGCTTAGTGTTTACCTGCAAACCAAGAAGAAACAGTGAGCTGGTGCTGTCACCGGTAAGGGCCCCCACCTCAGCACCAGCGTGGAACACCCAGCTGTACATACCCTATAGCCTGTAGGTAGCAGGGTGGTAACTCAACACTACGCAGGCAGGGTGATGGTTCAGTCACAGGCCAGTACTGCTTGAGCAGGTCTGCTGGAGAGCAGCATGCCATCCTGGTGCACCAGGCTGCAGAGAGACACAGACCATTCACTTTGCAGGATGCAGGGTGGGAAGCAGAGTGTAACCACATCTTCACCTGCTTCTCTGTTATGGAGGAAATGAGTGGCAGCAGCAGAGTGCTGTGCCTTCATTGATTCTTGAGGCAATCCTTCCAGTGAGATCCAATGGGTCGAAATATCAAAGCCAGAGTTTCTGCCTAGGATGCAAAAAGCACAAGTAGTAGTTGCAAACTAGGGAGGTGTAAGTGTCTTTGGGTAGGCAGGGGAGAAAGGCAAACATTAATTTTAGCAAGAGAAAGTGATGCCAGTGTACAGCTTTGCACACACACTTTGCTGATAGCAAACCATAGATTCTGTCCTGCCTCTGTATTCTCGATGACCTCCGTTGTAGATATAAGAAAAACAGACAAGGGTTTTTAACAGTAGCAGAATCCTTGTTCCATAATGGATCTGGCTGTATTTTGAAGAAATTTGGTTGAATCACCTGAACAGTGAAGAATAAAAGTTGTGGGAAGCAGAGGTGCATGTGCTCGTTTTAGGAAAAGTCTTGTGTAGTGAGCAGTCCTGTTTTCTCAGTGGGATTGCGTTCTTGCCCTGATGGGAACTCTGGCTGAACCTGGTGGCAGTGTGGGGAGCATGGTGCAATGCTCTTGGTATGGCCAGGCTGGTACCAGAGTGGCTGGTGCTGCTCCTCTATGGTCATGGTCTTCCTCCTTTGCAGCCTCACTGCGTGGGGCTGGCTCCAACCAGCATGGTAATCACAGGGTGAAGCCTTGGCAGCGGTGTTCAGCCACCACTGCCTTTCACCTGTGCCTGGGGCACTGTCCCTGTGATGGGCAGGACCAGCTCTAGCAGTTGCATCCTTCCCACACCCAGGTCTTTTGTAAGGATCATTCCATCATGATGCAGTCCCATGTCCCCAGACAGAAACACCAGCCATGCATGAGTGAGACAGGTGACCAGGGCTATGCTTTAAGAGATGATAAGTGAGGTCAAGCTTTATAAAAGGTGTCAGACTACCTCTCAGTGCTTATTACGTGTTGAGGAAGGCCTTACATGGGTACAGTCCCAGCTGTTAGGTATTTCTTTTAGGGGTATACAGACAGCCCTGCCATGGCCTATGACTAAGTGCTGTGGCAAAACTAAGCCAGGAGAAAATGCTGTGCTAAGAGATCATGTTGGTATAGCACTCATCCCCTGGCTGTTTCACTATTTTGTGTAAGTTGTGAATTTGTATTAAATCTGTTACTGGTCCTCTCCTGCTTTTTCCATCTCCCCGTGTCTTCCTCAAAGATTCACAGATAACCTATTACCCTCACGTTACAGAGGTTATCTGCAGAAATAAAGTTGGGTGTTGGCAGCACAGAAGAGATGGTGGGATAATACCTTTCAAGTGGTTTAGATCTCGAAGAAAGGTGTATGGATGCAATATCCAATAATGACATATTATTTAATAGCGACCTTAATGATCATAAGAGGAAATAAAAATGAATTTGAGATTTATGGCCTATATTTACAGATCTGCTCTTTTTTTTTTTTTCTGTTTGCAACTCAGCTCATGTTTTCTAGTCTTCTGGCTATCCTGTACGTATTTGCTTTTAATTTTTTAATGATCTTGAATGTTACTAAGCCTTTTCCTTCTTTCTGAACTGGTGGAGAAAAAAACAAAGAGGGAGAAAACAACTTAACTGGAGCTATCCTTGAACAGAAATCTTTAAACAGCACCCAGGGTGAACATACTCACGTAACGTGAGGTGACCAGGCCAAGAGTTGACTTGGAATCTGTCTAGACGGGGAGCAGATGATAGCTCTCCCTGCCTGAATTCAGGCATCTTGGGAAGGCACAGAGACAGGTAGCCTAGATTTGTGGTGGTGCTAATATAGCATCAAGGCTTTGGGCTCAGAGTTGGCTCTTAATCAGACACCTCAGGGTGCAGACAGGCATCAGTTATCTCTGCCAAATCCCTTGTAGAGCATTGTTTCTAGTTTCCTGTCTGCATGATAGATACCCAGTTCCCTTACTACAAGCGAGGACTGACTGAGACCTCAGACAAACTCTGTCATCCTTGAGATTTTCTCTGTGACCCTTTTCCCTTCCCCACGCACCTTCTGTCCTGGTGAAGAAGTTGATGCTGGGGGAGACATATTGTATAACCTTATTCTCCTTTCATGTTGCTAGTGGTTACCTTCTGAAGTCTGGTATTACCATGCTCAGATGCTAAGTCCCCTGACATCTGCACAGTTGAAGTGGAATAAAGCTTTATAGTATTCTCATATTAGACACTGAGTGCATTTGCAATGCATGTAGATTAGTCATTTAAAAGATAGCTTCAGCTGTCTGGATGGGTTGGGAGAACCTGGTTCTCTGGAGTCCTCCATGTAAAAAGAGTAACAGCTGCAACCTTCAGGTGTCCCCAGGAACAGACAATGGAAGTCTTCTGTGTCACGGTGCTTTTTCTTGTTTGTTGTTGTATGGCATTGCATCTGACATTATCTGCTACTGGCCAACAGTGTAGGACACTGATGTTAAACTCATTCAGGTTGTTTAAATTGCTCTGGTTTCTGTTCCGGTTCCTTCTTTCAAGTAAGACTGTCACTTAGAAACAAGACATTTTCTTTTTACTTTGTGAACCACAAACATACAGGTCTAAACTCTAAAAATTCTTTGTTCCCCCATCATATTATTCTATTGTTGTTTCTGTTCCTACTCTATTAAAATCATTAAATGTCTTTACTCTAATTACCTGCAGTGCTTCATTTCTCTAGGGCTTCATTTGCTAGATTTCCTAGCTCTGGATATCTGGAGGGAACTGTCAGGTTTCTAAGTGGTGATACGTTCTGGATGGAAGAGCTCTGATTCTCCACATCCTGGTCTTTCAGGTTCTGTTTGACTCATGCAGGATGTTTGAGAAAGAGGAGAAAAGAATCACCACTCAAGGCTTTAAGCCTTGTTCTGCAGGTCTACTGACTGGTCTATGGTTCTGTGAAACCTTATGTGCACAGGGCACATTCCATGACTCTGTATCCTTTGCATAATGCTCATGTTTGTGTGTAATGGATGTGAAGCTGAGGAAGATCTTTGCAGTCCAGCCTGTCTCTTATTTGCTGTAGTTAGCTGCCAAGACCAAGGGAATTGTTGGAGGATCTTTCAGTGTTGTTGCCAGACTACTTGTGAAGTGATGAGCATGGCTGCTATACTAGATATACTTGCTGAAGTTGCACTGAGCCTTGCTGCTTACAGTGAAATTTCAGGGTGTCTGAGCTGGGTGAAAGTCTACCTGGAGCTGCATGTATCTCGCTCTCACTGAAGCTGAAGTCTTTAATGGATTCAGGCTGTTAAACTACATTTAAAGGTGTAATTTGCACAAATTTTCCACCAAATCGTTCCATTCAAATTGCACACCAAGTTGCAACATTGAAGTTGCTGAACTATCCACCAATTTATTGCCCTAATTTGTGATGTTTATATGGTCCAAAGGAACAGAGAACAAAAAGATATTGCAAGTCTAAAAAAGTCTTAAAGTTTAGTCAAATATGATTATTAGTCCATTAAATGATATTACTAACACTTATTTTTCAATTTATATACAGGGTTTTTTTCCAAATTTATATCTTATTTCACAATTTATGCTGGCTTTTATATATTGAATGCCTGTTGCTTGCTCTCTTTCCTATGTCTGAAGCTGACTTTACTCGGATCCTAACATTGCATTCATTTAGTCACCAGTAGTTGACCTTGGTGAGTTTTAATAGCCCTGGTATAGTTCTGGTTATCTTCCTATGATGATATTTTCAAGTCCTCTGCTCTCTTCTCATGTCTGTGCACCTCTATGCCGCATTTTTATTCCAGGGTGACAGATAGTTACACAGTTAGGTAGTTACTTGCTATTGCTATCTGTCTTTCAATAGCAGAAATAACATTTGGGGCCCTGTCCCTGTGAAGGCTGTACAGTTCAGGCCCCCAGCTGCCATTTGTGTTTGACAATTTTTTCATTTATCAATATAGTTCCAGAAGACCTCATTAAAAGAAACAATATAGCTGCTCCTTTTGTGACAGAAATCTGCTTCCTTTATTTGCTTATAGCCAACACTGTGTGAAGCATCCTGAATACCTCTGGTTTTTATGTCCTTTGAAAATGACTTTTCATGCTATTTTAAACTCATACAGTTCTCTTTTATTCATTGACATATCTGCTTTTTTAAAATTAATCGTCTTCTAGTTACTGTAAAAATTGCTGAAACTTTGTTACTTTATTTTAAATAGATAAACTGTTCTAATTGGCTTCACCTCATTTTTTCCCCTTTTTTCTCCAATAAACCTCCTGAAAGATACTTGTCTTTTCCTCTTGAAAGTAATAGTGCTACTATATCACAAAGATTAACGCTTAGGATATCACACCTACTAGAGGTCTATATTTGCACAAGAGGGTTTTTTTGTCTCTTCCATTTAACTTACTTTTCTACTGCAAGGAAAAAAGAATTAATAGAAAGAAAGGCTGCAGATTTTGCAAGACTTGGAATTGTTATTCTGTTTTTTAATTCAGCTCTGTTCAGCTGAACTAGAAAAGAACCAGCAGCAATGCAAGATTGTTTTCTTGCAAGATGGAAAGGGAAGGGAAGAGTAGATGTTCAATATCTGAAAAGGCAGAGAGAATAGCCTCAGTTAGGGCACAGTGGCTATTTCCAGGGAAAGAAAACAGTGCAAGAACTGCACAGAAAACTTAAGAGCACCAGTTGATTAGAGAATATGAATTGCTAAAAGTCTGCACAGCTGGGCAAGCCAATGTCCATGTTCAGAGTTGCAGTAGCCAGAAGCAGCTGCAGTTATGTGCAGTACTGTTTTGGGACCTTACTTCCTTAGACAGAGTGTGTCGTTTGCTGAAGCATATCAATCCCAGTTTCTTCCTTTGACTGGGATATTTGTCTGGATCGGTGGGAAAATACAGTTTTCTAGCAAACACATTTTAGCTCTTTATTGTGTAAAAAGGTGCTATCTCTGTTCTTGCAGCTACCTTATGTTAGAGAACCTCTGGTGAAAGTTTGAGCAGTATTTTCCTAGCCTGGACATTTCCTTGGGTGAAATGGGTCACCTTCTCAGGTAATTTTTTTTTGTCCCAGGTACCTATGTGGCACCTGAGCTCCGACTCACCGAAGGAGCTGCTTGCCAAGTTACGTTCCCCTCAGATTTGGGAAATTTTCCTATCTATGGAAATGGCAGGTGGAATTTGCTTGCTTCAGGTTATATGAGTTTTTTGATGGTTTGGGTTTTTTTCACATTCTCTGTAGGGTGAATTAAAATGTTCTTTTACTGTCATTGGCTGCAAAGGAAGATGACATGGCCACTGACTCTGTTTGAGGTCTGCATGCACATAGAATTGCAATAGATTGTATCTGCACATAAGACAAAACATTGGCAGTTTTTTTTTAAGTTGAACTGTTCAAATAAACATAGACCTAGGCTGGATACTTCTCTCAGTGGTACTTTATAAATAGTTCATCCCTTTTGAAGTTTAAAAAGGAGCTGTTAAATGTCCTTGATTTCTCTGCTTTTAAGTAAAAGTGCATATGGTTGCACATCAACCATTCACAGAGCTCTGATTAATGTGACGTCTGAGTCAGTAAGCATCAAAGGGAAGTACTGTTTTAAATCACTCTTTCTTCAGACAGCAGAGTTCAGCAGTGCCTTGAAGGCTGTGCTGTCCCTTTGGAAAACCAGAATTTCTCTTCTTTCATTTTAGAGTGATTCAGAAATGTCAGTTTTTTGTATGATATGTAGCAATGTGAAACGGAGCAAATGAAAATTCTGGAGAAAACGTTGCACAAGTCCTGAGTTGGAGCTGCAGCGGGAGCTGGGTCAGTGTACAGGCTGCTTTCTGCAGCCCAGACGCACTGGTTGCTCTGGGTGGGTCCTCCACTGGTCAGCTCCAGTTCACTCTGAAGCAGAACGCAGTCTTGCCATGATTGGAGTGAGAGCCACTCTGGGAGCCACGCCAGGGCTGCATGCTCCAGGGAACACTAGTGGGATGGCTCAGAGATCATCAGCTGCAGCTCTGCCAGCAGAGCTGGAATTATCTCTCTGGAAGGGCTTAAAAAAGCTTATCAAAATGTTATAGCTTAGTAATGATGGGATCTCACCTTTGGAGCGATCCTGCCCTCAGCTTGACTGTTGTCTCAGAAATGGAGGGTAGATGCTAGATTTGCATTTGCACACTGTCATGATTGTTATTTGTGGTTATTGAGATGGTGCCTGCCGGCTTAGGGCAGGATAGGGGGCACAATGCCAGAGGAGCCCACGCTTGAATATCTGGGAACTGGTGCCCTGTTAGCCGTCAGGGGAAGATGGTCCGAGCAGAGGCACACCTGGAGCTGGAAGGCTGCTCAGTGGGTGTGCTGCCTTACTCTTGCACTGCCTGCTCGTGCTTCCCTGCACTGGGCTGAAGGCTTCCCCAGCACCCAGGACAGAGCTGGTGGTGTTGTTGGCAGGAGAGAGGTGTGCAACATGCACAGAGAAGCCCAGCGCTGTGGGGGCAGCTTTTAGAGATAACAAAACACTGAAAATACTTAAAGATGAATTTGCAACACACTGGCTTTCTGTGGAGATCCCGGTTCTTCCTCATGACCCTGACACAGAGCATCTATGTTGAGAAGGATGGAGGAAGGCAGTTTGGAATAGGTGGATCCCAAGCAGGAGGTATGCCTTGGCAGGGCATTCTTTAGTGCTTTCAACTCTCATGCACAACCGAGCTACACAAAGAAGATGGAGCAGGGTCGAGCATTGTGCCTCACCCTTGCTGTTTTAAGAGTAACTTCTGCAGGAAAAATTTGTTTTCATCCTGATCAACTTATCAGTAAGGCTCAGAAACTGTTTTACTATGAAATAACTCAGTAACATTTACATTTTCTGTAAAAGTGAATTCTTTCTCTGTATAACAATTTCAAGGTTGACAGAAGGACTGATTGCTGCTGAGAAATGGATAATTTATCATTTTAACCTGTAATAAAGTATTAAGCAGGTGAATTTGCAGTAACCTTAACTTTGTTCCCTGATGCGTATGGATTATGATTTAGTCTATAATAATGCTATCAGTATTATTGAAACAATACACTATGCTACCATATATTCTGCAAATGTATTCTGGCTATTTGGTGTAGTTACATCTTGATTTAGCTCTCTTCCTCTCCCCAGTTATCTCTTGTCTCTACCCTGCTTACTGTAATTGTTTGTCTCCAGACTGTCTCTGAGAGGTGGTACTGCACCCAGGAGGGCACCACTCTGCTGTCTGAGGAAGAACAGGGGGTGTGCTTGTGGGTACCCTAGTCTTTTTCAGGGCTGACAGTTTAAGCACTGTGCTGGGGCATAGAGGTGGAGTCCCCTATTGTGGGGGTTAGCTGATGATTACTGATGCCAGCTCACTGTGTGTTCACAGTAAACTTCGTGACCTACATGAAGTAACAGGCAATGGGTCAAAGGCTGTGTATCTCCCCCATGTCCCCATGGCATCAATCTCCTTTCTCTCCCCTCTCCCTCTTTTTGGTCCAGAGTGCAGGGCTACTAGACAGTGGTTTCTTTCTTGAGCCCATCACAGTGGTGATGCCCAAAAGCATTTTTCTTTGTCCAAAAAACCATGCCCAAAAGCATTTTTCATGCCATTTCCTCTCCCCTTCCCTCTGGATGGTCTGTGAGATCAGGGATGGCCCATGAGTTGCCTGGGAGCCAGGGAAGTTTCCTCCAATCCCTGGCACTGCTGCCTGGGTAGTGTGGGTGGGTCAGGAGTGGGGAAGGGAGTGACACATGGGCCCAGGTTGCAGGGTTTGTCAGGATAGGTGATTAACTACTGTGAAAACCCCAGTTCCTGCAAAACTAGTCTTGGACTAAAGATGGCTCTGAGGAGTCAGTAAGGCTGTGGTATCTGCTCCATGGAAGCTGAGAGGCAATGTCCCCAGGAGTCCTCTCCTGAGCTCTTCTCTTCCATCTGCTAATGCTGGGAATACCAGCATGTGGTTAGCTACACATTGACATGGGCAGCTAATACTCTCCAAGCCTGGGGACACACAGTGGAGTCGCATGTGCCCCAGTTGCCCTGGGGCAAAAGATTTGGCCAGAAAGAGCTTTTTTTTTTTTCTTTGCTTGTTTTCTAACAGCAGTCTCATTTGGGACAAAACCTTTGTGTTGCAGTTACAGGGCTTCAGTGATACAATGCTGGCAATAACAGTGATGCGCTGTTACTGAAGTCATTCCTGCTTGCCCTGGCCAAAGGGTTAGCTGTTGAAAACATTAGGAGATTCATGCACTCCGTTTTGTTTATTCAGCTGACATCTCTAAGTGCTACCATTATCAGCATAAGTACTCTAAGTGGCAGCTGCATTATCTGTCACAATCTTCAAATCTAGCAAAAAATACAGAGATTATTAATTAGAAAAGTTGAGACCATATGATAACTGCAGATTAAAACTAATATCTACTGTTCTATTGGAAATTGTCCTCTTGTTCAAAGCCTCTGAGTGCTGCTGGGAGTCCATGGCAGTGGGGCTCTTGCTTAGTCTTAGGCTTGGCTTTTTGGCAGGTGACTGCCTCGTCTCCTCATGGGATTGTGGTGCATCAGTGGGGTGCCCTCATTCTCTTTCTGTGTGGATGGAAGCTGATGGCAGGATGTGATGGTGTGCTCCCCCCCACACCCCAACTTGACCTTTATCTCCCATAACCCTTCCCAAGTGATAACCACCTATGGTGGTCATAATCAATGCATCTAGTCATGATAGTGGCATCCAGATCTCACAGGTGGTTTCGGGGAGACAGATAACAACACAATAGCCAACTTGAGCAATACTGGTACTGTGGTCAATATGCAAATATGCGTATAGGTCAATTATCTTACCCCCATAAATAGCGAACAGCCCAAGAGCCCTTTGAGCTCTCCTGCATGGCAGTGGGCTGCATGCCAGGATCTCCCCTTGAGTAGGGATGCCGCTCAAAGTTACTTCTTGAGATTCAGAGATGCCTCGCTACAACAGATCCTCAGTAAGGGACTAATAGCATGCTAAACTTTGAAATCTTAGCTAAGTGATATAAAGGAATGATTGTGTGTCTATCTCCTTTAGACATAAACTGTTGACCAAATCTGGGACTAGGATTGGATCCAGCTGCACCTAGACTCCTCTCTGAGAAGGAGTTTAGAAAGCAAGGGGGTCTTTTCTGAACCTTGACTCAACAGGAGGTTCTTCCTGACAGTTTTGTCTGACCCTGTCAGACAGTAAATAACCAAGTGTGCTTTGCCATTGAATCTTGTTAAAACATTGTAACATTTGCTATCAAACTTTGTTAAATCCCTCTTTTATATCAATAAATGTATCACTGCTTCTCTCTACTAGGGTGCATCACTCCAGCCATGACACGGGATCCCCATGAAAACTATGCTGCCCTGATGTCTTCACTGCGCGTGCTCTGCAAGTTGCACTTTCTTGCAATGCCTCTAGACACCTTCTGCGAAAGGAATATAAGCACCGATATGACTGAGAGGCTGCTATATTTTTCTAAGACATTTATTTAAACAAATTACATAACCATAATTATAATTTTCAGGAGCACTTCAGAATTGAGACTCTCTGGTTTCCTTTCCCCACCTTTCCATCCTCCCTGTAGAATTCAAGCACCTTAATGTATTGCACTGAGCAGCATGTTACATCTGCCTAAGCTATGTCAGCACTGTGCTGTTTTCCACTCTCTTGTGGCATCCCTGGGCAAAATGTTTTTTGTAGCACAGTACTCCCAACAAGCTACTCTATTTCACTTCTTTCATGGGGGTATGTGGTTCTGTGTTTGCTGGCAGGACTGCAAGCTTATGAGGTCTGGGGATACCATTAGTGCCCATTATTAGCTTTAAGTGGAGCCCACTCCATGATCTGGGGCCAGAAGAATTTCCGTGCCTGCTTATTCTGGGGGTAGTGTAGCAAATAGCTCAGTCTGGGGCAGCTGGTAATGTTCTAACTTACACAGATATCTTCAGCTTTGGAAAAGCCTTGCCAGTATGTGAACCTTTGCTGTGGCACTCACAGCATTTTTGCTTCTGAGGGAGGCATCAGCAACTGGTAACAGGTCTGCTTAACTCATAATTAGGTGGATGAGCTCATTTGAAAATGAGTCGCACCCCTAATTGTTTTGTCAGCATAGGAGCTGGAAGGCATCATTGTGCATTTTTAGGGCTTTGTAGAAGCTGGGAATTTCTCTGCACTGGTGTGAAAACTATTCCAGGGAGAACATACTCTGTGAAGGTTGTTGCTTTTTCCTGCAGATGATCTGGCCAGGCAGTTTGGCACTTCCAGTGGTGATTGCATCACTCTATGATAACTCTGTATTTTGTTTAGAACCCCATGAGAAAAGATTTAACTGTATTAAATTTTAACTGTAATTAAATTAAAACAGATTTAGCCCCCAAGATTTAACTGTATAAAAACAAGCACCAAACCCAGAACAAAACAACAAAAGATTTTGTTTAGCCATATCTTGCACAAAACCGACTAATGCATGTTGCCTACTTGGCTGTTAATGACTGATTTCTTATGATCCTGAGCTTTGGATTGTCCTTTGCACTAGGTATCACCTCCTTGCAGTGCCTCATAACATGCAAACCAAAGCAAAGTCGAGACACAAAGAAATAGTGGGTATGTGCTGTCAGGCATGGGTTTTGCACAGAAAGGTGCAGAAAGGCATTTTGTTACAAGCACATCCTTTCTGTAGTTAATATCTCTGTGGGCTGCACCCCATTGCTTACCATCATGGGCTTGTGTTTCCTTTTTTTTATCAATAGCAACAGTGGTGTTTCAAATGACTTGTCTCCTCACCTTAGTTCTACTATGGTCCCTCTCCACTATTCACACCCAGCCAAGGTTTTTGTTAACGGAAAATTAGTCCTCAGGCTCTGAAGTGACTCATAAACTTTCAGGTGCTCTCTGACAACCAAAGTTTTCTTGCTGCCAGCCAGGAAAGCCTGAGAACAGACACATCTAGCTGTGATCTATAATACACTAATACAGCCCAAAAAAGGGACATCCTATAGGCTTAAAGAAAGTGGTTATTGAAATTGTGATTGTGTTTGGTGTTCCGCTTAGGAAGTATGGAGAGAAGGCCTCATAGCAGGTAACACCTATCCTCCCTACTCCCATTGGTTTTCCAAGAGTCAAAACTTTTTGATTCATCTTACAATCTACACTAGAATTTAATACCATATTCTCATCACAATGCAACATGTGGGCCTGCTTGCCCTGCACATACTCTTCCTTGATCTGTCTGTAGTGCTTGTTTATCAATAAAGTAGATGAGTGGGTGTGTAAAGTAGAAAGAACCTTAGCGCAAGTTTTCTCAGTGTTGCTAGAAGTCGAAGTTGAGACTTTTGCAAGCCCAGATTCTGAAAGCAGAGCTATGACTTAAGTCAACATTTACATTTACTAACTGCAACTGCAGATGTCTTTCACACTCCCGAGGCATCTGGGTCAGAATTACAATATTTATTTATATTTCAGCTAAACTCAAGTCTTTAGTGCCCAACAAATATATATGGTGCTACTGATATCCACAATATTATTGTAAATTGGAGATATCCAGACACTATACTGCAGGCAAACATAATGAGAACAGCTATACTGGGTGACACACAGAGCCCCTCAATCCTCTGTCCTCTCTCACGCAAAGCACATAATTGATACCTAGAAAAGAGAAGAACAACGCAAGTGTACGGTAATGGTACTTTCTTGGTACAGGTTCCCAGCTTCCAGTGATTTGTAGCTCAGGGACTTTTGAACACAGATTTGTATCTCCTCATTAAATCATGACAGACCCTCTAGATGGAGTCTGATCTCCAGCAAAGATGTAGTGCGTCAGGGAGAGGCCTGGCAGCACACTGGAAATGCTGAAACTGCAATGGGGTTGTAGCAGTATCTAGTCCTTAATCCTAGGGCTGCAGGGAAAAGTTAAGGGGAAATGCTCTTTTTAAGATAAGCATTAGCTCTCCATCTCATTCTGGCTAAACCTGTAAACCACTGCTGGGAGTCTTTGGCAAACAGAAGTTCATGTTTTACCCAGTCTGGACACACTACTGGGACATGATGGGAGGGCAAGCAAGGGATACATGGTGTTAATAGGCTCATCTTGGAATAATAGAATCATAGAATGGTTTAGGTTGGAAAGGACCTTGAAGATCATCGAGTTCCAACCCCCCTGCCATAGGCAGGGACAGCTCCCACTAGACCAGGCTGCCCAAGGCCACGTCCAGCCTGGCCTTGAACACCTCCAGGGATGGGGCCTCAACAACCTCTCTG
>VUYV01000341.1:516882-536565 GCA_008711295.1 Anarhynchus alexandrinus
CCTGTAGGCCTCCTTTTTCCTTTTGGTCATGTCCAGGAGCTCCTTATTCATCCATGCAGGCCTCCTGGCTTTTCTGCCTGCCTTCCTCTTTGTAGGGATGCACTGGTTCTGAGCTTGGAGGAGGTGGTCCTTGAATATTAACCAACTTTCTTGGGCCCCTCTTCCCTCCAGCACTTCATCCCACGGCACCATACCAAGCAGATTCTTCAAGAGGCCAAAGTCAGCTCTCCCGAAGTCCAGGGTCGTTAGCCTGCTGTGCACCTTCCTTGCTGCCTCGAGGATTTTGAACTCGACCATTTCATGGTCACTACAGCCCAGGCTGCCCTTGAGTTTGACACTGCCTACCAGCCCCTCCCCGTTGGTAAGCACAAGGTCCAGCATAGCTCCTCTCCTCGTTGGCTCCTCAACCACTTGGAGAAGGAAGATGTCCTCAATGAAATCCAAGAACCTCCCGGACTGCCTATGCTTGGCTGTGTTGCCTTTCCAACAGATGTCAGGGTGGTTGAAGTCACCCATGAGGACCAGGGTGTGCAAACGTGATGCCGCCCCTATCTGTCTATAAAGGGCTTCATCCACTGGGTCTTCTTGGTCGGGTGGCCTGTAGCAGACCCCCACTGTATTGTCCTGCTTCCGATGTCCCTTTAATATTTAAAGAAATGTCTTTAAGGTTTTGAGAAGAGAGTGAAGACATGGAAATGCTATATAACACAGACTGGATTGCTTTTCTTTCCGAGAGACGATTTTTTTTTTCCAAGCCAAGAGCTTGAAAATCATGCAGAGATATTGAAAAATCACCTAGCATTAGGATAGGTCTTTGGATGACAAGAAGAATGATACTGGCTCTGAATTTGTCCATTATAATGTTGATGATGCATGCAGTGAGAGCATTAGTGATCATGATTGTTATTCCAGTCATCTCGTCCTCAAAGCCTGCAGATTTAATGTGGTGGCCAAGACTTTTGTAATGAAATCCTGGAAAAATATTAGCATTTTCTGAACCCAAGTGTAAACAAGAATCTCCCTCCTTGTGCCGGACGTAGTGATTCTCCCCTCGCATCTCAATCCTCTCTGCTTGTTTCTTGGAATATTCTTATCCCTCAAAAGGAGGCACAGAGGCTCTCTGATGATTCACAATATATGATTTGTGTTCAGGCAAAATGTATATAAATCAAAATGGAAAAAAAAGCAGACAACCCTAACTTAACCATGAGTCTGCTTAAACCACTTGGCTCCGTTTCTTCACATGATAGGTTTCGCACACTTACCAGAGAAGGGCTGGGCCTGAAAGAACCACCAGGAGTGGAGGAAAGAGATTCTTCTCTGTACCCATCTGCTGGGTTCAGAAGGCCATGTTATCCCAAGTAGTGGCATCTCCACAATTGTGTGCCTCACAGGGTGCCTTGCACAGTGGTTCCCAAACCTGTCTCCTGGACCTTCCAGAATTGTGTCCCTCTTCCCTTTACAGTCATGTGAAAGGTTGGAAAGTGCAAGGATGAAGGAACAGGAATCATAAATGAGTTCACCAGTGGCACCCAGTACCTCAGATAGCCTGTTTCCACTGTCTTGTCCTGTTCTCATATGAAACAGGAGCTTGTTTAAAGTGAAAGGTATGCTTGTATCCCCAGACTTGGTTGCACATGACCTGATTTCCAAAGACCCTTGGAAGACAGAACTTTATTCTCCTGTTTCCTCTTCCATAAGGTTCTGCTGCATTTCTCTGTTTAGCACATGTGGATATTTATCTATAAGTAAAGTTTCCTCTCTGGGCAGATGATGGGGAAGGGCGCAGATCATGCCTGTGGGTACATGTCCCTTCCACTACAGAGGAGTAGTGTCCAGCATGAGATTTGGCACTAGTAAATATTGTACACCACTGCCTCTGCACTCTCCTTTTCCCAAGTGTCCCTCAAAGGTCTCACTGCCTGGGGGGGGATTCTAAATTACTCTCCCAGAACACTGAGGTTTCGTGTGTGTACCCTTCAGTCCATGAGCTCTTTGACTTCCATAGCCTCGTTGCTAATGGTGCTTTGGCATCACCTTTCCTCTGATACTTCCCCTCTCTCCATTGATTTTCCTTTCTGGTCTCCATTCTGGTCTTCCCTTCACTGTCCTCCATCCTTCTTCTAATGTCCTCTGACATCTGTAACTGGACGTCACACACCATGAAAGAAGACAGCAACCAAAAGACCTTCCTATGTGACCCTTTTATTAGTAAAGACTTACAGGAAGGAAATAAAAGACAAAATGGCAACCAGGAAAGGAAAAGATCACCTCCAAGCAGAGTGTGAGAGTGCGGAAAGCCTTGATGGGTCTGAGCCTTCTTTCAGACACACCATTGCTCCTGGGGGACAAAACAGAGTCTTTCTCAGGGTTGAAGTTTTCCTTAGGAGAGCAATGCTTTGCAAGCCTTTCCTTCAGATATGCTGTTGGTCTCTTGGTGCATCCATCTTCATCTTTCCTTGCTGTCTTCTTCTGAACAGTGCAAGAAAGCAAAGGCTTTGTTTCTGAACAGGCTGTAGATCCTTTTCAAGTCCTGGATGAGGCATGCTTTTTTAGGTTTGTCTGAGCTTTTAGCAACTTCTCATTTTATTTAGGGAGCAGGGAGGAGACTAGGAGACACTATCATTGTGTAGACATTATTTCTGCTGACACACCACTGCTAGCTCTCCCCTTCCCTCTGCCCCAAGCTATTTTCAAGGATGAGTGGGCTCTAGCATTTCTAAAAACACAACTGTGATAGCAGGAGAGGAGTATGTTTTCTGGGTACATTGACACCCACAGGAAATGACAAGGTTTTTTTGTTGCTGTTTTTTTGAAACTTGATTAGAATCATGGTGTACCTCTCTAACGGAGATTGGAACAAGCCCCATGTTTATGATTATTGTGTAATTCGTAGTGGCATACAATACACCTAAATCCCCAGACATGTCACCGTGGCTCAGCTCGCTCTGTAAATGTCTGTCCTCTTTTGAACACTTTTGCAATCACATCATTACCTCTCCCTGAAGCCTGTCTTCCTGTTCTCTGTTGTCAAGATTCAGTCTTAAAAATACACAATCAGGAAATAAAGATCTGTTGTAGCTTTGGAGCTCTCAAGGTCCATGGAGCAAGAAACACAGTGTTCAGCTCACTCCAGCCCTGGAAGCCAGGAAAAAATTGGATATTCTTGAAGCTTATTAGAGCAAAGAAGCCTCTTGGTTGCGTGTGCATGAAGACCATGGCATGGACAGGCCAGGCTGGGGGGCAGAGGGTGATTCTGCTGCATGCATGGCAATGATTTATGAACCTATGCCCACAGGTCTCACTGGCCTTAACACCTTGTAGGACTGGGGCCCTGAGAGAACAGAAGCCTTAGTTCTGGCTCAGATACCAAAGGACTAATGTTGGAAAGTGATGTGCATATGCAGTGGCATCGAAGCCTAGATATGAGTATGGATTTGCTCTAAATCCTGTTCCTGTTCCATGCATGCTCCTGTTTTAAGCAAACTTGTAATGGCTCCTCTAACTTTCAGGCTTAGCACAGTAATCATCCAGGTGCTGACCTGGTCTTGCCCTGATGCCAGGACACCATGGCTTCCCTGTGGCTTTTCCACATAGCAGCCTCCTGCCTGGAGGGGAAGGCAACTTCATCCCTGTGTCCTGAATAACTCTGAGCCTGTGTCTAAAGAGGCATCAAAGCAAAAGCTGAGTCTAGGGAACAGAATAGTTCTCCCATGTCTGTATGGGAGGAGAAGAGCATCTGTTTCCTTCAATCATGGCCAAATAGGAAGCGAAAATAGTCTCTTCCCTGGTTGGAGGCTGAAGGACAGGGTTAGTTGTCAGGAGTGAACAGTGTCAAGAATAATAATGCAACTTGTCTCCTATATGACTTTGTGTATTTACAAGCACCCCTGGGCTCTTCATCCTGTGAGGCTGTTGCAGAAAACCTAAGATGCTTTTGCAAGGGACTTGCAGAAACCTTGAGAAGGGAATTTCAGCAGAAGATGGGAGCACTTAGAGAGTTCAGGAGAGTATGTAGTCCCACAAAGCAGAGCATATATATGCTCTTTATTGCTGACCTGTTGATTTTCCATTCCTTCCGTGTTCCCTCTCCACATCCATCAGCCTGTTATTTATAAGGAAGTGAAAAACTGGTACTTGAGTGATGAGTATTTCAAAGATCATGAGTTATGTGCCAAAAATTCAGGAGATCAGCTTTAAAATAATTGGATTCTAAAAAATCAATATGTTTTATGTTTCGTGATTTGGTCTGTGGTATCTGATTCTGTAGTAACTTCACATTTTAAAGCTTCTCTCCCTGGAACTTAAAAGGCATCTTTCCCTTCATGAAAATATACTTTCCCCCCTGAATCCAGTGTCTAAGGCTAGAACAGAGAAAAAAAAAATATCCACCAAGCATTATAAAACTTGTAAGTATAGTGATTTGGTGACACTAGACTGGAGATCAGTGTATGTATACGCACTGGTAGGGTAGCAGTCAGGGTAGTAGTCAGCCATACCCTCAATCCAAAGCAAACACAAAAGGATCTTTTGTAGCATCGGAATTTGGTTGGATTACAATTAACATATCTGTTAATTCTTGATTGAACTGATTTGTCAGTGTTAGGTTAACGGTTGGACTTGATAATCTTAAAGGTCGATTCCAACCTAAATGATTCTACGATTTTATGATTCTATATACGAATACCTAGCAGCTTTCAATTTGTTTGCAAAGTCCAGACAGAAGACCTCTAGCTCCCTTTGTTATAGGTCCAACATAAAATGCAATACAATACAATCCAACATCAGCCCCCAAGCGTGAAGAATCAGAGTGGGGTCTGGTATGTATGAATGACGTAACAGCATGTATATTTCTGAACACTTCAGTACCAGGATTCTTTTGGCAGCATGGGGAGACTGGAAGGGATAGTACAACAACGATGAGGTATTATGAAAGGAGATGGATGCAGGCACTACAGAGTGATAAGAAACACTTAAGACAGAGTTTTCAAAATGCACATGGAAATCCTTTCTCATGCACACAAATAAATGACTTGCTATGTCCTTTCTCTGTCCCAGTAGTGACATGGGAGGCCCTGGATGCATGGTGGTTCTTCCCCTTCTTCTGGTGCTGCAATGTGATGTAGGGGCAAACAAAACGGCCCAGGTGGGTGCTGTCTCATCCAGCCCCCAGCCACAGACAGAGACTGTAATAAGTCTGGGCTTCCTGTTGTGTGTGGCTATAACACAAGAAGGCAGTCTTGCTCAGGGTTATGGCTTCTGAGAGCCACTGGCACATGCTATGGTGAGAGAAGGGCGTGTGCTGCTTATTGGGGTGGATGCACCCCTGACCTGCATGCAGATGCACCAACTGGCTCAGCACAGGTTGTTCCTATTCACAGGAAAAGAACCAGTGTACTTCCTTCTTTTCTACTCTCCTTCCTCAGGGCAAAGTGAAAGCAGCACCTGTTACGTACACAAAGATGGGGACATTTTTGCAATACTCCTGTCCCACCTGCAGTGACATTTTTTCTGTCTGTCACAACCCCTCTCCAGCCTCCTTGTTTGAACCAGCTTCTTTCACCTAGATTGGGCAGAGGACCAAGGTTTTGAAGGATGTTAAGTGCAAAAAAAATAACAGAAAATCTGTGTAGAAGAGAGAGGAGAGGGGGTCTCTGTTTGTGTGCCAAGCAAAGGAAAGGCAGCAGCACTGTGAGATCAGCCTCTGCTCAGTGCTAGTAGATCTACACTGCGAACAGCACCGATGGGAGCCAAGCTGCACTCATTCTTCTGCGGGTGGAACCACTTTCATGAAGAAAATTATCAGTATTTTTTAAACAGATCATTATTGACTTGTCACATCTTGATAGGATGTGCAATTTTTGCTGTCAATCACTCAACCAGTAAATCAAAAATGGGTGCTGAAATAACTCTTTCCTGGGGGAAAAATTTTTAATTTGACTAGGACCCTATTTATCTGTCTCCAAACACATGCACCTTGAATGGCGGCACCACCTTTGAAACCAAAGTATTAAGTCCTGGGAGCTTAATCCAGGTGGGATTGGCTGGGTGAGGGAGCAGAAGATCTAATCTGATTATTGAGTGCTTGGGAATATTTGTATTTTGTGGTTCAAAAATGTTAGCTGAATAAGCAGCAGGACAGTTCATAATAGCATCAGATGGGAAAATGGTTCAGGTTTTACATTTAGCGTGAATGTGGCTCTTTCCTGGCTTTGAGTTCTTCCTTTTGCAGCTTAGATATTTTAGTACAATGCAGATATCCCATGGAATTGCCAAACTGTGCTATTATTAATTAGTGCCCAGGAGTATCCAAGAAAATCTCCATTATGTTAGGTACTGCTGACACCTGTTGCAGAGGTGTCCCTTCTCCAGAGGTTTTGCAATTTAAATAATCAGGCAGGGGCTGAGAGGAGAAGGCAGAGGCAAAGCTCTGAAGTACAATTTTTGAGAAACGGAAAAGAAATCAAAATCATTTCCATGTTTAAACACTTGAGATTTCAGGGACCTTGTTTCATCAAACCAACAAGGTGTGTTAATTTCACAATCAGAAATTGCTTCTCTCCACCACCTTAGTAAGGGCACTCCTTCATGCAGGAGGAATCACTGTCCCAACAGTAGCTACCCCTCAAAGGGAGGCTGGCAAGGCCAGGTCCAGCTGGTGGTTTAGCCCACAGCTATGCTCAGTTTGGCACATCTCCCAGCAGCCCTTAGTGATGCCCTTCCCAACTCTGATGAGTACAGCATGCACACCATGTCCCTTTGTGAGGCATTTTATCAAAACCAGCCTTCTTTTCCTGTTAAATTTCACTTTTGCAGTACTGTAAGTTTTGAATGGAGGCTTCTCAGAACAGGTAGCATTCATTTTTTACCATGGGAAAGTGTATCTTATCCTCTTGTCTTGTATGCAAAATGTCTGCGTTGCTTCATCTCAAACTTTCATAAAAATTTTACTGTGGAACAGAACTGAGCATGAAAAATGTGGGCCTGCACAGAGGCATCTGCAAGACCCAGCCACGTAAAGCCCAGGGTGGGGAGATAATGTGTTACTTGAAGAGGCACCCCCGTACCTATATCCCAAGCTGTTTAGCAAGGTGAGGTGAGGACTGAGCCCTTATGGAGAATCTCCTCCAGTAGTTTTGTGAATCATCCCTTTCAGGCTTATTTGCATAACTGAAAAGCTGCATGGAGGGACTGTGTCCTTCCTTCCTGGTTGCTGGGAGGGTTGCTTTAGCATGTTTGCTGAACTGTTGAACTGATAGCCATTTTTCAACATGATCCTGTTTGGTTGTATGCCTATTAGACTGTGCTATTTTTAATTCTTTAATACAGCATGTCATATAAAGGAATACAAAATGAGATTAAGTTAGGTACCATAGTGGGTAGCCTCTTGGATTGCAATCAGTGAAGAAGATATTAGCATGGAGAAAGGCTCGTTAACTTCAGCAGAGAGCCAGAGAGCCCATTTTCTTGCCGCTAATACGTGAGTTATGCAGGTACATATTTTTTTCAGAATCTAGATATTTTTCCCAACACAGGAAGTTGAACTGCCCATATTTTTTTAAACCATCTGTCTGCTTGGGGGTGTGTGTGAATTGTGTTGTTCAGTGTACTTTAAAATCCTAGCTTCCAAAAGCAGAAGTAAGAATAATGGGTTTGTTTACTGATCAATATTTCCATGAAGGATAGGATAAAATTTTCTATGTAGCACAGCAGTATTGCCAAATATTGCTATCATTTATGGAGCTGAATATAGCTTGTCTCATATCAACTGAGTTAGTATGTGTGACACAATAACTTTTATCCCGTGATATGGATTTGAATTGTGCATCTGAGGCTCTGATCCTCAGGATTCATCAGCTCATCTACCCTCCACTCATTAGCTGCTGCCTGACAGCTTTGCAGCTGTCCCCAGCTTTGAGAAGGGGCTGTGATGAATAAGACTGCCCTCTGGTGAAAGGCGAAGTGCTGTTTTGTTCTGTGCTTCTTTGGTCGAGGGGAGGGGGAGGGAGGCGCGCTGCAAAGCCTGACAGACACCTGACAAATTCAGCCTTGTGAGATTGATCAGCGTGCTGTACAAAGCACAGCTCATATTTCATACCTTCTTCTTGGTTAAATATGAAGAATTTTTCTGCTATACCTTCTCTGCTAATACTTTTTCTCCTCTTCCAAAAATAAAATGAAATTTCTAAAGATATAAGTGATCACCATCATGTATACTCATCATTCTTCAGCAAGAGAGGCAATGAGAATATAAAACACAGTAAAATGCAATTTTTTTGCAAATCTTAGAGCGTGGCCCTCTAAGAGGATTTGGGAACTGAAACTGCTGATTTCCCTGTTTTGGCACTGAATAAATAAAGAACATGTTGTATTGTATCACTCAGTTTATGCTACTGCCTTTGCAACTTTAGACATAGATACTCCTTTTGATGTCCTAACCTGACACTGCCTCCTGAAAGGAGAGCAGCTGAGCTTCCAGGTTTAGGCTGGCAACTCCAAGAAAGCTATGGTCAGAGTGAAGAGTTAGTGTAGCTGGAGATGTTGGATGCCAGCACTTCAAATATGACTAGTTATTATTTTGGTCAAACAAAACCTGTTGGATGGTACCTGACAGCTGTTGTCTGACAATATAGCAAATTTGGGATTAGGTCCCCTACTATCAAATTGAGAATGTCACAGCCACACGACACATGTAAATTCACTCTGCCAATTCAAGTTTGTCCCAAACATTTTGCCAGGTTGTTTTTTTTTGTGTCAGAATGCTTCTTGGTTCTCTCCTTCTGCAGCTAAAGTGAGCTGATACATGTGTCCTGGCTAGCACATAAAATTTGTACTTTTGTTTAGCCTGGCAGTGCTGGGGCCTGGGGAGCGGTGGCCTGGGTTGTTTACGGCCTGGGAACTGAAGTATTAGACACATACCTGATGAGAGAATCTCAAGACAGTCTAAATCATGAGTAGCCCCTCTCTGAATTGCAAAAAAAGAGAGCTGTCAGACTCATCAGTGACCAGTCCTTTAGCTGTTATGAACTGGCCTCTGTATCTACAATGTCCTGTGCCCTATTCAAAAAAGATGACTGGACTTAAAACATGCATGCTTTCCCTAAGCCTGCTGGGGATAGGTACTCAGCATTTGACCCTAGGGAAGTATAAATTGGTCTCACTTAGCTGATGGCAAAAAGAAAACACTTTTATAAGCTGCTGGGCATCTGGTCTTCCTTATCCTACTTCGGATTTTTATCCGAGAGAGAAAATCAAACATATCACACAAAGCATGAGAAATCAGTTTACAGCAAGGATGTTGCTTTGCGGAGCTGAAATTCACGTTACTACCACTAGAGTCTTCATGAGTAAATCGGCAGGGAACAGGAATCTTTCTCTGCAATTGAAGTCTTCTTTTTATTTCACTGTTCACATAAGGAAAAAAAATACATTTTTTTTTAAAGTGTAGGCACTCTCATTTCAGTATTCAGTTATAAATTAGCCTTTGAGTTAGATGGATTATTTCAGCAAACAAATGCATTGCACTCTTATACTTGGTATGTTTGGATTAATGAGATCCTCCTTATTTTAGAGTAAGAACTTTTTTATGCTAGGAAATGCAATAAAGCCCATTGATTAACTGAACTCACTTATCAGATATACATGTGGTTGACAAGAGCCACTTAGCATTTCCTGAGCAGAAAAGAAAATCAGCATTTTCATGTGGCTTCTATTAGTGTTTTCATTAAACATTCATGTCATTTTCTTTTCTTTCCTTTACTTGTCTAATAAATATACCATTAGGGCCATTAACAGCCAAGAGTTAAGTTGTTTAAGTGCTATAAGATATGTCCAGTAAATTGTTGGCTCCTGAGGTATTGGTTTTCTGTCTAGATATCTGATATTTTCCAAGTGCCTTGAAACTCCAAATCCAATCATCTCTGCAGCAGAAGAAAGGTAATTGAAACATTAGGCACAGCGTGATCCCCAAGGTAATGAACAAACAAAAGATAGGCAAGCTTACCGTGGCATTCTACAAAGGTGGGTATATTCCATTTTAGGGGAAAAAAAATCTTTACTGTTGGAATCAAAAAACTACTGGAGATAGAATTCGTAATGTTATTGGGGTAGTGGGAATGGAAATCATACTTTCCCTGTTAGTTGCACAAACATAGTGTAATAAAATAGCATAAGTAGCCTGGCAGGTAGACAGACATGGCTTGTGGGAGCTTTGAAATCCACAGTTCAGGGTCCTTCCTGGTTTAGGGAAATCTGGAAATGTCAATCCTCACCTTAGATTATAATTGTTTAAAAAAAAAACAACCCACATTTATTTCACTTCGTGATTACGCTGTGTAAAGCACTTGAAGATCTTCAAGAAGTATAGTCCTCACATTAAGGAGCAGATGGATATGTCAACACACATTAAGAAAGTCACCTTGAGTCTCTATAAGAAATAGGACTGCTGCTGCTATTTAGGAGGGCCAGGAAGTGAGAGAGAATAGACTCTTTGCAGGTATGCCTGGAAAAAAATAATACCTGGGCTGCCTTTGTCACAGACTTGCAAATAGGCAAGTAGGGCAGGGTTAGGCAATGGATACTCGGACATGTCAGGTGAGTAAATGGAGAATGATAGGGGCTCTGGAGGTAGCTTCAGGAACAAGGAGTGAGATGGTAACTAGGGAGGCAGCCAAGGGAATGGATTTGTGGAGGTGATTGCTTTTGGCATAGGTCAGCAGACAAGAAGGGGAGGCTGGAGCATAGGGGAAGCCAAAACTAGGATATGTTGGTCACTGAAGGAAGATTTAATGAGATTGTCATCAGAAGAGAATACTAATAAAGAGTGTAATTTCCAAACAGGGACACTAGTTGCCTACTGACTCCTTCCAAAAAGCTGAAGCCCTAAATCCACCTGTTATCTCTGGCTGAGTAGATCATAGAATAGAATCATAGAATAGAATCATAGAATAGTTTGGGTTGGAAAGAACCTTTAAAGGTCATCTAGTCCAACCCCTGCAACAAACAGGGACATTTTCAACTAGATCAGGCTGCTCAGAGCCCCATCCAACCTGACCTTGAATGTTTCAAGGTGAGACATGGTGGCGTAGCTCTCATGACTGGAATGTTGTCATGAATGGCTATGTATTTTTTAGGAAAGACAGGCCAGCGAGGCGAGGTGGTGGTGCTCTCTACATGAGACAGCAGCTGGAATGTATAGAGCTCTGCCTAGGGGAGGATGAAGACTGTGTTGATAACTTATGGGTAAGAATTAAGGGGCAGGCTAATATGCGTGACACTGTTGTGGGTGTTTACTTCAGACCACCTGATCAGGAAGAGGAAGTTGATGAGGCCTTCTACAGACAGCTGGAAACAGCCTCACAATCACAGGCCCTGGTTCTCATAGGGGACTTCCACCACCCTGATATTTGCTGGAAAGTCAACATAGCCAGGCATGCACAGTCTAGGAGTTTTCTGCAGAGCATTGATAACTTTTGACACAGGTGGTGGAGGAGCCAATGAGGAGAGGTGTGCTGCTGGACCTTGTGCTAACAAACAAAGAAGGACTAGTTGGGGATGTGAAGGCTGGGGATAGCCTTGGCTGCAGTGACTGTGAGATGGTGTAGTTCAGGATCCTGTGTGGAAGAAGCAGGGCAAAAAGTAGAATTACAGCCCTGGACTTCAGGAGAGATGACTTTGACTTCTTCAGAGACCTACCTGGAGGAATCCCATGGGTTAAGGCTCTAGAAGGTAGGGGGTCCAAGAGACCTGGTTAATATTCCAACACCACTTCCTCCAAGGTCAAGATAGCTGCATCCCTAGGAGTAAGAAATCAAGCAAAGGAGGCAGGAGACCTGCATGGATGAGCAAGGACCTTCTGCAAAAACCCAAATGGAAGAAGGCAGTTTAAAGAATATGGAAAAAGAGACTGGGCACTTGGGAGGAATATAGGAACGTTGTCAGAGTATGCAGGTATGCAATGAGGAAGGCCCACTTGGAAATAAAGCTGGCAAGGGATGTCAAGGACAACAAGAAGGGCTTCTTCAAGTACATCAGTAGCAAAAGAAAGACTAGGGAAAATGTGGGCCTGCTGCTGAATAAGGTGGGTGCCCTGGTGATGGAGGATATTGAGAAGGCGGAGTTACTGAATGCCTTCTTTGCTTCAGTCTTTACTGATAAGGCTGGCCCTCAGGAATCCCAGACCCTGGAGGTAAGCGAAAAAGTCTGGAGAAAGGAAGATTTCCCCTTGATTGAGGAGGATCAGGTTAGAGATCATTTAAGCAAACTCAACACCCACAAATCCACGTGCCCCAATGGGATGCACCCACAGGTGCCGAGGGAGCTTGCAGATGTTATTGTGAAGCCACTCTCCATCATCTTTGAAAGGTCATGGAGAACAGGAGAGGTGCCTGAGGACTGGAGGAAAGCCAACGTTACTCCAGTCTCCAAAAAGGACAAGGAGGACCAAGGAAACTACAGGCCAGTCAGCCTCACCTCCATGCCTGGAAAGGTAATGGAACAACTCATCCTGGATGTCATCTCTAAGCGTGTAGAGGAAAAGGTTATCAGGAGTGGTCAGCATGGATTCACCAAGGGGAAATCATGCTTGACCAATCCGATAACCTTCTATGATGGCATGACTGGCTGGGTAGATGAGGGGAGAGCAGTGGACGTTGTCTACCTCGACTTCAGCAAGGCTTTTGACACTGTCTGCCATGACGTCCTCATAGGTAAGCTTAGGAGTGTGGGTTAGGTGAGTGGACAGTGAGATGGATTGAGAACTGGCTGAATGGCAGAGCTCAGAGGGTCGTGATCAGTGGTGCAGAGTCTAGTTGGAGGCCAGTGACTAGCAGTGTTCCCCAGGGGTCAGTACTGGGTCTGGTCTTGTTCAACATATTCATCAATGACCTGGATGAGGGGACAGGGTGTACCCTCAGCAAGTTTGCTGATGACACGAAACTAGGAGGGGTGGCTGACACACCAGAAGGCTGTGCTGCCATACAGCAAGACATGGACAGGCTAGAGAGTTGGGCAGAGAGGAACCCAATGAAGTTCAACAAGGGCAAATGAAGGATCCTGCACCTAGGGAGGAATAACCCCATGCACGGGTACAGGTTAGGGGCTGACCTGCTGGAAAGCAGCTCTGCAGAGGGACCTGGGAGTCCTGGTGGACGACAAGTTGACCATGACTGCATCCCTAAGAGCAAGAAATCAGGCAAGGGAAGCAGGAGACCTGCATGGTTGAGCAGGGAGCTTCTGAAAAAGCTCAGGTGGAAGAAGGAAGTTTACAGTATGTGGAAGAAGGGACTGACTGCTTGGGAAGAGTACAAGAATGCCATCAGAGTATGCAGGGATGAAACAAGGAAAGCCAAGGCCACCTTGGAAATAAATCTGGCAAGGGATGCCAGGGTCAACAGGAAGGGTTTCTTTAAGTACATAGGAGGCAAAAGGAAAACTAGGGAAAATGTGGGCCCACTGCTGAATGAGACAGGTGCCATGGTGACAGATGATGCAGAGAAGGCAGAGTTGCTGAATGCCTTCTTTGCTTCTGTCTGTGCTGCTCAGGCCAGCCCTCGGGAGTCCCTGACTTTGCAGGTAACAGAGGAAGTCTGCCGGAAGGAATACGCTCCCTTGGTTGAGGAGGAATGAATTAGAGAACAATTAAGTAAACTGGATACCCACAAGTCCATGTGACCTGATGGGATGCACCTGTGAGTGCTGAGGGAGCTGGCAGAAGTCATTACTGGTCCACTCTCCATCATCTTTGAAAGGTCCTGGAGAACAGGTGAGGTGCCTGAGGACTGGGGAAAGCCAATGTCACCCCAGTCTTCAAAAAGGGCAAGAAGGATGACCTGGGAAACTACAGGCCAGTCAGCCTCACCTCCATCCCTGGAAAGATGATGGAACAGCCCATTCAGGGTATCATCTCCAAGCATCTGGAGCAAAAGAAGGTTATCGGTAGTCAACATGGATTCACCAAGGGGAAGTCATGTCTGACTAATCTGATAGCCTTCTAAGATGGTGTGACTGGATGGGTCGTTGAGGAGAGGGCAGTGGATGTTGTCTACCTTGACTTCAGCAAGGCTTTTGATGCTGTCTCCCACATCATCCTCACAGGCAAGCTTAGGAAGTGTGGGTTAGATGAATGGACGATGAGGTGGATTGAAAACTGGCTGACAGATAGAGCTCAGAGGGTTGTGATTAGTGGCGCAGAGTCTAGTTGGAGGTCAGTAACAAGTGGTATTCCCCAGGGGTTGGTACTGTGTCCAGTCCTGTTCAATATACTTATAAATGACCTGGATGAAGGCATCAGCAAGTTTGCTGATGACACAAAATTGGGAGGGATGACTGACACACTGGAAGGCTGTGCTGTCATTCAGCATGAACTTGACAGGCTGGAGAATTGGGCAGAGAGAAACCTTATGAAATTCAACGAAGGTAAGTGGAGGGTAGTGCATCCGGTGAGGAATAACCCCATGCATCAGTACAGGTTAGGGGCTGACCTCCTGGAGAGCAGGTCCGTGGAAAGGGACCTGGGAATCCTGGTGGACAACAGGATGACCATGAGCCAGCAATGTGCCTTTGTGGCCAAGACGGCCCATGGCATCCTGGGGTCCTCCATCCAGCAGGTCGAGGGAAGTTATCCTCCCCCTCTACTCTGCTCTGGTGAGGCCACATTTGGACTACTGTGTCCAGTTCTGGGTTCCCTGGTTCAAGAAGGACAGGGAACTGCTGGAGAGGGTCCAGCAAAGGGCTACAAAGATGAGTAAGGGACAGGAGCATCACAACCTGCCTGGACGCTGTCCTGTGCAACTTGCTGTAGGTGACCCTGCACTGGCGGGGGGGTTGGACTAGATGATCTCCAGTGGTCTCTTCCAACCCTGACCATTCTGTGATTCTGTGAAAGGCTTAGGGACTTGGTTCTTTTTAGTCTAGAGAAAAGAAGACTGAGGGGGGATCATATCAATACTTATAAATACTTAAAGGGAGGGTGTCAGATGGATGGGAACAGTCTGTTTTCAGTGGTGCCCAGTGATAGGACAAGAGGTAATGGGCACAAACTTGAACATAGGAAGTCCCATTTAAACATGAGGAGGGACTTTTTTACTTTGAGGGTGGCAGAGCACTGGAACAGGCTGCCCAGAGAGGTTGTGGAGTCTCCCACTCTGGAGACATTCAGAACCCTCCTGGACGCCGTCCTTTGCAACCTGCTGTAGGTGACCCTGCTCTGGCAGGGGGGTTGGACTGGATGATCTCCAGAGGTCCCTTCCAACCCTGACCATTCTGTGATTCTGTGATTCCATGAATCAGCAATGCACCCTTGTGGCCAAGAAGGGTGGTTTATGCACCCCCCAAGAAGGGGGTGCATTAAAAACAGCATGGCCAGCAGGTCGAAGGAGGTCATCTTCCCCCTCTACCCTGCCCTGGTGAGGCCACATCTGGAGTACCGTGTCCAGTTCTGGGTTCCCTCATTCAAGAAAGACAAGGAACTACTGGAGAGAGCCCAGGGGAGGGCTACAAAGATGATCAGGGAACTGGAGCATCTCTCTTATGAGGAAAGTCTGAGAGACATGGGTCTGTTTAGCCTGGAGAAGAGAAGACTGAGAGGGGATCTCATCAATGCTTATAAATATCTAAAGGATGTGTGTCAACAGGATAGGGCCAGACTCTTGCCCAAGACCAAGACAAGAGGCAATGGGCAGAAACTGGAATACAGGAAATTCCATCTGAACACAAGCAAAAACTTCTTTACTTTGAGGGTGACAGAGCACTGGAACAGGCTGCCCCGAGAGGTTGCAAAGTTTCCTTCTCTGGAGACACTCAAAACCTGTGTGGATGCATTCCTGTCCAACCTACTCTAGGTGAACCTGCTTTAGCAGGGGGATTGCACTAAATGATCTCCAGAGGTCCCTTCCAACCCTGACTATTCTGTGATTCTGTTGCCAGGGATGGGGCATGTACCACCTTTCTGGGCAACCTGTTCCAGCACTTCACCATCCTCACTGTAAAATTTTTTTTCTGTATATCTAGTCTGAATCTACCCTCTTTAGTTTAAAACCACTACCCCTTGTCCTATCACAACAGGCCCTGATAAAAAGTTTGTCCCCATCTTTTTTGTAAGTCCCCTTTGAGCACTGAAAGTCATCCCCAAAGCCTTATCTTCTCCATGCTGAACAACCCCAGCTCTCTCAGCCTTTCTTCATACGAGAGGTGTTCCATCCCTCTGAATATTTTTATGGACCTCCTCTGGACCCGCTCCAACAGGTCCATGCATTTCCTGTGCTGAGGGCTCCAGAGCTGGACACAGTATCCAGGTGGGTTCTCACCAGAGCATAGCAGAGGGGTAGAACCATCTCCCTCAAGCTGCTGGCCATGCTGCTTCTGATACAGCCCAGGATACGGTTGGCCTTCTGGGTTGCAAGCACACATTGTCGTCTCATTCCATCTTTTCATCCACCAGTAACCCCACGTCCTTCTCAGCAGGGCAGCTCTCAATCCTTTCATACCACAGCCTGTACTGATATTGGGGTTTTCCCAACCCAGATGCAGGACTTTCACTTGAAACCTCATGAGGTTCACATGGGCCTACTTCTTGAGCTTGTCCAGGTCCCTCTGGATGTCATCCTACCCCTCAGGCATGTCAACCTCACCACTCAGCTTGATGTCATCCACAAACTTGCTGAGGGTACACCTGATTCCACTGTATATGTCATTCATGAAGATATTAAACAGTACTGGTCCCAATACAGATGCGTGAGCGACACCACTTGTCACTGATCTCCATCTGGATGTTGAGCTGTTGACCACTACTCTCTGGATGCAACTGACTCCTCATCCAACCAATTCCTCATCCAGCAAAAAGACCACCCATCAAATCCATCTGTCTCCAATTCAGAGAGAAGGATGTTGTGGGGAACCGTGTCAAAGGTCTTACAGAAGTCCAGATAGATGACATCCGGAGCTCTTCCCTTGTCCACTGATGTAGTCACTCCATCATAGAAGGCCACTAGGTTGGTCAGGTAGGACTTGCCTTTGCTGAAGCCACACAGGCTGTCTCAAATCACCTCCCTGCCCTCCATGTGCCTTAGCATAGCCTCTAGGAGGCTCTGTTCCATGATCTTCCCGGGCACAGAGGTGAAGCTGACAGGTTGGTAGTTCCCAGGGTCGTCCTTTCTACGCTTGTTAAAAATGGGTGCAATGTTGCCCTTTTTCCAGTCACCAGGGACTTTACCTGAGTCCCATGACTTTTTAAATATCACGGGGAGTGGCTTGGTAACTACATCAGCCAGTTCCCTCAGGACTCTGGGATGTACCTCATCAGGTCCCATAGATTTCTGTATGTTCAGGTTCCTCAGGTGGTCACAAACCTGGTCTTCTCTTACAATGGGAGGAACTTTGCTCTCCCACTTCTTACCTTGTGGTACATCCACTCGATAGGTATGGGGAGAGAGGTTGCCAGTGAAGACTGAGGCAAAAAGTTGTTGAGTACATCAGCCTTTGCCTCATCTGTTGTTACCATTTTACCAGTCTTGCTTATCAGGGATGGTACACTTTCAAAGGTCTTTCTTTTACCTTCTTTTTCTGACTGGCATACTTGTAGAAGCCCTTATTATTCTTTACGTTCCTTGCCAAGTTCAGCTCCAGCTGTGCCTTGGCCAGCTGTGCCTTGGCCTTCCTGACTCCATCCCTACACAACGAGGCAGTGTCCCTATACTCTTCCCAGGATACCTGTCCCCACTTCCACTGTCTGTACATTTTCTTCTTGCCCTTTAGTTTGACCAGCGGGTCTCGACTCAGCCATGCCAGTCTCTTGCCTTCCTTTCCTGATTTCTTACACCTGGGGATTGAGAGCTCTTGTGCTCTGTGGAAAACATCCTTAAAGATCTGCCAGCTCTGTTCTGCTCCCTTGTACCCGAGGGCAGTTTCCCAGGGGGTCCTATTTAACTCGAAGAGCTGGAAGTTTGCTTTCCTAAAATTCAGGGTCCTGACTTTACTGTTTGCCTGACCCATATCCCTCAGGACGGCAAACTCTATTGGTGCATGATCACTGCAGCCCAGGCTGCCTGCAATATTGATGTCACTGATGAGCTCACTTGCATTGATGACCAACAGGTCCAGTATCACATTCCCTCTGGTAGGGCTGTCTATTATCTAGTCTAAGAAGTTATCTTCAATGCACTCCAGGAGTCTCCTGGACTGCCTACAGCTCACTGTGCTACTTTTCCAATAAGAAGTTGGGGTGGTTGAAGTACTCCAGCAGGACAAGAGCCTGCAAATGCAATGCCTCCTGCAGCTGGAGTAAGAAGGCTTTGTCAATAGACTCCTAATTAGGCTGCCTGTAGTAGACACCAATCACAAGGTTTCCTTTGTTGCCTTGGTTTCTAATTCTTATCCACAAGATTTCAGCCTGCTCATGTCTATTCTTCAGAGGCAGCTCTTCATACTTGTCATACCCCACTCACAAGAGAGGGGGGGAAGTGACTCAGATTTGCAAATCCCCAACAGTGTGGACTAAGGTGAGGCAACTCTCAAGGTCCATACAAAAACATTTATTAGATTACCACAGTGATTAATATATGTCTTAACTATGTCCATGATAATTGGTTAGGTATATAACAAATTATGGCAAACAGTATAACAAAGTATGGCAACTGGTAAAGTATGCCTTGCATTACTTCGCAACAGATACACAACAAATTATACCATGAATTATAGCGAGTGGTAAGGTATGCGTTGCGTTACGTACTTAACTTTAAAATAAAAAGAGCGAAGAAAGAGAAAAACAGAGGGATAGAGAAAAAGAGGGGGGGAGAGAGAGAGAGATAAAGAGATCACTGGACCTGGTTCCAGCGTTGGTCCAGCTAACGGGGGTTTCTGGTTCTTAGGAGCACTCCTCTATGGAACTCCAGGAAAAAAAGTTTCTCTCCAGGGAAAAAAGAGGTTTCTAGGGGCACATATTTTCCCCTTTTACGTTCGTGGTATCAGTACGACCCGCTCCGCTGTTACGATGCTCAAGTTTCTCTCCCCACCAGGTGATGAGTAGCACGATTTGGGTGAAGAGATGAGTCCCATAGTCATGCATGTTTAGCATGGTCTCGATAATCTTCATTAGCATATGCAGGAGTGTGAACTTCAAAATGCATTTCTTGGATAATTCGCGGCAGTTTGCGAGGAAGGGCGCACAGGAAGGGCGCTGAGGGTGCTGCCAGCTTCAGAGGTGGGTTCACGAGACAAGAGAAACTCAGGCATGGTCTCCACCCGCCGGAAAGCCATGTCCTCTGCACCTACAAGAGTAGATGCCGCAACGCAGACAGTGCACCCTAGGAAACATACAGGCACCCAAGCCTCAGACTGCAGGGAGTGCCACAGCCTTGCACCGCTTACATGTGACAGCGGTAACAACTGCTGTGTGAGGTGTGAGCAAGTGGACGACCTGCTGAGCCTGGTGGCAGAGCTCAGGGATGAGGTCGAGCAACTGAGGAGTATCAG
Organism: Anarhynchus alexandrinus; assembly: GCA_008711295.1. Lineage (NCBI taxonomy): Eukaryota > Metazoa > Chordata > Aves > Charadriiformes > Charadriidae > Anarhynchus > Anarhynchus alexandrinus. The sequence goes on from VUYV01000341.1 coordinate 536,350, forward strand.
GGACAGTGAGAAAGAAATAGACTGGTGGACCCAGGCCTTGAGCTCCTTGAAAGAGAGACCAGGCCAGACACCGGAAATTAAGAATGACCGTAGGGATGTCATCTCCCTGCCCGGTAGGGCTGAAGGGCTGGAAGGCCTTCTGGAAAATGGAGAATGGAGGCAAGTCCATGCCAAGCACAGCAAGCGAGCCCCCTCCTTGCCTGCCTCCCCCCCTCT
>VUYV01000341.1:546281-567587 GCA_008711295.1 Anarhynchus alexandrinus
GAGGGCTGGAGCACCTCTCCTATGAGGAGAGGCTGAAAGAGTTGGGGCTGTTCAGCCTGGAGAAGAGAAGGCTCCGGGGAGATCTTATTGCGGCCTTCCAGTACCTAAAGGGGGCCTACAGGAGAGCTGGGGAAGGACTTTTTACTAGGGCATGTAGTGATAGGATGCGGGGGAATGACTTTAAACTGGAAGAGGGCAGGTTTAGATTGAACATTAGGAAGAAGTTTTTCACTTTGAGGGTGGCAAGGCACTGGAACAGTTTGCCCAGAGAGGTTGTTGAGGCCCCATCCCTGGAGGTGTTCAAGGCCAGGCTGGACGTGGCCTTGGGCAGCCTGGTCTAGTGGGAGCTGTCCCTGCCTATGGCAGGGGGGTTGGAACTCGATGATCTTCAAGGTCCTTTCCAACCTAAACCATTCTATGATTCTATGATCCTATGATTCTATGATAATGAGGCAAAGGTCATTATCGGACACGATGGCCCCGAAAACAAAGATACTAACAAGCTTCACAAGTTGAGCAGAAAGCCTTGTCTTCACAAGACTTCCCCCCTGACAGACGCATCCTGTGCTGTCCAGATGAGTTTTCTCTCCTGGGTCACACAAGAGATAAGAAGGTGTCAGCCTTGTCAGTTCTTTGAGCACAAGGCCTACGTTGTCCAGACTCCACATTATCCACCCGTTGGCTACAGCTATATCTCAAAGTCCTTGCGAGTGTTTAAGACATTCCTCAGTGAGGCTCAGAGGGCCTCCCCTGTCTTTTGTCTCTCACCATTTGTTTCAGGGAATTTACAAGTCATGTCTTACAATACTCTATCCCTGTCTTGATGTAGAGGGCAATGCCTCTGCCCCTCCTTCCTTGCCTGTCCCTTATGAACAGCTTATTGCCATCAATAGCCGCACTCAAGTCATGGGATTCATCCAACCAAGTTTCAGTAATGGCAACTAGGTTGTAGCTTTCTAGCTAGCTCGAAGCATGGTGGCTTCAAATTCCTCCTGTTTGTTGCCCATGCTGCGTGCATTGGTGTAGAGGCACTTCAGCTGTGTTGTCAGCAGTGTCATTTTCTTAGAGGAACACCACTTAATTCCTTTGAGGTATTTCTTCGGTGCTTCCCTCTTGGCTCCTATTGCCTCAGGAGCCCCTAGCTCATCTCTGTAAGACTTCAAGTGTGCTGCAGTGTAGCCAGCGTGTCTCAGAGCAATAGGCTGTGGGCCCTTGCTTAGCACCTGTCCCTCTAAACTTGGTGTGTCATCCCACAGCTTGTCACAGGCAAGTCTGATATTATCCCCCTGCCCCTTCAAGCCTAGTTTAAAGCTCTGTAAATAAGCCCCACTAGCTCATGAGCAAAGACGCTCTTCCCCCTTTCAGAAAGATGAATCCCATCTGACAATGGGATGATATGGTCCCAAGAGTTGTTCAGCAGGATGACTTTGAGGACTTCACCTCCAGCTCCACCTGTGGTGCTGTTAACTTAGAGGAGGCTGCACAACAGATATAGGCAGGAAACAAAGGTCTTTTAACTTACAGGTCTGTCTCAGCCAGTGCCTGTCATCTGAGGTTATCCAGGTGACAGGAACAGCAGTAAGGGTCCCTGACTGGTGTGACATGGAAGGTTAGCTGAAGTCATCGGAACAGCCTTTTGGCATGGACGTGTCATGAGTTCCTCACAGGACTTCAGATTCCCTGGAAACCTCATTGCTTAATAAGAAATCATCAGTTTTTATAATTGCTTTCCATTTGGAGACCATGATGCCTTTGTTGCTGAAATCCCTTTGTGTCAAGTACATTATACATTGTATTTACTTCTTGAACATTTCAGAAGATACGGTCTCAGTACTCACATGAAGGCTATGAGCAGCTATCAGTATCTCACTTGTCTTTTGGGAGCAATCTAGTGGATGGGTCCTAGCCTCACCTCACTTTGGGGACTAACAGACAAATCATAGAATCATAGAAACATAGAATGGTTTAGATTGGAAAGAACCTTGAAGATCATCGAGTTCCAACCCCCCCTTCCTAATGTTTAATCTAAACCTGCCCTCTCCAGTTTGAAGCCATTCCCCCGCATCCTATCGCTACATGCCCTAGTAAAAAGTCCTTCCCCAGCTCTCCTGTAGGCTCCCTTTAGGTACTGGAAGGCTGCAATAAGATCTCCCCGGAGCCTTCTCTTCTCCAGGCTGAACAGCCCCAACTCTCTCAGCCTCTCCTCATAGGAGAGGTGCTCCAGCCCTCGGATCATCCTCGTGGCCCTCCTCTGGACACGCTCCAGCAGGTCCATGTTCTTCTTACGTTGGGGACTCCAGAGCTGGATGCAATACTCCAGGTGGGGTCTCACGAGAGTGGAGTAGAGGGGCAGAATCACCTCCCTCGCCCTGCTGGCCACACTTCTTCTGATGCAGCCTAGGATGCGGTTGGCCTTCTGGGCTGCGATCGCACATTGCTGGCTCAGGTTGAGCTTCTCGTCAATCAGCACACCCAGGTCCTTCTCCTCAGTGCTGCTCTCCAGCCATTCCCCGCCCAGCCTGTATTTGTGCTTGGGATTGCCCCGACCCAGATGTAAGACCTTGCACTTGGCCTTGTTGAACTGCATGAAGTTGGCTTGGGCCCACCTCTCCAGCCTGTCCAGGTCCCTCTGGACGGCATCCCTCCCCACCAGCGTGTCTACCTCGCCACACAGCTTGGTATCATCGGCAAACTTGCCGAGGGTACACTCAACCCCATTGTCCATGTCTCCGACAAAGATGTTGAACAGTACAGGTCCCAGCACTGACCCCTGAGGAACGCCACTTGTCACTGGTCTCCACTTGGACATCGAGCTGTTGACCACAACTCTCTGAGTGTGACCGTCCAGCCAGTTCTTTATCCATCGAGTGGTCCATTTGTTGAATCCATGTTTCTTCAATTTAGAGACCAGGATATCATGTGGGACAGTGTCAAATGCTTTGTACAAGTCCAAGTAGATGACATCAGTTGATCAGTAGATGACATCAGTTGATCAAATGGCAGATGTATTGTGTCTTCAGGCAGATGTTTTGTGACTGGGTCTGTCACTTTGGGACATTAGATTTCTAAATTCATGTCGAGAATGTACCTTAGCAATTAATGAGCAAATATTTTGTCTGTCCCTCCAGTGCTATCAGGCCTGTGCAGTGTGGTTTGTAGAGTGCTCCAAGTTCTCTGGGCTCTGCGTTTCACTGTCTTGCTTTCTGCTCTAAAGAGCATCTGCCCTGGTAAATGGCATGTACCTCAGCAGCACATTACCAGGCAAAGCATGTGCAGAAAAGTCTGCCTTCCTTAGGCTTTAAGAAGGTCTTTTCCTCTCTCACATTTTGGTGATGCTGTCAGCTTTGCACCTGCTTTGCTGCCCACAAAACACCCTGGATACTCTTCAGTAGATTGACCGTGTTGCCGGAAAGACAATGATCTCTTCACTTCTCTGTCACTGTGTTGGTGTTTATAGGAAGGATATTGTCCCCAGCTACAGGCCTTGTTGCTCTAAAATGTTTCTAAGATCCTCTGGTTCATTCAACTTACAAGGTCCCCATTTTCTTACAGAACAAGGATAAAAATATTTTTCATGTGTTGAAGCTACAGTCCCCTTTATACTCCAGTTTATCTCCAGCTAATTATAATTTTGTTAACCAAAAGCACTCCTTGGGAAGGAAAAGGCTTGACTTACTTATTTCTCCCATTCTCCATGCAGAAAATCCTTCTGTTTAAGAGGCAGGATCGCTTGAAGCTGACCATTTTCCACCAGTCTTTACTCAGGCATGACTCAGCAGGAGCCTTTTCAGCAACTTCAAACAGCAGCTGGATCAGTTGTTGCCCAGTGAGCTTCCTAAATAGCAGGGAGCAGGAAGCCTTTTGCTGCCTGTGCTGGCTGGAGCCTGACAAAGCAAGCTGACTTTTATAATGTACTTCCCTCTCTCCCTTTAATACTCTTATTGTGGAAAGCTACACCAGGCACCTCCAGTTCAGAGAGTACTATGTATGTTTTACTTAGTCTGTCTCAACAGCAAAGATGTTCTGCTACAGCCAAGTTTGAAGCTGCACAAGTGGGAGGTGGGTGTGAGGGATGATGCAGTCAGGAGTGGGTGCAGAGGGTTATGACAAGGCTATTCCCAAAGCCCTTCCAGAAACAGAGTGCCCCAGGCATCATTCCCTTCATACAGCTCACTGACTCCTTTGTCAGGTGTGTTGTGCAAGCAGCATTTCAGAGAAAATCTGTGATTAGAGATTCTGACATCCCTAGCCTGTCATCATTAAAGGTTGCACCCTACCTTTTTAATGAAGGTTTTTTAATCAGTTATAAATATTCAGCAATGACTAAATACTTAGGAATTACTTTTTATTCTTACAAAAATTCCATCTCTGCATTTCCTGTGAATAAATTAATGCATGTGGGAACTATAGGGAACTTGTGCCAGGAGATCTCTGTCACCATGTGCTGCTGAGCTACAGAACCGACTTAAACATTGTCATGTACATAAATTAGTTTCACAAGCAAAATTTGACAGGTGTGACAAACTATTGCTTGAAGAATCCAGCCTGATAAAGCAGAGGCAACCTCTCTGGAATAAGGGGCAGGATCTCCCAAAGCACGTAGCACTTTGACTGCGTGTCTCAAAGCTGCTGTAATGTGAGCAGAGTAAACATTTGGCCAATACAGAAAATGGGCATGTCTCCCACTAATGAACCCTGCTGCAGTTTCTGCATTCACTTGGGAAGGGCTGTGGGATTGGTTTCCATAGGAACCATGGGAAAATGAAGGAAAAGCGCTTACCTGAAACCTACTTGCATAATTTCAGCACTGCAAGACTGTAGCGAGGCACAGGCTGCAGACCACTAGCACTGGCCAGACCCTTTGAAGGAGGCTGGGAAGCCTACAACAAACTTAGCAGTTATGATCCAGATTAGTCTCAAAAACCAGACCAAAATTCTCAGATTCTTAGTCTTTGAGCACCACGAAAATAAAGTTGTTTTGAACACCTAGCTCTATTTTTTAAGATCATGAAGACCCACTTGTGTAATTTTTTGCATCATATTTCAATGGAACATAGCTCTCCAAAGGATATTAAGAGAGTAGTAATGAACTACAGTTAAAATCTAAATGGTGGTGTTTGCTGCCATACCCATTAAGGAAGTGGATCACTGCGAGAGCTACTTCGCTAAGATTAAAAAGTAACTAGTTTTTTTTTGAAGGCCATGTTTCTTAGGTCCTACAAAAGCCTATAAATTGGAACCTAAAAAAATGGTCCTGATAAAATCATGGGATCTATACCTATGCTTTCTGCAAGTGCCTACAGAATGGGGTGAACAATAGCTGAGATGAACATAGCGCATGCAAGCCAGAAATGAGAGAAGTTCCTGGTCCCTCCGATTTCTTTCTCTGCTATGTTGCTGTGTTTGATGGTGCCTTACTAATTAGCCCTAAGATTGTTGAAGACTCTTTATGGAGAAAGGCAAGTATTTCATTGCTTGAGGCAAGTTAGTTTGAGGAGCTGTTCCCAGGAGCTATGCTGGAAATTATACTCATTGACCCTGGTAGTCCTATAAATTGTGGGTAGGCCTTTCATTTAATCTGGCTACTGCTGGTGACATTGCAGGACCTTGGCTTGTTTACTTGACCCTATACTTCCTCACTCTGCTTACATAAAAATCTCTGTGGAAGAAGAGGTGACTTGGGCATGGGAGAATTTGCACGTGCAGGAACTTCTATCCTGATGATTGGCAAATGCAGTCATGTTATCAAAGTGACTGCTTCAGCCCTCCTGCCCTGCTCATATGTCCCAGCATTACTGTTTGCATAGGTAGCAAGTCACCTTTCCTTGTATCCTGTATTTTGCTCCAGCAGGAGCTGCATGACTAGTCCTGGATGCATGCCTAGATTTGGGGTTTATCATTATGTGATGAGACAATTCTGCCCATCATGTAGTCTGATGCATAAGTATTTGGTTTAGGATCCCAGGTATTTGAGGTTTCTTAAGGGGAAAGTTATTTAAAAGCACTTGTCTGTACTGGGTGATGAATATTTCAGGAAATTCAACATATCTGAAATTTCCTACCAAATATGCAATGCAGCACCTTTTTCCACAGTATTCTAGAACACTTTTTGAGACTGGAGAAAATGGATTTTGCATGTAACATATTTTTGAATATTATATATAACCTGCATTGATATACATACACTGGGCTACAGCGCATATCTGTAGCAATAACAGCCTTTGGTTAATACAAAGAGTCATAAGAAGGATGCATCACTCGGGAAAAGAGGAAACAGAAAGCACTCTGGTTAAATGGCAAAGAGTAGGAATATATTCATACCAAAAATATTGCTTAAGAAATGGAAATCTAGCTCTTGTAATGCTAATGGTGTGGAAACGAATCTTCTTATATCTTATCTGCTACAGCGGAAGCAGGATAAAAGGAAATTTGAAGAGCAAGTAGCCAAGGATACCAATGGCAATAATAAATTATTTGAAATATATCAGAAATACAAAGTTTGCAAGACAGTCAGTGTCTGTACTAGACCATTAGAGTGTGAAATGGTCAGTCACATTGCAGGGATGCTAAATTGTATTTTTGCCTTGGCCTTAAAGGCAAAAGTTATTGGAAAATAAGTATTCTAAGTTTTTTTTTCTCTTACATCTATAGCTAGTAAGCATGAACTGTAGAGGCAAAGGCCTCAAAAAACTCAAGACATTCCATAGCAATAAATTACTAAAATGAGACTCTTGAGGCAGGAGTTATATATACCAAAAAAAAAAAAAGGTAGCTGGATGTAGCCCACCTGTAGCTGTAGCAGTACCAGAAGATGTTGAAAGAGATCAGAATTGTACAATCCCTGCGGGCAAGACAGAAGAAATGTTGTGTTTTTCACTTTTCATCTGGGGAACAGAAGCAGAGAGAGAAAGCTGCTTGGCCCTGCGGGAAGTCAGCAGCAGGCAAGAGGCATGGGAGGCAGGACTCCTGGACCCCTTGCACAACCCTACACCTTTGGGGCTTTGGGTCTGCCTCGTCCCCTGCACGCTTAGCCCTGCCACCACCTCCCTGTGCTGTGAGCTGGGATGGCAGACCCTCTTCTCCCTGAAACTCCACCTGCTCCTTCCCCAGACCTAAAAACCTCTTCCAAAAAAACCCTTCCCCTTCCCCTCCTGCTTACCTGAGTACTCTTAAAGAGCCCCACAAATCCTGACAAATCAGATTTGAGGCTTTTAAATGTGGAAATACCACTGGACTAATTTTTTGAATGCTTGACAAATTCTAATATAAACCAAGTCTCAAGGAGTTGCTGGACATTCAAGGCTGCAGAATTATTTGGGGCCATTAAATTACCAGAAGTAAAAGGCCCCTCCACTTGTTAACTTTTTCATCCCTTACAGCCTTATAAATCATTACATATTACATAGTGCATATTACATCTTGTCACATCAAGCCATTAACAAACGTGCAGTCTTTTCTGTCTCAAAACACAGCAGTAATGACAAGTGCACATGCTTGTTAAAAAGTATGCCCAGCATTGAGCAGCATGAGCTGCATTTCTTAGCAAGAGGAAGGGAAATGAAAACACTAAAGGCAGAATTAGAAAGTATCTGCAAATGCACACAAGAGCTGGGCAGGGGCTGGTCCTTTGGAGGAGGTAACACACCATGAGAGGAAGGAGAAGCAACACTGATGTTTACTCAGGATTTCAGAAGGCTTTGATCAGGGCTGTTAGAGGAGTAGAGGTGATGTGCGAGGGTCTTGTCATAGATTACAAGGTAGCAAACAAACAGCAGATAAGACCAGCCAGTTTTCAGCACAGTTTTCTGCACAAAAAGCAGTTGATAGCGAGGTGCCCTAAAGAGAAGCACTATGACAGGTGTGCCTCAGCATGTTTAGTAACAGCTTAGAAAAGGGGAGGAACTAGTTAGGTGGCAAATTTCCTGATGTTACAGAATTATTTAGATAGTGAGGCCTGGAGAGCATTATAAGAAACATCAGAAACCCCCTAGCAAAACTGATTATTGGGCAACCTAATGGTAGTTGAAATTCAATTTTGGGAAGTGCATTGCAAACTGGCAGTGCAAAATGAAAGGAACAATTGCAGAAACCTGAACATACTGGTGGGTTCTGAATTAGTCACAACCACTGCTCCTGCCCAGGGAGAGAAGGGAAAAGAAAATAGTTTTCACTGCGGACAGTCTTTTGCAGAAATAAGGAAAAAAAAGAAGGAAGATCTGTGTCAGGCGTGTCAGGAACAGAATAATAAACAATCTGAAAATTCAGACACAAGACTCATAGTCTCATCTTCATCTTGAAGCCTTCATTGGGGTCTGGTCACTTTGTCTTGCTGAAGTCATAAAAAGGAGGGGTGCAGGTAAGGAAGGTAGCAAACATGACAGACACAGGAGGAAGGAAAAGGAGGATTGTCTTCTGCAAGAAATTTTAAGATTGAGGGCTGTAAGACAACCTCCTGTTCTCCCTGTGACAGAGATACGGTAAATAAAATAGAAGTACAGGATAAAACCACAGACATCAGGAGCACCAGAAAGACCTGCTTAAGCAGTCTCTTGGGTTGACTTTGCCTGGCCGGAAGCGCTTAGCCCCACGTCCCCATCTTGTCTAATCTGGGGAAGGTGGCCATCACTGCTGCCTAGGGTGCCCTACCACTCATCTCCCACAGCAAGGCTGAACTCACCTTTGTAGTGCCGCAGGGGAGCACTCACCAGTCAAAGGCTTGTCTGCAGGACCAGAGCTGTGGTTCTCTTACCCTTCAGGCATCAGCACCCCTGCTGCTTTGCACTGCCTTTCCAGAGGGCCTGCATGACACTCAGCCAAGTAGCTGCTTCTCCACAGCAAGCTGGCATTCACTTAGAAAAGGCTAGTTTCTTCTTACTGACATAAAGGTGCCATTTGGAATTCCTCTTTGCAAAATCCCTTGTCTCTTCCTGACCTGGGTGGACTGGATCATTAAAATTGCGCAATCTGGGCCCAGGGGTTACTCACTGCATCCTCTTGTCTGGGCTTTTCACAGTCCTGAACAAGACAAGTAAGCAATTTTATCCTTGTTGACACCTTTCTATACTTCCTTGTTAAATAGCACACTCAGAGGTGTGTTTTTGCTGAAGTGCCCTCATTAGTCCATTCACAGTGGAGAGCAGAAGCAGTCTGACAGGCATGGATGGTCTCAGATGATTGCCGGGTTTCTCAAGGAGGTCCCTTGGGCCTCATTGGAGGTGATGGGAATCCAAGCAGCTTTGGTTCATGTAAAGCAGGAAAGCTGGCTCCTCACTGCTTCCCCTGTTGTTCAAACCAGTGCCTTTCTGGTTCAGCCTACAGACCAGGCACATCACTGAGTTCCCTCCTGCATGGTAACCACAAGTGTAGTCCATTCCAATGAAGATCTCAGCTGAGTATTGCCTTTCAGACCTACATAAAAGTCTTGAGGTAAAGATTTCAGCTGGTTTATATTTTTTAGTGTGAAATAATCCTAATTAAGTTCAATTCAATTGTTAAATGTATTCAAAATATTTCAAGTGTATTATTAGGATCCCTAGACAGTGGACATGACAATGAAGGTGTTTTATGGAAAGCACTCCACATAGATGTCATACCAAATGAGGAGATGAATTATGTTCTGCTTTCCTCCTTGTCCCATTGGTCCATGAAGAGCTGAATCCTCTATGGGGATGTGATGGACTGACACTGGATTTATACTGTGGATCTGTTGTCTTGGGTTGTCTTCGCTATGTCACTGTGCAGGAGGCTCTGGCTGGCAGCCTGGGGGCTTGTCTTGGTGATGTGTTATGACTGCAGTCTGCACTCACTGCACTGTCATGCTGGGTGTCCATAGCTCTGGTTTCTGCTTTTCTTCTGCTGCTTATTTTCCTTCAACAATTCCTTACAGCCTGACTGTGATAACTGTATGAAATGGGTGGTTTTCCAGGAAAATCTATGTGTAAGGAGGCCTGTAATAGCAAGCAATCAGGCAGCCAGTCTGTTGTACATCATTTTATTGCACCAGGTGTGATGCTCACTGCATGAAGGTTTGTTGGCAGGGTTTGTAGCTGATGGCTTACATTGATTCTAATGATAAAAGTTACTTCTGGTGAAAAACAAAAACAGAAGCAGGGAGAGAAAAAGACAAATTCAGCTAAATACTAAAAAATACTTCAGGAAAGAACATTTTCATGAGATATCTGTTTTCAAAACAGCCTGGGTGCATCACTGGGATGGGACCCAACACTATTCAAGCACAAATGTCAGGAGAGAATTTGTTCAGGACAAGGGTGCTATGGCAAAAAATAGCCATCCCCTACCCTGCCACCCCCTTACTGGGGAAGCTGGGGCTGTAGTCCATGTCAGGAACATGGCATGCTCTGCAGATTCTCCCCTGGCACTCTGCTAAGTGGTCTGATCCAATTTATTTCCCTGCACCTGCTGATCTTGACACTGGCAGAAGACTAGAGGTATGGGACCAATTCTAGACACTGCCTTCTCTGGCCTGACAAACATTACTTGAAAAGGCTGTCTCAGCTTGTAGTTCTTTTATGTTTCTGTCAAGCATCAGATATTTTTGTTTCTTTGTAGTCTGTCGTGAAACTTGGCTCATTTCTGTTTATATTCTGATTTTGCTTTCTAGAGGGTCTGATGAGCTGTACTGTTTTCAGTGTTATCCAGTGTTTAGAATTAAATTTGGCTTCCTCTAAGGGAACACAGGAATTGGGACAGGTTTTTGCTTTGTGCTGTGTCATACAAGGAGAATTCTCAGTACCTTGTACATTTAGCAGATTCCCGGTTCTGATTCTACAGGAAAGTAGTAACCATCACCAGTACTAAATGCTTCTGTGATCGAAGACAAAGAATTACCAGTGGGTAGTATGATTCATCTCTACCCTCAATGCTGAATATATGAGACAAAACTAAAAAGCTTCAAAATCAGATATCCTAACCTATCAAAAATATAAAAAAATCAATATGAAAATAGTACATTCTGGACAATGTTCCCCTAAAAGAGTAGGACAACAGTTTCTATTTTTAAATTTATTGTCTGATTTTATTTTTTTTCTGTAGTACAGGAAACAGCAGTGTTTTGCCATAAGAAGGAAAATCCAACCAAGTAAAATGGGAGAGAAAAGCAGCTCATCTTTACATTAGTCACATCCCAGAGGTTCTTCACTACCATTTAACTGCACTAACAATTTCTCATCATCGCAGTTGCTGACACAAGAGCCATGACCTCATTCTGTCTCTGAATGTGCTCTGAGAGGAGACATGGAGAAAGATGACATCAACCCGGACATCCTGCCCCCAGTGGAGTGGTCTCTGGAGTATAAATCAGATATGGACTCTACTTCAACCCCAAGCTTTTCACTTTGACACTGATGCTTTTATTCTGTCGGATTTGTAGAGGGGACTGTAACAGTGTCCTACCTGCAAACATCAGACTGAACATCAGTGGATTCATAAAAGGTGTGTAAATCCCAAGGTAGATATAATCTCCTGCAAATTTTCTTTAGGACAGGTTTCCCAGGAAATGGAGTTATGCCACTGTCCCAGACCGATGCTCCTGATAGGATGAACTTTGTGGGCTGAGGAAACATATTCTTCCTTGCTCTGCTGTGAGCCTATCACTTTCTGCCTGCAGCATGGGTCTTGCTCTGCTCTGGCTGATCGCTCCTCCCCACTTATGCTGCTGACCATGGCCCTGGCCTCCCAATGGGAATTTGTGTCTTTAATGCAATACCCAAAATTTCTTTCAAAGTTGCAGCAGATGTGGGATGAGAACAAGCTTGTCCCATGCAGCCACCTTGAAGCTATGCGTACTGACCTGTGTGACCACTGCAAGCCTCTCTGCATTTAATGCAGGATTAAGGTGTAGAGTGAATTGCTTGTAACAAGCTCTGTTCATCTTTCTCCCTTCCTTCACTGCTGTCATTTGAGCAGACTGCTTCTCCCTTGGTCTTAGTCTGGCCACCTCCTGCCTTTTCCACCCACGCTGGTCTACTCCTAGCCTCTGCAGTGAGTCACGGACTTTTGACTGGAGCTCTTAGAAGGATTGTCCCTGAGGGCCCATCAGCAAGAGATACATCAACGGCATTAGAGAGTCAGCATCAATCTGACTCCTCTGAGACAGTATCATGAACAGCCTAAAAGACCTAGCAGGTTCCTCTGCAGAAACAATGTCTGTCCCCTGCTACGGTCATCTTGGTTATTTCACTGGGAAAAGGCCTCACTGTCTCAGACACATAGGACTCAGGTTTGAGATCTCACTGGAAGCTTTTTGTAAGCCTTAGTGAACCCTTAGCCAGTACGATGCTCAGCTCTTTGTATGATGGACTCACTGAAACTTTATTGCTTTCCAGACATCCAACCTAGACTACTCTTAGGATGAGCTTGCTCTTTTTTAAAGCCCATCACAATGCTGGTCTGAAGCTCTATTATTGATCTTCAACTCAGCAGCTGCCCACCCATGGATGTGAGCTGCATCCATACATCCTGCTGCTGCCCTTTGTCCCTGGGAAGCAGCATTTTGCTTGAGACTGGACCTCACTCTCTTTCAATACCCCTCCACTTTCTTTGAGGCGTTTGATTTAGGCCCAGTTCTCCATGGCCACATCACACAGAAATCAAAAGATTATAAGTAAAATAAAAGAGAATGGAAGGAACTGAAGGGTAAAGAAGGAATGTGTTGGTTTTCATAATGATCAATGATCAGATGATGATACAGCATCCATCAGTGGTGCCCCCTTCTCCTCACTGGCTGTAGCTGTCAGGTGGTTGGCTCTGCGCACTCAGGGAATTGCAGGTGCAGGTGAGATCAGAGAGGACAGCGCTCTTCATTTCAGTATGCACTATTAGCTGCACCTCCTGCAGTGAGGCAGGGCTGGCTATGGACTGTGTAGATTTCTGTCTGTGAGCTTTTGTACATAGAGCTGTGGGTTTCTGCTATGTGGCTGTGCCATCCCACTGCATCCAAGTCCAGATATCAGTTCTGTAGCATTTGGGAAGAGCAAATGCCCAAGAGATGTGAATTTGCCACAGCTTACGTTCTGGTTTGTCCCTACCTCACAACATACGTTTCAGTTCAGCAGTTCAGTACCTTATCCTACCTTGCCACTTTATCTGAACTAATTAAATGCAAGCAGCCCTTTTAGTGTTGCTACAGAAAGTAGCAAATGAGCTGTACCATGACAGAGTAAGCCATTATCAGCACTGGTTGCAGCATAGCAAAACACTTTAAGTTTACAGCAGAGGACATTTTAGTTAATAGGTGTTAAAATCAAATAGTTACCACAGTACTTACAGGCAATTATAATGCTAATCTCTGGTCCGGTTTCAGTGACTGTCTCCAGACTACAGCACGGTATTTGACCTCATTGAATAGGTCACAGAAGGGCAGAAAAAAAAGCCTTTCACTGCCACCAGCAAATGCCTTGACTCTCCCAAAACTCTAGTGCTGAAGATATGAGAGTCAGCCATCACTAGAGAAAATCCTCTGATGGGTGATGTGACAAGCTCAGTATTGTTTGTTCACCAAACCTAAAAACTCACATTATTACATTGTTTCATGAAAGGCACCTGCTTGGCAGGATGGGGCAAGATAGCCAACATTCTGCTAAGCAAGCAAGGCCGAGCTGCAAAGTCATGTTATGCTAACATAATAAATTGTGAAAAGACTTGGAGGAAGGGAAGAAGGGGGGGGCTCAGGAAGACATGGAGCCTTCATCTCTACGACCACCAAGAAGCAAAGAAAGAAAGAGGACGACCCCTTAGCAACAAACCGCGCAGACGCAGAGTACACCACTAAGAAAAACGCTTATACTGGAAGAAGAAGGGTATAAAACCCAAAGATTTTTGTAACCCAGGTGTAATAAATAACTGAAAGTAATTTGCTGATCCAACCAGTTGCTCAGGAGCCATGGGGACATACCAGAAGAGTCTAGCTACAATGTTATCTTGAATAAATGCTAAACCACAATGTAGCTAGAGATAAAAGGTTAATTGGTATGTAAATCTATCGCGATATGCTAATGGCTGTAAACCAGTATAGCCAGGAGACTCTGTAACCGCAGAAAACACCAGCGAAAGCCACTATAAGAAGGGGACTCTGGCGGGGTTAAAGTGCGCGCCGTCGGCGGAGTGAGACTCCCGGGCCGCCCAGCGCTGTTTTGCTTGCTGCCGCTTGCTAATAAATACTTCAAATTTAATTGGCTCTGTCTCCTCGCCTCAATTTGTGAGACTAACTTATAACAATTTTGGTGCCGTGACTCGGATAGAGGCAATCTGGTGAGAAGCCCCATACGGGGGGGCGCCCCGCTGAAATTCAGCGGCCCTGGCTGGGAGCTATCGCACCACATCCTCTACCGACGAACCCTAAATTCGGCAGCAAGCAAAAGAAAGCCGGCAAACCCTGTAATCTTTGTGCACGAAGCTCCGAACGAAGACGCAGGGACGCGTGAGTATAGGCCGGTTATCCGTTCGGTTTGGGTTGGGTATCCTGGAGTGTGACAATGTGAGACGTCCACCGGACTTAGGAGTCTATGGGACGAAGCGAGTGTGGACCCCTTAGTAGTGCGGTTCCCATCTCCCGCGAGGGACTGGGCCACGAACAGGGGGAGCGTGTGTGTGTGAGAAGGCACTCCGGAAGATGGGACAGAGGAAAAGCAAGCCCTCTGATCCCATGGGTGGGTTGAGACCACCAGATAGTCCGTTAGGTTTAATGATTAAATATTGAGATGATTACCCCTCTAGGCGGGGTAAGGACAAAGTAAAATTGATTCATAATTGTATGGAAGTTTGGGGGAAAACAAATAAGAGGAGACCCCCTATATTGGCCTGTATTTGAGGTTACCCGGCAGTTTCCTTTAGAGTGAGGACCCTCAGGGTGAGGTTCCCCAGCAGTTCCCTTCAGAGTTAATAGGACTAGCCGCTAAAGCTAAAGGAAGGTGTGCTTGAAACACAGTGTCGCTGTTAAGCGAGTGAGAGTCCAGACCTGTGGTCTGTCTGAAACATTTGTAAGAGTGGTGAACGTTCTGATATATGTCCTCTGCTATCTTGGTGTGGACCTGTGGCAAACGGTTAATGATTTAAGATTTAAGTTACACGTGTATTTGGCTATTGTTCTAATTGGAAAATTTTGTGGTGTGAGTGAGAAGTGTAACGGGCCCTTTTGCATGACTGAGTGAGTGTATGAGCGAGTGAGAGGCAGAGTTTGTGTGTTTGCCCTAAGCGAAAAGAATTCTTATAATGGAAAAGAGAAAAATGATTCGCAGGGCAGGAATAAGATTTTGGGACCAGTAATATTGACATGGTCCGAGTGCAGACATAGAATTCATGTGGCGGATCTGAGCACCGTAATTGTTCGAGGAATAAAAGAATCTGTTCCTCGAGGACAGAATATAAATAAAGCTCTTAGTGAACAACAAAAGAAAGATGAAACCCCTATAGAATGGTTAGAAAGACTAAGGAAGAATCTACAATTGTACTCCGGGTTAGATCCAACCACTGATTTGGGACAGGCATTATTGAAAACCTAGTTTGTGGCCAAATTCTGGATCGATATCTGAAAGAAATTAGAAAGATGGATGACTGGCAACAAAGAAGGTTAGATGAATTACTCCGAGAGGCTCAGAAGGTTTATGTTTGAAGGGAGGAGGAGACTCAGAAAAAGCAAGCTAGGATTTTAGTAGCGGCAGTGAGGGAAGGACAGAAGGGCCCAACCCCTAGACGGAACATGGACCCTAGACTGTCAGGACCCTCCGGGAGGAGAAACAAAAGCCAAGAGAGAGAAAAAGAAGTGGTGACGTGTTTTTATTGCGGAAAGAGAGGGCATGTGAAAAGGGATTGTGGAAAGAGAAAGATGGACGAACAAATGTTTAAAGAAGATTAAGGGGGGGTCAGGGGTTCTATTTGCTGGGGACCTCTAAGAAAACGGAGCCCTTGATAAAATTAAAATCAAGTCCCCAGCATCAAGAAGTAGAGTTCCTTGTGGACTCTGGGGCAGAAAAATCTACTGTCCAGACAGTACCCCGGGGATGCTCACCATCCTCGGAGAAATTGCAAGTAATTGGAGCAAAAAGGGAACCTTTTCAGGTCCCTGTAATAAAAGGGGTGGAGATAGAAACTCCCTCTCAATTTGGAATAGGATCCTTTTTACCAGTACCTGAAGCAGAATACAACTTATTAGGAAGAGATCTAATAATTGAATTGGGGATTAACCTAGAAGTAAGAAACAAAGAAATAGCGGTAAAATTATGTTTTCTGACAACAGAAGATGAAGTTAAAATTAATCCTGATGTATGGTACACTCCGGAGTCGGTAGGAAACCTAAACATTTCTCCCTTTGAAAAACAAACAAACAAACAAACAACCCCGATGGATCCTACCGCTTAGTACAAGACTTGAGAGAAGTAAACAAGAAAACTGTTACTAGATTCCCAGTGGTAGCCAATCCACATACCTTATTGAGTCAACTTTCCCCAGAATTAAAATGGTATAGTGTAGTAGACTTAAAAGATGCATTCTGGGCTAGCCCTCTAAAGGAGGAGTGTAGAAATTATTTTGCCTTTGAGTGGGAAGATCCCAAGACCCATCGGAAACAGCAATTAAGATGGACAGTACTTCCACAAGGGTTCACAGAATCACCCAATTTGTTTGGACAGGCTTTAGAACAAGTACTAGAGACTTTCAAGTTAAATCCAGAGGTGACTCTAGTACAATATGTAGATGATCTGTTGTTGGCAGGGGAAAATCAGGAGGCTGTCAGGAACGAAAGCATTAAACTATTGAACTTTTTAAGTTTGAAGGGATTAAAAGTATCAAGGTCCAAATTGCAGTTTACTGATGAAGAAGCAAAATACTTAGGGCATTGGTTAAGCAAGGGGACCAAGAAATTAGACCCTGAGCGAGTGAATGGTATCTTATCACTTCAAGCACCAAGGAGTAAAAGACAAGTAAGGCAATTGCTGGGACTTTGGGGTTATTGCAGACAATGGATTAAAAATTACAGTAGTAAAGTGAAATTCCTATATCAGAAATTAGTCGGGGAAGAGTTAATAAAACGGAGCCAGGCAGACGAACAGAGCCTTGTAAAATTGAAGACAGATTTAGTGAATGCCCCGGTGCTAAGCCTACTTGACACTAAGAGGCCCTTTTATCTGTTTGTAAACACAGAGGAAGGAACGGCATTCAGAGTGTTAACCCAGGAATGGGCTGGGAAAAAGGAAGCCCATAGGCTACTTTTCAAAATTGCTAGATCCAGTTAGTAGGGGATGGCCCACTTGCTTACAAGCCATAGTGGCTACCACCCTTTTAGTTGAAGAAGCCAGGAAAGTAACCTTAGGAGGAGAATTAAAAGTATACACACCCCACAATATTCGAGGAGTATTGCAGCAGAAAGCAGATAAATGGATTACTGATGCCAGACTATTGAAATATGAAGGCATCCTGATACACTTCCCCAAGTTAGAGCTTGAAGTAACTAACTTAAAAAAAAAATCCAGCTCAATTTTTAAAATCAGGGTATGCTATAATAGATGGAAATACCCTGGCAGTAAAAGAATCTGGCCCCCTTGATGCAACCTGGTCAGTCCAAGCTTGTGAGTTATATGCAGTACTCAGAGCTATACAGCTGCTAAAAGATAAGGAGGGGACGGTGTTTACAGATTCCAAGTATGCATTTGGGGTAGTCCATACATTTGGAAAATTTGGGAAGAACAAGGGTTAATAAACTCTCAAGGGAAAGGCTTAGTACATGAGGCCTTGATAAAACAGACCCTAAAGGCCCTGAGAGGGCCCATACAAACAGCAGTGGTACATGTAAAAGGTCACCAGAGGGGTGCCTCTATACGAATAAGAGGAAATAATCTAACTGATGAAGAGGCAAAGAAAGCCACCCTATTGGTATTAAGAGAGGCAGAGCAATCTCAGACAAAAGCAAATAGTGGCGCAAGCTTTACCAATCAGGAGAAAGAAAAACTTCAGCAAGTAGGAGTCACTAAGAAAGAAGGGAAGTAGTTACTCCCGGATGGGAGGGAAGTAATTCCAAAAAGGAATGGCATGGAGAATAATGCGAGAATTTCATGGAAAAACTCACTGGGGAACCCAAGCCTTAGTAGACCAATTTGCCATTAAATATATGTGCATTGGAATATATAATATAGCAAAAAGAATCGTGAGTGAATGTATAACTTGTCAGAAGGTCAATCAGCACCAAGTGAGGGAGAGACCACTGGGAGGAAGAGAACTAGCCCACAGGCCTTTTGCGAAAATTCAGATAGACTTTACCGAACTACCAAAAGTGGGGAGATACAAGTATTTATTAGTAATTGTAGACCATTTAACACACTTTGTAGAGGCCTTTCCAACAGCCCGGGCTACAGCTCAGACAGTAGTGAAATGGTTATTAGAAGAAATCATTCCAAGATATGGTTCTATTGAAGTAATTGACTCCGATAGAGGGCCACATTTTGTATCAAGAATTACGAAAGAAGTTCTGTCCTCCCTGAGTACCCAGTGGTAATATCACACTCCGTGGCACCTGCAGAGCTCAGGCAAAGTTGAGAGAAAGAACGGAGAGATAAAAAAGCAATTAACAAAGTTGATGGTAGAAACTAAAATGTCTTGGGTAAAGTGCCTGCCCCTAGCATTGCTAAAATATTCGGACCCAGCCCCGAACAGATGTTGGGATCTCCCCTTTCGAAATGTTATACAGAATGCCATATAACTTAGAAATCCCACAAAATCACCCTCAGCTCGAAAGCCAACAAGCTAAACCTTATCTAATTCAGCTAATGACCCGAAGGGAACAATTACGAAATAAAGGTTTGGTAGTTCAAAGACCTCCTTTAGATATGCCTATACATAAGATTAAACCAGGGGATAAGGTTTTAGTTAAGTCCTGGAAAGAATCCTCATTAACCCCTCGATGGGAAGGACCCTATCTTGTTTTGCTCACCACAGAGACCGCCGTTCGGACAGCAGAAAAAGGCTGGACCCATGCGAGCCGCATAAAAGGACCCATCGACGACCCGGATCAATCCTGAGAAGTTACGAGCCCCCCTGGAAGCCTGAAAATGACTCTCAAGAAAGTTTAAATTGAACTTAAAGAAAGCTAAGTGTGATAATTGTAATAATAAGTGTGGGAGAGAGCCCCATTTTATAGGGGAAAATCAACTAAAAGACACTCTACTAAACCTTTGGAAAAGAACCAAATTTAGAATCTGTCCACTATGTAAACAGTGTAATTTATACATTAGAGCTAAGTGTTTTTAGTGTTCTAAGTATATTATTTCTCGAAGCAAGACACAAGAATAATATCTGAATAATTGTTTAGAATTTCTATGTATTTGCTGTAAAACCACCCCCCCATAATTTACCGAAGTAAGATTCCATTGTTGTTACCTTAACTAATACGTAATCCTTTAACCATAGAGTACTCCTAGTGTTATAAGTAGAGAAACCTACCGAAAACAGGAAAAGCCTCGTTTAAACAATTTAAAATAAAATACCAAAGTGCTACTTCCAAGGGAATCGGGAGCCGGAATAAATGGGTGAAAGCTAACTTACTATCACATTTCTCCTGAAGATTGTCCTTGCCACCGAGAAGATGACATTCCTCGTAGCTCGAAGCAACCGAGTTGACGAGCGAGGTGGAGGGACAAAGTACTGTGGAGAACTGACTCCTGTCACTGCAAATAATATAAAGACCCTCCAAGTGAAAAAGCCCCGAAATTCCAGATGGAAAAAAGCACTAGTCAAATTGGCTTAAAGCAGAATTGGAGGCTTCACTCTTTTCGGTACGCCTTGGCTATTCTGTTTTTAATGTTACCACAAGCATGGGGTAAATTGAGCCACCAAGCTCATCAGCCATTCAAATGGACGCTGCATCAGGTGGGCGATGATGATGATGAAGTCATACAAACTATAACAACTCCAGGGGCCCCTAGCTTTAGCGTTTTGACTTTTGGGCCCTGTATATTCAACAAAATATTTGCAATCGTAAAAAGCAGATTAGAAGCAGCCCATTTAATGCTTGTGACAAAAGCCAAGAATGAACCCCTAGAAATACCAGAAACAAAAGAGACCTTTATTTTAAGTCGACAAGAACTTAAGCGGTTTGATGAACAAAATGGTAAAAAAAAAAAAAGGGGGGAAATTGTGACAAGCTCAGTATTGTTTGTTCACCAAACCTAAAAACTCACATTATTACATTGTTTCATGAAAGGCACCTGCTTGGCAGGATGGGGCAAGATAGCCAACATTCTGCTAAGCAAGCAAGGCCGAGCTGCAAAGTCATGTTATGCTAACATAATAAATTGTGAAAAGACTTGGAGGAAGGGAAGAAGGGGGGGGCTCAGGAAGACATGGAGCCTTCATCTCTACGACCACCAAGAAGCAAAGAAAGAAAGAGGACGACCCCTTAGCAACAAACCGCGCAGACGCAGAGTACACCACTAAGAAAAACGCTTATACTGGAAGAAGAAGGGTATAAAACCCAAAGATTTTTGTAACCCAGGTGTAATAAATAACTGAAAGTAATTTGCTGATCCAACCAGTTGCTCAGGAGCCATGGGGACATACCAGAAGAGTCTAGCTACAATGTTATCTTGAATAAATGCTAAACCACAATGTAGCTAGAGATAAAAGGTTAATTGGTATGTAAATTTATCGCGATATGCTAATGGCTGTAAACCAGTATAGCCGGGAGACTCTGTAACCGCAGAAAACACCAGCGAAAGCCACTATAAGAAGGGGACTCTGGCGGGGTTAAAGTGCGCGCCGTCGGCGGAGTGAGACTCCCGGGCCGCCCAGCGCTGTTTTGCTTGCTGCCGCTTGCTAATAAATACTTCAAATTTAATTGGCTCTGTCTCCTCGCCTCAATTTGTGAGACTAACTTATAACAGGTGAGATGCTGCCTCTCTATCATGTTAAATAACCCAGGACAAAATATTAGCCAGATGAGCTAGGAATTTCTTTATCAGTTTGTACACAGGTTACTAATCAAGTGGATGTAGTGCTTTTGCTGTTTAATCTCTGAGGATGAGTCCCTTGTAAGTGAAGCTCTGTTCTCCCTGGGAAAAAAATAAAGGAACTGCTGGGAGAATGATAAATGCAACATAGGAAGGCGGCTGATTGAGGGTTATTTGTACTTCTGTGACAAGCTCAGTATTGTTTGTTCACCAAACCTAAAAACTCACATTATTACATTGTTTCATGAAAGGCACCTGCTTGGCAGGATGGGGCAAGATAGCCAACATTCTGCTAAGCAAGCAAGGCCGAGCCGCAAGGTCGTGTTATGCTAACAGAATAAATTGTGAAAAGACT
>VUYV01000341.1:574664-600622 GCA_008711295.1 Anarhynchus alexandrinus
GTTTGCTACTTTCAACTGTTGCTTTCGTCTGATATCCTATCTAGCACTATCCCTTTTCCAAAGGCATAGCAAGCACACACCCATCTTAGCTGAAGCCATAGCAAGCACACATTCATTTTAGCTGAAGCAAAATTCTTTTGCTAAATTACTTATTACATGTTAAACCACAATGTAGCTAGAGATAAAATGTTAATCGGTATGTAAATTTATCGCGATATGCTAATGGCTGTAAACCAGTATAGCCGGGAGACTCTGTAACCGCAGAAAACACCAGTGAAAGCCACTATAAGAAGGGGACTCTGGCGGGGTTAAAGTGCACGCCGTCGGCGGAGTGAGACTCCCGGGCCGCCCAGCGCTGTTTTGCTTGCTGCCGCTTGCTAATAAATACTTCAAATTTAATTGGCTCTGTCTCCTCGCCTCAATTTGTGAGACTAACTTATAACACTTCTTTTTTCTGTTCCTGCCTGCAGTGCCGTTTTAAGTTGCAGAGCTCAAGTGCAGATATACGCTTAAAACAGGGAAGCTTAAAACAGGGAGTCTTTTGTCCTCAGCTAAAGGCTTTAGAGCCTCCTAGTTCATTTGCTTTCTCTTGCTCCAAATGAATTACACCAGAAATACCTGGTAGATTGTTTCCCATTTGGTATTTAACAACCCTGTGCAGAGGATGTGCTCTGGCATGGCACAGGCTCAGTTGGTTGAGATACCAGCTCAGAAGGAGGATTCTCTGCCCACCCCAGCTGATGGAGGTCACACCCCACTCCCAGAGGACCCACAGCGCTGTATTACACAACAGGTACAACAAAAAACTACACAGTAACCTCACACTTGACAAGTCCCATCAGATTTCGGGCTCAGGGGAGGTTTGTAATGATCCCAAGAGTGAGACTGAGACACAAATGAGGTTAAATGCTGCCAATCAGGCTGTTTTTATTGAATAGGTACAGAGGAATGGAGCAATAGGAAAGGCAGGAAATATTAGAAGGAAGCTAAGCAAGCATTCAGAAAGATAAGGAAAGGATAGTCACCACCATGGATCCAGCAGAGTCCCGTTGGTCCTTAGTTTTCAATTCTTCGGTGGTGGGTGCACACCGTGGCATGTTTCCATGGTATTTTATGTATGATCTGGCACATGTACATACATTCCAGGTGCCATTCAAGCGCTTTAGGCCTAGTCTATCACACTGCCTTCACATGACCATTGGTGGTAAACAGGAAAAGACCTTGGCAGGCTGCCAGCCCAGCCCAGCCAGGGGTCGATTTTGGTGATGCCTGATAAATAAAAGAATGGTCCGCTGCTTGTCGGTTTTGTAGGTTCCTGATTTGCAGAAGAATGGTTTGCTGCTACCGGTAGTTTGCACCTTGCAAGATAGGCACAAGCAAGCTTTGAGACAATTATTTGACGTTCCAGTCTCTCACAATGCTTTACTTGCCTTCAAAGCAAGCTGTGTTAAAAGCAAATCAAAACAAAGCAAAACTGGTTAACATGAAGAAGCCTATTCAGAGTTTTCATTTTGATCCTGGGACTTGGTTCATTTTGGGACCTTTAATCCCTTTCTAGCAAGACCAGGGTTGCCGGCAGGAAAACCATGAATGACCTGATGTGCTCTTTGTTCACCATTTCTTCTCTTGGAGTGAGCAGAACGGGTGGACAGAGGACCCAGCCCTGCTGATATGGCACCTTCAGGAAGGTTTTACTAGCGAGAAGGCAGGAGGGGAATCATAGAATCATAGAATGGTTTAGGTTGGAAAGGACCTTGAAGATCATTGAGTTCCAACCCCCTGCCATAGGCAGGGACACCTCCCACTAGACCAGGTTCCTCAAAGCCCCATTCAGCCTGGCCTTAAACACCTCCAGGGACGGAGCTTCTGGGCAACCTGTTCCACTGCCTTACCACCCTCACAGTGAAAAATGTCTTCCTAATATCTAGACTAAATCTACCCTCTTCCAGTTTAAACCCATTGCCCCTCATTCCATCACTACATGCCCTTGTAAAAAGTCCTTCCCCAGCTCTCCTGTAGGCCCCCTTTAGATACAGGAAGGCTGCTATAAGATCTCCCCGGAGCTTACCCTTCTCCAGGCTGAACAACCCCAACTCTCTCAGCCTGTCTTCATAGGAGAGGTGCTCCAGCCCCCTGATCACCTTTGTGGCCCTCCTCTGGACCTGCTCCAGCAGGTCCATGTCTTTCTTATGTTGGGGGCTCCAGAGCCGGATGCAGTACTCCAGGTGGGGTCCCACCAGAGCGGAGTAGAGGGACAGAATCCCCTCCCTCCCCCTGCTGGCCACACTTCTGATGCAGCCCAGGATACAGTTGGCCTTCTGGGCTGCGATTGTACATTGCCGGCTCATGTTGAGCTTCTCGTCAATCAGCATCCCCAGGTCCTTCTCCTCAAGACTGCTCTCGATCCATTCTCCACTGAGCCTGTATTTGCTTGGGATTATCCCGACCTAGATGTAAGACCTTGCACTTGACCTTGTTGAACTGCATGAGGTTGGCTTGGGCCCACCTCTCCAGCCTGTCCAGGTCCCTCTGGATGGCATCCCTCCCCTCCAGTGTGTCTACCTTGCCACACAGCTTGGTGTCATCACCAAACCTGCTGAGGGTGCACTCGATCCCACTGTCCATGTCTCCGACAAAGATGTTGAACAGCACAGGTCCCAGTACCAACACCTGAGGAATGCCGCTCGTCACTAGTCTCCACTTGGACATCAAGCCGTTGACCACAAATCTTTGTGTGTGACCATCCAGCCAGTTCTTTATCCACGAAGTGGTCCATCTGTTGAATCTGTGTCTCTGCAATTTAGAGACCAAGATGTCGTGTGGGACAATGTCAAAATATATGACATGGCTGTTTAGATCTTGGTTCAAGTGTTAAAAGAGGAATCTATATGGAGCAAGGGCAAGTAAACATATCTCCTTGGGACCATACACAGAAGGGCTAAACATACAAGGCATATGTGAGCCTGAATGGTACTCCTTAAAAAATAGCATCAGTCAAGATGAACATATTTTGTCTAATCCTGATTCTGCGAGCAAGTTATTCTTCAGTTGTGCTGATTTGCTAATAAAAAATAGATTACCTTAACTACAAATGCTGCAAAACAAACCCCTTGTCCAAAAAAATCAAATTTTGTTATCATTGCTCCACACATAACCACCAACTGTACCTACTTTGGTCTTGAGGCATAAGGAGCTGTTATACCAGTGAGGAATGCGGCATAATCACACTGCCAGGAGAGACTCACAGTATGACTGCCAGGCTCAAGCATGGCTAAATGGCTCTGGAGGTGATGGTGAAGGGCATATAGGCTGAGGCAGTTCCTCCTCTGTCCTTCCAGCAAGAATGAAGGGCTTGAGGAGGGTTGGATGGATCCTGTAGGCCAAAACTACTTGTAAAGCTGGTGTCTTGGAAGAAATGGGACCTGCATGACTAGTGGGGCAGAAGTATCTTTGCCAACAGGCTGTCCAACCTGGTGAGGAAAGTTTTAAACAGGGGAGGGAAAGGATGACTCCACCACTAAGTGAGGAAGTGGTGGACTACGCTGGCCAGCAAATGTCCCAGGGTGATGTGGAAAGGAGAGCCCTTCTGCTCAGCAGAACAGGATGGAAGTGGGGTCATCCCAAGCACATGCATACACATAAAAGAATTGCCTACCAAGCACCATGATGGCGAAAGCTCTCACACCTCTTCTGAGAACTCAGTACATCTGGATGTGCCCCTGTGCATCCACATGGGGAACAAACAGGAACAATGACTCAGCATGCAGTTGCAGGGCTGTGATCTCATTGGGATCATGGAAACATGGTGAAATAGCTCATATAAATGGAGTGCTGCCATAGATGGGTACAGGCTTTTTTATACAGGATACAGAAAGGACAGGCAGGGAATGCAAGGAAAGGGAGTTGTCCTGTATGTGAAAGAGCAGCTGGCGTGAATATAGCTTTGCCTGAAGATATATCAGGAGCCAGCAAAGAGCTGATGGGTCAGTATTAGTGAGCAGATGGGTGAGGTTGTGGTAGGTGTCTGCTACCTGACAGATCAGGAAGAGATAGATGAAGCCTTCTTCAGACAACAGCAAGAAGGCTCACCTCCACAGACCTTGGTCTCCATGGGGAACTAGAATCACTCTATCTGCTCTAGGGACAACCCAGCAGATCACAAGCAATCCAGGAGGTTTCTGGAGTGCATTGATGATAACTTACAGAGACAGGTGCCTGAGGAACTGAATGGGAGAGGAATACTGCTGGACTTGATTCTTATAAACAAGAAGAAACGGTAGGGGATGTGAGGGCTGCACAGTCTTTTTTGCATGACCATGACATGCTGGAGTCCAGGACCCTGGGAGGAGGCAAAAAAAACCAATCAGAGGATCACAATTCTGAACTTAAGGAGAACAGACTTCGGTGTGTTCAGGGTACTGCCTGGGAGTTTCTCATAATATATTGTACTGAAGAGCAGAAGGGTCCAGAAGAGCTGCTGAATTTTCAAGTATCACCTCCTCCAAACTCAAGAAACTCAAGACTCCAACTGACAAGCAGGAAAACAAACAAAGATGGCAGGATGTCTACACAGGTGAACAAAGAGCTACTTGCAAAGCTTAACCCTAAAAAGGAAGTAGTCAGGAGGTGGAAGCAGGAGCAAGTGACCTGGGACACTGTGAGAGCATGTAGGAATAAGATTAGGAAAGCCCAAGCCCACATGGAATTGAATCTGGCAAGGGAGATGAAAGGCAAAAGAAACGATTTTGCAAGTGCATCAGCAGCAAAAGGACATCTATGAAAGATTTGGATACACTGGTGAGTTAGAATGGAGACATAGTCTTAATGGACATGAAGAAGGCTGAGATACTGAACACCTTCTTTGCCTTGGTCTTGACTGATATGACTGGCCTTCTTCTTCCTGAAACCTTATCCTGGGGTCTCTTTGGCCATTAACATGGCACAGGGAAGAACTTGGCCATCCACCAGCTGCATCACAGTTACTGCCTTATGAGTGGGACCAGCTGCTAAGTGGCATTCAGGCTCAACAGCTCTGGATTCCCCATGTCCCTCACTTGCAGAATAGCATTTGCAGTAAGTTGTCTGGCTCAGGTCAGTCTGGCTTTTCAACAAAAATAGAACTGGACTCGCAAAAGCAAAGTGGGAGTCATTGTGTCTAAACACAACCCCGCTTTGTCACACGAGTATCAGCCCATGTGTGAGCAGTGCCATTCCAGGTGGCCACTACCACTAAAAAATGCCAGGAGAGCTTTCAAAGCTGGACAGTTTTCAGAAACTTCCACCAATTTCCTTTCAGTTTCAAGAGACATTTGGCCACACCAAATTCTTTTGGTGCTGGTGGAAGAACTGTAGGTCACTGAAGACCTGCATTTCTCCTCAGCAGACTTTTAAGCAGAGAATGTCACTGCCACTGGAAGACAACGGTATCTCCTCCTTCTCATTCTCAGCTGCTGCAGGAAACTCTTGAGGTCGGCAGGATGTCTTGTGAGATCTGCAATAGAAGAGAAGAGCAGGAGTGGGTTTAAGGTTGTCCTCAGAGCAAGGCCTGTCTGAAGAGCCTGGCACTGACTGCAATATCATCCATCTGCAGCCAGGCTCATTCTGGAGCATCCACTGTCCCCTCTCCTGATGGCACCAGAAGGCTGCTACCATGCAAGTCCTCTCTGTGTTTGTTCCAGAAAAGATCTCTCTTCCTCAGCAGCCTTTTACCCATTTGGAAGCTTTGAAAGTCCTCTTCTGGATGTTTTTTTTCGTGTGTGTGTGTGACACTGAAAGCAAGGAAGAGCCTTGTGAAAACTTGAGCCTGAGCTGCATTGCATATGCTGTGTTCATGTTAAAGTGATTTAACTCAGTTATTAGAACCAGATCCTTGCTGCAGCTGACCATTTGGGCCAAGGTTATTTCATAAGAAATTGACTCTTTTGTTTCTTAGCAAATGTATGCTGTTATCCTCAAATAAAATGCTCAAGAGAAAAGTGTATCAATTCTATATGTAGACAGCTATACAAATTACACATTCACTTCTGCTTCTCTATGCCCTGCTTATAAGTGTCTTCATTCTTAAAAAGGACTATAACAGGTGAATAGGTGAGGAATTTTCTCTCAGCATTACCCTGTTGAAACAATTTTCCCTTTTCCCCCTTTTTTGTCCTATTTCAGTTATATGATGTAACTTTAATTATCTAAATAAAAATTTGTTTCAGATTCTCATGATTCAGACAAACATGAGCCTCCTGAGTCAGCAAATACTATAAGCTCAGATAGTCTTGGAACCATGGTGAAAAGGAATTGGTTTGGGTTTTCTTTTATTTTATTTTAGGATTTGTTTTTGGTTTTCCTCAGCAGCCTGGGAGTTCCCGTTAGTGAGGGTCTGGATAATCAAGGTTTTCAAGCACACAGTGATTGGGGGACTGTATCTCTACCATAGGCTGTACAGCCCCCTCCTGCTGTAGCAGTTCCACAGAAATTTTCCACTGTGTTTAAAAGGTAACTGTCTTAAATACAAATTTTTTTTTTTTTTTAAAAAAAGAAAATGGTTGGTTTTGGGCCTTCTGCTAAAACCAGCTGTGTGAGAAAAGGGAAGCAATTTTGTGCCTGGAAGACTGATACACTCTGTGTTGTCCCATGTGGCTGTGTTTGTGCTGCAGACCAAAACATTAAGCACCAGCACATGGCAAAACTTCCTCTGCCCTGCTGCCTCTAAGAAAGCCCTTCCCAAATGATGCATTTTAAGGGCAGAGGGCACAATGGCAGGCTATTCCAATATTTCTGAGGACATCAAACACATACACCAGATCTTTCTATTTTCACTTCATGAAGCAAGTGAAATACAGACATGAGGTCCTCTAGATATGTAGGAGTATCAGAGCAGAAATGTCAAAGCTCTTTACCACTCAGGGTGCTGTAAGAAGCCTGGCAGACCCCCGGTTGGCAGCACTGCCCTTAAATGGCAGCTGTGCTGAAGGCAAGTGGCACTACCCTCATTAGACACATGCCCAGGTAAGCACAAGTAGATGCTCCTTGTTTTATGCTCTTATTGTGCATAGAGCTATTATTGCCTCTACAGCTTCAAAGCAGTCCTTGCTTTGAAAACTGTGGATGGGAATGTTATACTGCCCTTGATTCTCTTTTCTGTGGGGCTCTGTTATTCTTACTTTAGTGTCTTAACCTTGTCCTACTATAACATTTCTCCCAGAGGCATGGATAGATTATTCTTACCATCTGAAGAGTCATTTGGCTGCTAGGAAACATAAACAAATACTGCTCCAGAATATCACATTGTACTTTGGTTTCAAAGTAGAGCATTAATGTTGGTCTTTCATTTGTGATGAGGAAGTCTTAGTAATTGCTTCTGAGTATGGGATCTTAGTGTACATTTGAGACACTCATACCATATTAACCTGCTATCCATCTTTCTTTTCTTCTCCTTGCCTCACCTCACCTCACCTCACCTCGCCTCATAACCTGGTCAAGAAGTAAGTACTTAAAGAGTATAGTCCTTAAAACCAACAATCACAACAATGTCAAGGTTTATGTCACACTCCCATGAAATGAAATGTTTTGAGGGACATGAAGACTGTCATGTTAGGTAGACTCTAAATAATATGAATGATAGAAGTCAAAATCCTGTACAGTATTCTGATAATATCTGTTGCTTTCTAGGTAGCCTTTCAGACTCCATAATGTTCCAGCTCTTACCAAGTGTATTATGAGACTATAATATGATTGTGCCTGTTGAGTTTCTGTTCAAATTACCTTGTGGCTATTTGATGCAGCAAGTATGTGCCATATTCTGCCAAACTCAAGAAGATATGAAGCTGGGAAAGCAAACAGCAAACTGCTTCACTCCCAATCACAGGAAAGAGAAAAATAGCTATTTACTATCTTTTATCTGAGTGATGGTTTCAAGCACTTTTAGGCATGTATGGTTATCTTCCTACTGTGCAGGAAACTAATATCCATTAATGCTTACAGAAGCAAAGCATGTTCTTCCTTGTATGAGATAAGAATATACTCCCCTGCTTGTACTTCTTCAGGGTAGCAAGACCGCTGGAATCACACAAAACACTCCTTCATTTCTTCCATGAAGATACTTTTATTCCACCAGGAAGGTGGAATAAAACGAGGGGTCTGGAATTTGTCACTGCAGAGCCTAAACTGCAGGGGAGCATTGGGCAGCCAGCAAGGCACCTACTCCAGTGTCAAGCCTTCGACTGCGGTGCATAACTTCAGGTCTCCTTTATTGCAACTGGGAATTGCCCTTAGCAAAGGCGCAGCAGGTCTGCTATGGTGTCATGTGTCACAGACGAGGCAGAGTGAATGACAACCTCTAGTGGATCTGGATGCTGGGATTTATTTAAAAACCACTGAGATTAGAGCTTTTACCCTTCTTGATATCTCACACACTTGTTATTTGCCCTCCTGGCATTACATTTGCCAGGTCTCAACTTCCCTCCCTGCAGTGAGGTTGCTACTGGCCCAGGATGCTTGGGCAGAAAGTCATGTTGGTTTGTGTTGTGCCTCTGCTCGCAATTACCCAACTTGAGCATCAGCAGCCAAGGTCCCTGTTCATCTCCCAGCATTAGTCTCCAAGTGCCTCCCTGATCTCCAGGATCCTCCACCACTTTCAGGATCTTTCTTCCAGCCTGGTTCTTTACCTTCTTCCTTTCTCAGTCCCCATCTTCTTTCCAAGACCACTTCTTTTTGGGAGCATTTATTTTTTAGCAACAGCTCTCATTTCTGGAGACCCCAGCACCTGGTTTTCCCAATTCAAACTGCCTACCTGCAGGAGCACAATGTATGATAAGCCTCCTTAACTGGTGGTCCTGTCTGATATCAGGGACTGTAGCAATAGGACAAGGGGTAACAGTTTTAAACTGAAAGGGTAGATTTAGATTAGATATTAGGTAGAAATTCTTTGCTGTTAGGTTGGTGAGACACTGGTTTGCGTCTGGTTGCAAAGGTGGGGTTTTTTTCCCAGGTTGCCCAGGGAAGTTGTGGATGCCCCATCCCTGGAAGTGTTTAAGGCCAGTTTGGATGGGGCTTTGAGCAACCTGGTCTAGTCGGAGGTGTCCCTGCCACAGGCAGTGGGGTTGGAACTAGATAACCTTTAAGGCCCTTTCCAACTCTAACCATTCTATGATTCTATGATTCTGTATCTCTCTATTCATTAGACAACTTGGAATGTACCTCTTTTCTTTAGTCTAGTTGCTACCAAATTTACAAACAGTCTGTTCTGGTGGTGGCTAGCAACTCCTAGGCTTCTGCCTGAGTGTTCAAAAGACCAGTTACTGTCTTTCACACACACACCCTTACACACATACACCCAAATATTTGCCACTTGTGACACCATGCCCTGGCTGCTCATTTCTCATGACAGTGCAGCACCTACAGCTCCTCAAGGTGCTTGGTTTTGCTGTGCATGTGAAAAGGCTCTGTGGGTGCAATTAGGCTCCAACAACATTCTGACATGTCTCTAGGCACCACTGCCTCAGTGCAGGGCTCCTTGATACCAAATGCTACCTGGCTTGCCTCTTGCCGACTCCATGGAAATCCTGCTGAGGCAGAATTACAGCTAATACAAGGAAGAGGAGTGTAGCACAGCAAGTACGACAGGTGCACAGTGCCACATAGCTCTGGCAGGTTTATGCTTTCTGTCATGAGGTAGCATGTGAAACAAGGTGGTGCGTTTCATTTCCTCACACCACCATCACTTGTAATAACATTACACCCTGTAGAGTGCTGGGAATGAACAGTGAACACAGCAATAATTGTCAAAAAGCTTAGAAGTTCCTTGGGGCTGAACCAAAGCCAAGTGCCCTTTCATATTGTAGAACTAGAAGACTGGATAGGCCTGGAGTAGTCACCTGGATCATCCCATGCTATAGGTCAGGATCAAATCTAGTTACATTTATGCTGACAAAAATGAGGATGTAAATTAATGTATAACCTGTTCTCAAGGACCCTACATCAAGTCCTAATAAGAACATTTTTCTAGTGTCTAATAAAGGTTTAAAATATTAAACCTATGACTTTTTGTTCTATATACCATGGATAAGAACAGCTTTTTCTCTTTCTCTTTGCAAAAGACTCTTATGCTTTTATGTGACTTGTTGAGTTTTTCTGTTCCACTATCTGCAGGGGGTGGCCAGCCCTCCATTCATGCTGTAGAAGATGATATGAGTCACAGTGACATTCTGAAAACTTTACTGGTATGAAGATTCTATGCTTTTTCTGTGTAATTATTTCTTTAAAAAGCTATGCAAGATACTTGTTGCACTATTTTAACAGAACTTACATTTTGGATAAACATTAATATTAAACTTGCATTGTCATTGTTCTCCAAGGCAACAGGTCTGTGCAATTCCTTTTAGGTTGTTCAATATCTCCACAAGAATTGCCGAATATAGTTTAGAATAAGCTGCTACAACACAGTAATTCCCCATAAAGGCTCTGTCAATCCAGACAAACGGCTTGGTTTATCAGTAGGAGGAAAATGGTTTGCAGCAGGCTCGCCACAATGTTTCCTCCTTCATGCATACGAAGTACAGCTTTGTCTTGCAGAGTTTGAAATTGAGATTAACTACCTCCTGTTTAGGATAAGTAATAGTGATTCATGTTATTGTAGGTCACCAAACTGTTGCAACTTTATGTTTCTGAGCATCAACTTCTGCATGGACACATCTCCAAAAAGTGCTTTCTTCAGATTTAGGTTAATCCACTTGTCAACAATATCTCCTTGTTATAAGTGAATTTAACCGAATGGAGTCCAAAATGGATTCACTAGATATTTATTAAGGTAAGAAAGCAAAAAAAAAAAACCAACAAACAGCGCTGGACGGCTAGGGAGTCGAAGCTCCACCAAGGGCTCACAAAATTCCCCTTTTTAGAGCCCCCTTTATATAGTCTTCCAGTCCCGGGCTGGTGTGGCTTCCTCCAATCGGTTTCTGTCCTCTGTTACCAGGGTCTCTTCGGTGTTACTTTCTTCCCCCTAGAGCTGGCGCTGCCTTCTCTGATTGGCTTCTGTCCTCTGCTACCAGGGAGATCNCTCCTTGGTGCTCTTCCTTTTCGATACAGTTTGTAACTTTCTTCTCCCCTCCCAGAGCCTGCGCACTATTTACACACCATATATCCCTTTTAACCCAAAACATTTCCCCACAAGGTAAACAAGGCTTGAATCATCAAAAACATCGTCATTAACAATTGTACAACATGAATCTATCTATCCAAACCACACAAATACCATAGAAACATGACACTGCGGTTAAACCTTTCCCCTCAACTTGCTTGGTCAATCTCCCACCCTCAGTTACACTGTGATTCAACATCGGCCCAAGATGGCCTCTGATCAACTGACTGGATCAGAAAATTTCCTCCAGTTACTTATTACATCCTTAAGGACCACAAAAAAGGTATAGAAAACACTTTTTCAACAGTGAGTATTCTTCTACATTGCAGGTGCTGGGCTTTGTCCCTGTGCCATTTCTTCTTATAAACCTCAGTTCAAATACTCAGTTTTCCTGTTGGCCTGAAAATAATTAGTGGAAGAAAGTAAGTGCTTCATCTTTTTCTATTTCAGAAATTTGCATTACATGTCAATGAAGTGACATGCAAGCTTAGAGACTGGTTTTTCATGATCCCTGAAAACTGTTAATAAGAACTCAAGTACTGTTTTGGAAGCACGTAGGCATGAACAAGGTACATCCAATAGTTAACTAAAGCAGTCAATTACCGTAATAACAGCACTGTGGCTACTTCAGTACTATAACAACTTTGATCCTGCTTTAGGAATTCTTGTTATTGCATAGATTATGTTATCTCTTGCCATGCTAAGTAGTGCCTGATTCATCAGTGCGTTGCATTAATTTCTAGGAAACGGGCTAAAGGGAAGGTGTTACTCTGCGTTAGCAGTTCAAGTATATTTTCACTGCAGAGCATGATGGAGAACCCAAATGCATGGTGTCATCTAGCAACTACTTTGTCGTGTACTTGGTAATTATCTCAAGATCTCAAGATTTGTTATCATTATGAATGTGTGGCTCTTCCAGGCCTTTAAATAGAATGTGCAGTTTGCCTCCATTTGCTTTGGGCAGTCTGAGCAAAGATAATTTGGGAAGCAGTGAAATCAGCACCCACCAGTAGAGAGCCATTCGACTCCTGTTGAGTTACTCTCTGAATGTTATGTGAGAACACGGTGTGATATGGTGGATGGAGGAATCTCTGCCTTCAAGGCAGAGGCAAGTGCATGCTGGTGACATTTCCTGTGTGTGAGGCAGAGCTGATGTCATCAGGTGGGTTGTCTTTCTTTCAGCACTTTGCTCCTGCATTCGTAATAGAAACACTCCTACACAAAGGAAGGAGTGTATGCACAAATAGAAAATGAAAAATAGCTAAGTCTTGAGCAGGACCATCGACAGGACTTTCAGCAGTACCACACAGAATAAAAACATATAGTAGGCAAATGTTGTCCTTGTAGAAGTACCAAGCTCCCTTGCCAGCAATACAAGAAGATGGAGTGTTGTGTGTGAAACAGCAGAGGCAGGATTATCCTTTCTACTCAGTTTTAGTTGGATTATAATTTCAAGGCTTGGCCTCTGCGCACCATGAAAGATGAAGAATTGGATTGAGTCTACAGAAGAGGTACCAGGGAGATAAGTGATACAGAATACACAAGGTAATTGGAATCCTTAGTTTAGGGGGAAAGAAAGAAAAAAGAAAAAAAAAAAAAAAGAATGCTGGTCACTTCCTTGGAGACTTCTAGAAAAGGGTTAAACAAACACATGTTGAAGTGGAATTGATATTCCCTGGGAAATAACTTACACGGCCTCCAGAGGGATCTTCAAGCCTGATATTTCCTGGACCACCTAAGACACTTTTATTGAAAACTCCACCCTTGCAGAGCCTCTGCAGGAGCAAGTTTTCTGGGTTAATATTTAAATGCAACTTGCAAAGACAGACTGTAATGTCCCAGCACCAGCCTCCTTGTCACAGGAGCACAAACATCTAGAATGATAAAGGCTAATATTCAGCGTGACCTGACTTCAGGGCACTTGTTCTCTGCTTTAATGAAAGCAGAAGTCAAATATTAGATTTTGCTCCCATCCAAGTCATTGTCTCTCTCCTTCTCTGTATCTGCTTTCTTGCAGACATCAGGTACCTGCTGCAAATGACAGCCCATCCAAACTCCTTGTGCAGCCAGTGCTTTGGCCCAGATGGGTGAGGCTGTCTATCACATCACAAAGAGGACAGCAGTACATCCCCACCACCAGCATGCTACATCTGGGCCCTGGTACAGAGCAGAGATGTCTGTGTAGGGGATGTGTCTGTGTAGGGCATGTCTATGTAGGGAACAGGTAGTGAAGCAAGCAGAGTTTTCTCCTTATATACTATATGTTTTCTCTCTCAGAATTACGTTTAGATGCTGTTTCTCATCAGCCCATCTACCTCTTCTGACAGGTTTCCTGGAGAGGATGCTGCATCAGGAAGGTCCAGGAGATGGCACTCTAAATGCTGGCAGACCGCAGTCTGAAGGCACTGCTTTATGGTAAGCGCATGCCTGTTCCTTTAATCTTCATTGCAACTTTCATCTGAAAGCCTCCTCAGGACAGTCTCAAATGATTGATTACATGAGCAAATTGGATGGATCATTGAAATAGGAATTAAAAAGCAGGGCCTGGTCCTTCTCACATTCACAGCTGTGGAAATCAGGAGGAATTCCAAGGCAGTCAGTGCAATTCTTCCTATTTAAATGCTGTGGAAATGGTTTAAGAATCAAGCCAAGTATCTGGGTTTTTTACATCTGCAAAGGAGCTTCTAGAGGTTTTTATGGCTCAGGAGGTCTTTAACAAAACTACAGAATGACAGAAAACGGAAACCTTGAAACCCACAACAAACCTTCAGAATCAGAGAAAAGTCCAACATCCAGTGCTACAATTGTAGTTTTCAACTGGTTGGTACCACTAGCATTTAAAATAGGAAATCGACATCACTGCATATGTTTTTTAATAGACATACAATGCCAGTTCTAAGATATGTTGATATATAGGAGGCGGAAATAATTTTGCATTTTTACATCAGATTTGTCCAGATTACTAGGGTTTCTTCTAATCTTTTATCAGGAGAAACAGTTTATGGATTATTTGGCAATAGCAGTGAATGTCATCCCTTTTTTTTTGCTGTTCTGTCAGTGTAGCGTCATTGTCGTGGTTTGGCCCCAGCCAGCAACAAAGAACCACATGCCTGCTTGCTCAACCCCCCACAGCTGTGGGATGGGGGGAAAATCAGAAGAAAGAGGCAAAACTTGTGGGTTGAGATAAAAGCAGTTTAATAGAACAGCAAAGGAAAGAGGAAAACAACATCAATAACACTGATAGAGGAATGTACAAACATGATTACTGTACCACCACTTACCAACCTGACCCCGGAAGCCCCAGCCCACTCCCAAGCAGCAGCTTCCCAACCCCTACCCTGGCCAGCTTCCCCTATAGACTGGGCATGGGCATCACATGGTATGGAATACCTGTGTCCTGTGCCAGATCCTTGGGAAAATTAACCCTATCCCCACCAGAACCAGCACATTATCCACCCTTTATTCTATACCATCTGCGTCATGCCCAGATCTTGCAGTTTCCAATTACCACCACTTTTCCCTGTCTTCTATATATATATGTACATATATATACATACAGATATAATTACCTTAGTCTATGGGCAATCCCTCTAAAACATCCATTGAGGACATTTAATCCATGATGTTGGGCTCCGTCTGCTAGAACAGTCTCTCAGGCCAGGCGAGATGGTGTGTGGTGCTGGACTGTTGCATGCTGCATTTAGAGCTTGTGGCTGGTGTACCCAGTGCGGCTCATGCCCATGGTCTGTGGGTTGAAGATGTTGATCTCAAGGAAGTTGCTGGGTGCCAGCTGCTGAGGTCAGTTCTGATCCCATCACTGCTGGACTTTACTCAGTTTCATCAAAGTCCATCTGTCATTAGTTTGGGTGATTCTTACTGTATATTGATATTTATAATTTTATATATATATAAATATATATATAGAGTATAATTTATAGCAATTATAGTAAAGATAACATACAGTGGCAGGGTTATTTAGCAATTGACATCATACTATTTGATTCATTGGCTAGTCTCACCCAAAATCAGATCCCCATGAGGTACACATCAGACCTCCCTATCCTTCCACATCACTCACCAAGTGCACCCAGGTACTTGAGCAAAAGCAATCCCACAGATGGGTTTGCCTTTGCCTGAGGCAGGGCTAACCCAGACTGTCTTCCCTAACGTGTTCTTCATGTGCAGTACAGGGACTCTATGCCCTTCTACAGTACATGGAAGTTTTGATTGGGCAGGGCCAGCTCGATTGGCAGCTCCCCTGGTGTTGACTAACCAAGTAATCAAGTAGTTTTGCTAAATGTGTATCCCAATTTTTTAATGTCCCACCACCCATGGCTTTCGATGGCTTATTTTAATAGTCCATTTTATTGTTCTGTCTTCCCAGAGGCTGGTGCATGATAAGGCCAGGTGTCTATGAGGCTGTTTCAGAAATGAGTCCCATTGTCTGACTCAATTCTCTCTGGGGTGCCATGTCAGCATAAGACTTGCTTTTCAAGGCCCAGGATAGTGTTCCAGGTGGTGGCACGGGGCATTGGGTATTATTCCAGCCATCCGGTGGTTGCTTCCACAATTGTGAGCACATGGCACTTGGCTCGGCATGTTTGTGGGAGTGTAATCTGCCAGGCCTTCCCATATTTATATTTTAGCCATCATCCTCCATACCAAAGAGGCTTTAACCGCTTGGCTTGCTTGATTGCGGCACATATTTCACATTCATGGATAACCTGTGCAATAGTGTCCATGGCCAAGTCCACCCCTCAGTCAGGAGCCCATCTATATGTCGCATCTCTTCCTTGATGGCCTGAGGTGTCATGGGCCCACCAAGCTATGAATAATTCACCCTTATGTTGCCAGTACAGATCCACCTGAGCCACTTCAATCTTAGCACCCTGATCGACTGCTGGTTGTTTTGATATTCCTTGGTGGCCCAGCTCTTGGGTACATGGGCATCTACATGACTATTTTCACAACCAGATTCTCTATCCAGGCAGCAATATCTTGTCACAGTTCAGCAACCAGTTGCTCTGCTTCCACTGCTGTAACCACCCCCACAGAGCATGAATCCATATAGAGATAAACTACTGGCTGTTTTACTCATTCAGGAATGTCTAAAGCCAGCTGGATAGCTTTCACCTGTGCAATCTGGCTCGACTCACCTTGACCTTCAGCAGCTTCTGCAACTCGTCATGTAGGACTCCACACAGCAGCCTTCCACTTTTGATGCTTTCCCACAATCTGGCAGGACCCATCAGTGAACAGGGCATGTTTCTTCTCATTTTCTGGTAGTTTATTATATGGTGGGGCCTCTTCCGCACACGTCACCCCCTTCTCTGGTGATATTCCAAAGTCTTTGCCTTCTGGCCAGTCCATGATCACTTCCAGAATTCCCAGGCAACTGGGGTTTCCCATTTGAGTTCACTGTGTAATCAGTGCAATCCGCTTACTCCATGTAGCATCAGTTGCATGATGTGTGGCAGGGACCGTTTCTTTGAACATCCAGCCCAGCACCGGCAGTCAAGGTGCCAAGAGGAGCTGTGCTTCAGTACCAATCTCTTCCAAAGCAGCTTGAACCCCTTCATATGCTGCCAAAATCTCTTTTTCAGTTGGAGCATAGCAGGCTTCAGATCCTCTGTATCCCCGACTCTAAAACCCCAGGGGTCAACCTCGAGTGTCCCCTGGTGACTTCTGCCGGCGGCTCAAGGTAGGGCTGTTCTCCCTGGCTGCACTGTAGAGCACATTTTTAACATCTGGTCCTGCCTGGACTGGCCCCAGGGGCTACTGTATGAACTATTTCCTGCTTAATTTTTTTGAAGGCTTGTTGTTGCTCAGGGGCCTATTTAAAATCATTCTTTTTCCAGGTCACTTGATGTAGAGGGCTCACAATCAGACTGTAAACTGGGATCCTCCAAAAACATCCACATCCATTTGCATCCTCCAAAACCCCACAATACTGAAGAAAGCCTGTGTTTCCTTTTTACTAGTTGGTGGAGACATAGCTGCTATTTTGTTGATCACATCCACTGGGATCTGACAGCGTCCATCTTGCAATTTTATTCCTAAAAGCTGGATCTGCTGTGCGGGTCCTTTGACCTTACTTCGTTTTATGATATAACCAGCTTTCAGAAGGATTCGAACTATTTTATTCCCTTTCTCAAAACCTTTTTCTGCTTTGTTGCCCCATACGATGATGTCACTAATGTATTGCAGGTATTCCAGAGCTTCACCCTGTTCCAGTGCAATCTGAATCAGTCCACGGCAAATAGTAGGGCTGTGTTTCCACCCCTGGGGCAGTCGATTCCAGGTGTACTGGACGCCTTTCCTAGTGAAAGCAAACTGTGGCTTGTGCTCTGCTGCCAAAGGGATTAAGAAGAATGCATTAGCAATGTCAATTGTTTCATATGATTTGGCTGCCTTTGACTCCAGTTTGTATTGAAGTTCTAGCATGTCCAGCACGGCAGCACTCAGTAGCAGCATGACTTCATTCAGGCCACAATAATCCACTGTTAGCCTCCACTCTCCATTAAATTTTTGCACTGGCCATATGGGACTATTAAAGGGTGATTGGGTCTCCTTGAGTCTCTAGTTGACACATCAGTTTATGGATGGGAATCACAGAGTCTTGGTTAGTGTGATATTGCCGCCAGTGTACCATTGTGGTAGTGAATGGCACCTGTTGTTCTTTGACCCTCAGCAACCCCACAACAGAAGTGTCCTCCAAGAGACCAGCCAAGGTCTCAAGGTCTCTCAAGTTGTTTAATTTCCTCCATTTCCAAGGCAGCTATGCCAAAAGCCCACTGGTACCCTTTTGGGTCCTTCAAACACCCTCCCCTGAGGTAGTCTATGCCAAGGAGGCATGGATCCTCTGGGCCAGTCACAATGGGATGCTTTTGCCACTTGTTACCGGTTAGGCTCACTTCGGCTTCCCATATGGTCAACTCTTGGGATTCCCCTGTCACTCCAGAAATACAAATGTGTTCTGCCCCTCCGTAAGTTGATGGTATTAGGGTACACTGCGCACCAGTGCCCACTAGAGCCTTATACTCCTGTGGGTCTGATGTGCCAGGCCATCGAATCCACACAGTCCTATAAACCCGGTTGTCCCTTTCCCCCACCTGGCTGGAGGCAGGGCCCCTCTAATCCTGGTCATAGTATCCATTACTCACTTCTTGCAGAAATGACTTATAAGTCCCTTCAAGAGGATCAGAGATAAGATCAAGCCTTCTACTTTGTCTGGGGAACTGCCTGCTGGAAACTGGAGCAGCACTTTTCCTGGAGGGATCCGCTTTTGTGATTGTTCTTCCTTGCAACTTGTGT
This sequence comes from Anarhynchus alexandrinus, assembly GCA_008711295.1. NCBI lineage: Eukaryota > Metazoa > Chordata > Aves > Charadriiformes > Charadriidae > Anarhynchus > Anarhynchus alexandrinus. Next base: position 593,107 of record VUYV01000341.1, read on the forward strand.
ACTCGTGCCTGTAGAATCGAGGTAAGTTGTCCATTCCACTTTCTCATGTCCTCTCTGTGGTCATGCAGGTAAAACCAGAGGGTGCCTCGCAGTGTGTGCCTCTCTATATTCTCGCTCTTGAGTAGAGAAATGCCTGCTGCTAATAGCTGAGATACTGGCCCTTACAGGTGGGGAGTAGGACATATTCTCTTAAAGCTGCTGGAACTTCCAGGACAGTTTCTCCACTTCTGAGATGAGGAGGAAAGAGAGACTTTCTTCGTATCACCAGAGTCCATCAGCCACCTCATCCACCATTGGTCCCTCTTCACCTTTCCATTCCATCACTGCCAATGAGTTGGCATACAATGATGGTACACTCTGTACAAACTTCTGCCACGTGGGCCTTGTGCTTCATCGGCATCTGTGGGCAATTATGCATTGTCCAGGTCATAATAAACCATTTCCCACACCGCTAATTCCCTTGGGTACTTCTCTCCATGGTGGCCCACTTTCTTCAATGACATACAACAACTGCACTAAAGGGGTACCTTCCCCTCACGCCTGACGGGAGTCGCCTCCAGAGGCTAAGGGCTTGTGTCTTTTTCCCAATTGCCTTGTCAATGCCCCCTTCCCTAGTCAGGGATCCCAGATGCTTGGCTTCCCTACCATCTAATTCCAAGCTACTGGCCCCGTTATTCCAGCATCGGAGCAGCCAAGGGAGTATGTGCTCACTCAGACATTGGCTGAAATCTTTTTGCCTATCTCAAAGCTCACTCAGGCATAGGGACCAGGTGATTAGCTCTGGTTCTGCCTCCTCCTCCTGTTCTCATGATGGCCCTGGTTCTTTGTTATCCCTCACTAAGCGAACTGATTTCTTGGTGTATTTCTTCCCCTGTAGAGGGGCAACTGATACCGGCATGGGTACGTTGTCTGGTTCAGCTGCAGTGACTGCCACTGGGGTTGGAGTAGCTGCAGTGCCTATCGGTCTGGTTTCCCCCTCTTTCCCCTGAGGGTGCTGCATAATATTGACCAGTGTTTGGTAGATACTGGCCAGGGCCCAGCACAGTGCCGTAAGTTGTGCCTCTCTGGAGTAGCCACAGCATTTTCCTTTCAAATATTCTATCACTTTATCAGGGTCCTGTGGTTGTTCAGGGGTAAAATCCCAAACCATGGGAGGTGAGAAGTTCTCTAGATACCTGCCCATATTCTCCCACATGCCATGCCACCCCTGACTATCCAGCCTTGGGGCAGATCTATGGGTGGTAGTCTTAAACACTCGTTTAACCTGAAATGAGACCTGAAACACATTCAGGAGACATAGCAATAGGACCATGCTGGTTTGAGCATCCCAAGGATATTCAAAATTCTCAAAAGCTGTCATACCTGGCCTGAAGGAGAAAAGGGAGGCGAAGGAACTGGGGCAAGTATCCCCCCCATTTCTCTCATAGATTGGGTGCCATTATTAATAAATTCTGAGAGATGGCGCCCGAGGTATGGGCAGGACAGCAATACTGCATAAACTCCCCAATATAGCCACCTGAACAGTGATGTTATCATATCATAAATTGATATTACACAGGACAGCAAAATGATAATCATGATCCCTCTCCCAGAGGTGACAAACAGCATCCCAGGGAGTACACAGGCCATATAAGAATTAACATAACAGCCATGCAAAAAAACAAAGCAACGTTGTAACTGGCAACTATCTAAATAATACGAGAAATGCATATAAGAAATTTGTTTTAACAAGCTCTGGTCACATCTGTCACATCTCAACCCTATGAGACATGATGTTGAGCACCAAAAAGACTATCGTGATTTAGCCCCAGCTGACAACAAAGAACCACGCAGCTGCTCACTCCACCCCCCCTCCCCAGCTGTGGGGAGAATCAGAAGAAAAAGGCAAAACTCGTGGGTTGAGATAAAGACAGTTTAACAGAACAGCAAAGAAAAGAAGAAAACAACAACAATAACAGCAATAGAGGAATGTACAAACATGACCACTGCTCACCAACAGGTCCCCAGGAAGCCCCAGCCCTCTCCCAAGCATTGACTACTTGGCTATAGACTGGGCATGGCTCACATGGTATGGAATACCTGTGTCCTGTGCCAGGTCCTTGGGAAAATTAACCCTATCCCTGCTGGAACCAGGACAGTCATGTATATGCATTTAAATTTCTACTTTTCTGGTGCAACGAAACACACCCACAGATGTTTCCACTATAAATAGAGAAGGGCTGCATTAATCCCTTATGTGGAGGTTGCAGTTCATAAGCATACATATGTGCTGAATTTGAATTATGCAATAAGACTGTCCATGCACTTAAAGATCAGCAAATACTACAGGTTTTTTTTTAATTCAGATTGTCATGACTATTACTACAGTCAATCATAAGCATGGATTTTTCAAAGAATGACAGAGAGAGAAACAAAATGCTTCTGAAATATTTGCTCGGAGATTTCAATTTTGTGTATTTCAGCTAGAGATCAGTTTATTGAAAAGAGAATCCATCCAGCTGGTCTCCAAAGACACAGCAGTATCTGGAGAATGTAATGAGAGACAACAGCTGGAAAACAGGAGAAAAAAATGAATAAAGGTGTTTAAAAAAAATAAATCTGTCACTGCCAACCCCTCTGTGATCTTCTTTTTAAGAGTTTAACATGTGATCATATTAAACTTTCACCAGCCTTTCACCCAGATTGTTTGTGTGTTATATCCAAGCAAGAAAACAGTGGAGGGCTTCGTAAAACCCATCAGTGATTTCATTCAAGGAACACCTAGTCTGTGCTTCAGTGCAAGACAGGCAGAAAGAGGAGGTCAGGGACTTCTTTCCCTTGGTTTCTTAACCATTCAGTCATAGCAAGCTCTTAGCAGCCCTGGAAAATGTAGAAACTCAGACTACACTTCTTAAGTGCAGAGAAAATGCAGTTTTCAAGAGAACTTTAGTGTATGAGGAGACCAAGACTGGATGATTGCTCAATAAGGCTGCGTGAGTTCCCCAGGTCCAGGCTGAGCAAGGCTGCTGTACAGTCATCAGTGTTGACTATGCTAACACACCTATAAAAGAAAACGTGATTTTAATTTTCAAACAGAAATTGTGAGTCTGATCAACAGCACCATTTTTGCACTGAAAGAGGAAACTGAGCTAAATATTAGATGTGAATAAATTATGAAAATGAGATTCTTGCCATTTCAATCAACAGTCACAACAGGCACATCTCTATTTTCACAGCAATAATAGGCTTTCATGGTGATATAAGTGGTTTGCCTTAAAGAACTGATTGCATATTTTAAGAACAGGTAGGTTAGACCTGCAGTGAGCAAACGGCAAGCCCGAGTCAGAAACGGCTTTTCTCTAAAAGGAGGACTCTCTGATTTCAAGTCATGCTCAGTGTCAAAAAGAATCTAAATGATTGTAGCAACTTGCCTTATTTCTCAGGATAATTATAAAAGAGAAAAAGCCTAGAACTTGCTTAAGCAGATTACACCTGCCTGGGAGGTCAGCAGATTGCACCTGACTGCAGACTAGCCGTGGAACAGGTTCTACAGAAACAACACCTCTCCAGTCAAATGCGTGTAGTAGAAACCATACGTATTAAGCAAAAACCACATGTTTCTGACTAGGCGTTGGTACTTGAAAGTCAAAATAAAATTCTTTCACATATTTCTACAAGGAGATTTCTATCAAGATACTCTTTTAAATTGAAAAATGTATTGCAGCTCGTACTGCTTCGGCATTCAGAGAGGCACAAGAAAATTTGGTGAGCAGTGCGAGGATTTATATGACTTGGCATTCTGCTGGAGTGAGGCATAGGGGTTATGAATTTTGCTCTTGACACTGACACTGTTTTTTTAAATCATTTTAGTTATTTCATGTGCCTGTCCACATCTTTGGCACCTGTTGTGCCCTTTATATATTTATATTGTGAGCTGTTGAGAGATCTGATGAAAATCATGCACTAACCACAGATTGTCCCTGCTGACTCTCTCATCTTCACAGACAGACAGGTCAGGGAGGTTTGTCTTGTTTTGTGTATGCAAAAATTGCAGTCTCCCGATACACCCATGACACTTATGTGACTTATATTAGTTCAACCAGTTCAGCTAAGTGCACTGAATTGACAATTCTTGGCAAACCTTCCCTGGAAATGCAAAGCGCAGTTGCCAGTTCATTCAATTTCCTGTTTTTGTGAAATGTTTTGAGGTGCTAGTATGGCAGCCAAGGTGGTCCTCCTACAGTTAATGAGATACCACCTTCAGGAAGCAGTAATTCTTGAACTTAGGCCCTTTAAGAACTTTTGGGCAACTAGTTCTCCATCTGCTATTAAAAAATTAAAAGGATTTGTTCACAACAAAATTGGAGTCAACTTTTTCTTGGGTGAAATGCATTTAGTAAGATCTTATAATAATTGAGAAATTTAAAATGGAAAGATGGAGCTAGAGGCCCACCAATCCATCTCTCTTCTTGGCATTGCATGCTCTTTTCAGGGCTTGTAATGTATTGCAGAGGCTCTTGCTATACAAACATAGTATTCTTCACACACCTGGAGAGGCATTCTTGGATGGGATCTCTCTGCATAGACTGAGCCATTGGCTGAGGAGCTGGCATTTGTTCACCCTTCCCTTTAATTATAAATATTGTGTTGTCCAGACACACAGTTTTAACACACAGCACAACCCAGCTTCCTCTCCAAGGAGGGAAAGACACAAACACCCATTCGTCCCTTGCAGCACCCCCAAAAGGGAGGTAGCACTCTACTTTTCCCAAGGACTAACTAGTGGGGAAGCAAGTTTCAGTGTGAGGGGGCAGTTGACTACACAGGGGCACCTGCTGCAAAATTTTAGCCTTAAAGTTGTGTGGGCTGATTCTTGCTAAGGGATGCAACACCAGTGAGTGTAAACACTACCTATTGCCAAACTGACCTGTGAATAATAAGATGCTGTTGTCTTGATGCACCAACAGCCCAGTGAGTGCATTGTCCAAGGTCTGTTTCCTTATTGTCAAAGGACTCAGTCAATTTGGTTCAGCTCCCTGAAGGGCACTACCTTGCAAAGTACAATAAAATCTTTGCTGAAGGGGCAGGCACTCCTTCCAGGGATCAGAAATAGCAGCCAAGAGAAGCAGAGGGAGCTGGATATCAGTATCACAGAGATAAATACAAAACACACAGAGATAAATACAAAATATATTTACTTGACCCAATTTTCCTATGGTTGCATGTCATTTGTGAATAGCCATAATTCCCTTTCTGTTGCTGCTATAAGGGCACCACTGAGGCTGCCTGGAAGGACTTCCTGCCACTCTATGGGCACTTAGTCTCACCAGTTCCTGTGCTGCTGTTGGCAGCCAGGTGTAATCATGGAGGTGTCCAGGAACTCCCTTGAATACAGAAATTAAGGATGATGCCTGTCTAACATGTATCACAATGCGCCTGCCTGGCATCTTATGGTATACATGGCTATTACTTCAGGGCCCCTCCTGCATTGTCACACAGTGTTTATGTGATGCCCCAACAGAGAATTCCCTGTGCAATTGTGAGTGAAAGACTCAGATCTCAGATTTGCTCACAGCTGTTTATTTATAAAGGCAGGAGAGTGAAATGGATGTTGTGGTTTACTTTCCCTCATTTCTTTATACTTACAACTCACCCAATAAAACGAAGGCACACTTTTCTGAATCCTGATGCCAGCACACTGGTTTTGGGTGAAAATTTACTGTTTCTGTGGTGCTTTGCTGTTGTTAGCAGACTGATTTCAGTCAACAGCAGGAGTGAGAGCAACAGGAGCACCTCCCCTTCCTCAAAGTGGGTCAGCCCCAGACATTACACTGGTTCTGTACTCCCTGAAACCCATTCTTTCTAGGTCTGTTCTTCAATTGGCAAAATTCATCCAGCAGATATGTAGGAAGTAAGGGATATGCCAGAACTTTATCAACACCACAATAATTGGCTTATCCCAAGCCACTAGGGGAGACCAAATATCATATAGCTGATGCAATGCATGATTGCAGAAGAAGGTGCAAGAATTATTTACCATCCATTCCCTCTATATACTTCAGCTTTAGAGGATTCCATCCTAATTATTTCATATATTCATAGCTTTTCTAAAGGAATATTTGGTAGTATTTTCAAAAAGGGAAATAAGGAAGACCCGGGGAACTACAGGCCAGTCAGTCTCGCCTCTGTGCCTGGCAAGATCATGGAGCAGATCCTCCTGGAAACTCTGCTAAGGCACACAGAAAATAAGGAGGTGATTGGTGACAGCCAGCATGGCTTCACCAAGGTCAAGTCATGCCTGACAAATTTGGTGGCCTTCTACGAAGAGGTCACAGCGGCAGTGGACAAGGGAAGATCAACTGATGTCATCTACTTGGACTTCTGCAAAGTGTTTGACACTGTCCCACATGATATCCTGGTCTCTAAATTGAAGGGATATGGATTTGACAAATGGACCACTCGATGGATAAAGAACTGGCTGGACGGTCACACTCAGGGAGTTGCAGTCAACGGCTCAATGTCCAAGTGGAGACCAGTGATGAGTGGTGTTCCTCAGGGGTCGGTACTGGGACCTGTACTGTTCAACATCTTTGTCAGCGACATGGACAGTGGGGTCGAGTGCACCCTCAGCAAGTTTGGTGATGATACCAAGCTGTGTGGCAAGGTAGACACGCTGGTGGGGAGGGATGCCGTCCAGAGGGACCTGGACAGGCTGGAGAGGTGGGCCCAAGCCAACTTCATGCAGTTCAACAAGGCCAAGTGCAAGGTCCTACATCTGGGTTGGGGCAATCCCAAGCACAAACACAGGCTGGGCGGGGAATGGCTGGAGAGCAGCCCAGAGGAGAAGGACCTGGGTATGCTGATTGACGAGAAGNNAGTGATAGGATGAGGGGGGATGGCTTTAAACTGGAAGAGGGCAGGTTTAGATTAAACATTAGGAAGAAGTTTTTCACTTTGAGGGTGGTAAGGCACTGGAACAGGCTGCCCAGAGAAGTTGTTGAGGCCCCATCCCTGGTGATGTTTAAGGCCAGGCCGGATGGGGCCTTGGGCAATGTGATCTAGCAGGAGGCATCCCTGCCTATGGCAGGGGGGTTGAAACTTGATGATCTTCAAGGTCCTTTCCAACCTAAACCATTCTATGATTCTATGGTTCTATTTTTAACTGATTGATGCGTGCTAAAACAATTCACTATAAATAGAGGTGCAATAAGTCTATGGACTGTCTGTAAACATATAAAACCAACATGCTTATACCTAGAAATGGTCCATTATAACTGTGTGTCTTTTTATGTTTGCAAATAGAAAAATCAGTGGAATGCTGGTATTTGTAGGAACAAAAGCTCAACACTCCTATCTTCAAGAAGAGATTTGCATATCATTTCAAACAGGGTAAAATGGTGAGGGGCAGGAATCAAAAGCCCAGAGAAATTCCTTAACCTTCCTGCCTTCTTTCCAGAAAGGGATCTAGTGAATGGTTTGAATGACACAAGGGAAGAGGTTGGTCTTTCCAGAGGGCTACTTAGGTAAGCCCCCCCCC
>VUYV01000341.1:600634-678283 GCA_008711295.1 Anarhynchus alexandrinus
AAAGTCTAAGGAGAAAACCAAACAGGTTCCTGGAAGCTTTTTCTTGTCATGCTTGTGGACAGCACAACATACCTATCATACCCACAACTTACCTTTGGATAAGATATTTCATTCTGTGGGTAGACTGAAGGCATCATGGTGCAGTTGCAGGACTGGGAAAATGGCATTCTTCACTCATTTGCACACACAATAGTCTCAGAAACTGCAGTTACAGGTGTGACAGATGGCTGCTTTCTCAGTGCTTTGTGCTGAGAGTGCTGAGGAACAATCATATGAGAGTACTGCAGTGCACTGTCAGGGCTCTGGAAAGGAAAAATTTCCCTGTCAACAGATAGTCCAGCTTACCTTTGATTTTCATTGTAACAGCTGTCACTGCTGTAAGCTGTGAAGAAAACTGCAGGGGCTTTGTACCGTGACACTCTCAGATAATCTGCCTAGCACAAGGTTCATCCTAATGAACTACAGTGAGATTGGTTTATGTCTTAAAGCATAGCATTTAGTATCCCTGTGCTCTCACCACTCTGTCACAGTCATTAGCTGGAACAACTACAGGTGATAAAATTACATACAAATCACCTCTATTGGCAATGCTCAGTACCAGTAATGACATCTTTATGCTGTTCTTCATCCAAATATTTTGAAATTTGCTGTCACTGTTGCATAGAAATTAATCATACAGAAATGTGGTTTTATGGGTATAAATTTATCTATATGGAGAATAACGAATGCTCTGTATAGAACATCTTGAAAAGAAAACATTACAAACTGCTTTAGAATGGTAAAGACATCATCTTTTAAAATAGTGACAAATGATGTTATGTGTTTCAAAGTACTCTTTATTCACATTTTCCTGATCGTTCATCATTCCAGATGCATAGCTCACTACTTCTGTGCAGTACCAAGTACCCTTGGGACCCCTCTTGGAGGATCTGCAGGACATTCAGGGTTCATGGTGTCATACAAAACTTCCATCACTAGGAAGTGTATCCAATTTAAAGACTTCTTTCTGATAATGTTTAGCATGTTTTTCTGAGCAGGGAAAATATGTCTGAATGTTGACTAGGAAGCTGCTTTGCTCTACAGTGTCTGGTACTCACTGCGCTAGAGCAATGGTGGAGCATATCCACTCCTAGGCTTCTCATCCCAGCCAAAAGAGAGAGATCACCTCCTCAAGAGCTGGCTGGTAGTCAGAGCCTTTGCAAGATGCCCTGGAGATATTCCACTCCTTCCGTGGCCTATATGTGAGCTAACTTAGCTGGAGCTGCCATTCCCTGAGTTATGTTTTTGAGCTATGATTTGTTTCTCTGTATCCAGGGATGTCATCGATGTTGATAAAAACAAAAATTGTCCATGCCTGAAAGGTGTAAGCTTGGGATACCTGATGTCAGTGACATTGAATCAAGAACTCTGTTGGACAACTGTCCTTTTTTTCTAACCAGGGAACCACAGAAGACATTATACTCCTTAGTCACAAAGGGTTTTCAACTCAGTAGACAAAGACCAAATTTTCCACCTCTTTCTTTGAGCCATACTGGGGCAGAAAGTAAACTGTCAGATTAACAGTGTCACTGGAGAAGTAATATAGTGCAGTAAAAATGAAATAGCCTTTATGGGGACTGACAGTGCATTTTTAAAAGCTTTTTTTAATGTCTAGAAAGAACATCAAAAGCATCTTTGAAAACTCCTGAGGCATTTGACTTATGGGACAAAGATGCAACAGCCAGACACTACTGTGGCTAGAAAACAAAATAGACTTTGTAAAAAGCTTTCTTTCTACTTCCAGGAAAAGTCTCGAATGAAATCAGTTACCTTCAAGGAAAAAAGACTGCCACATAGTATAGGTAACTCTGGCAGCTCCTGGGAAGCAAATCCTCTGTCTGGAAAGGCATGTTCCCAAATGCTCTTCTTGGAAACACAGTCCCAGACAGGGGAATTTTCACAGCACTGAGAATGTGGCCACCAGTTAGTCTGTCGGTGGTATATCCATAGGCAGCCCACTTTGTTGATTAGCAGTGAAACAGCTAAGGAGAAACTACAAGTACACATCAGTACAGCAACTGAAATCCTGCTGCCAGCAGAGAAAGCCGTTGTAGTCAGAAAGCCCACAAGGGATATGGTGAACAGTGGATGCCAGCGGGTTGTTGAAGCTGTTTGGACTGTAAGATCTACGAGGTCCAGAAGAGAGAACTACAGAGTGCAGCCAGTCTTTGGAAAGAGCCGTGGAAAGACTGGCCTAGAGGAATCACAGATAGGAAAATGGTTTCCAGCTCATACAGAGGTGACCTTGCAGGAGGGAGACTGAAATTGCAGTGACCAAGAAGGGAGGGTGGAAATCACCAACCATGAATCAAAGAACAGAGAAACACTGTCCTTTCTTCCTGGACCCCACCCTGTGAGGCTGGAGAGAGGAAAAGAAATGCAGCTTGTCATGTCTGGAGATAGATAACAGAGGGTTGTCTGACGGGCCAAGTCTCCTGGCTCTCATTTAAATACAACCGTGGGCCGTCTCCATTCTGAGTACAACTCTCCTTCCCGTGGCTTAGGTTGCCCCATCCCTGCCAGACACCATGCACAAGCAGCTTCTGCTTGAGAGGGGGCAAGCAGGAGCACAGATAAGGAACAGAGTCTGGATCCACATGAGAGGCTGGGATTGGCAGACTGTCATCAGGGCTTGCTGAGAAACTGAAGTCTGCATCTCATTGAGCACGTATGACTCTCATTGTGCATTTCTGGCAGCAGGGCTGATGCACCCTGCCAGCGCGATATTTAGCAGCAGCAGCATTTTCCCCTCTTTCTCCCCTGAATGTTTAGAAAAGCCCCAGCTCTCCTTAAATATCCCCCCATCCTGCATCTCAGTGAGCTGTGCTGTTTTCCTCATAGCAAAGCCCAGACAATGAATCAAAATGGTGAGAACTAGCTCAACAAAAGCTCTGCCATCAGTTTATGTCAATTGCAGATGCAGTCTGATAAAACAAAGGTAATTCCCAGGTGAGGGGAACAGCAGGTAGAAACATTTGTCTGACAAGCCAGGCAGCTATCTGCGTGTTGGGCTAATCATCTGGAGTGCTGCTGGATGATCATTATTTATAAGAACAGCACAATACTGTGACAAAAGCATAGCCTGTCAGAGCTTGTTCATTTCCAGGTGGCCTGCTAAGTGTCAGACCGCTTTCTGCTCTGGCAAAGTATCCTGCTGCCTAAAGATGGTGCTGACTCACTTTTTTTTCCCCTCTAAGTAACAAAAGTGAAAGGCAAAGCTTTTTTCCATCACCCACTTCTTTTGACCTCTTTGGCCCTTGCTATAGACAGTTTAATTAGTTGTGCTCTGCAATTATGTCTTCATAAACACGTGTGCTTATAAAAATGCATTCACTTTTCATTTTGTTACGCACAGGTTATTTGCATACTGGAATTTCAGGGATTTGTGCCCCAAAAAATATTTTTCCAGGGCTTATATCTGTGAGAAACACGCTCAATGTATTAATATTAGTCCGGGGCAAATTCGGTGGAGCAAAGAATATTTATTACAGCGCTGGGAGTTACACAGGGGATTTCTCCTCCTGTGGCTCGTTTTCTCTTTACAAATGCTTGTTTTTATTTTGTATTCCTTATACCTATTCATGTTTCTTCTTGGAACATAGTTTGCATAATCAATGAGTTTTCAGAACACAACCCACCCCCAAATACATACTCAATGAGTTCTTGGAATGCAACCCACCCCAAACATGCCCCCTCCCTTCTAGCGGTGCAGGCGCTGTGCTTCCTCAGGTGTCTTCTTGGTAGTCGTTGGAGCGAGGCTTGAAGTCTTTATCACCATGTCCTTCTTGTGGCTTCTTTATTCCTTACACTTCTGCGGTTATCTTTGCTAGCTACACTACCCTTTGTTTTGCAAGGGTTTGCTACTTTCAACTGTTGCTTTCGTCTGATATCCTATCTAGCACTATCCCTTTTCCAAAGGCATAGCAAGCACACACCCATCTTAGCTGAAGCCATAGCAAGCACACATTCATTTTAGTTGAAGCAAAATTCTTTTGCTAAATTACTTATTACATATCTGTACACTTCTTGTATCTGTATCTTCTTGTAGGCTTTTAACAGCCTTTTTGAATCAACATAGTGATTTAACCATGCAGCTAAGTCCCATGTAATTCTTTGTCAGTTCTACAATATTTAAAGTTTCTGTATTTAATAAGAAAAATATTATATTAGCACTATGGGACAGTGGAAGTGAAATATTAACATGGTATTTTGGTCTCCAGGAGGTACAAATCAGAAGACAGACTGATTTCAATCAGTTAAACTATTTGCTCCATTGAATGTCTCCTTGTAATAGGCTGAGCTAAAGGCTCAGGAGCACAAACAGATGAAATTCAGCAAATAACAAGAAAAGGGGAATGAAAAACCTGACTGGAGAGAAAAGGTTTAGGAAAAATCACTCTGATACATTGAGACGGAGCTAAAGTAGGGACAGTGCGAATACTTTCTAAGTAGTACACATGGGGCAAGGGGACAGGAGCAGTAGAAACTGCTACTGTTGATGGACCTGCAGACTTCACCAGCTGCCTTCACAGTTTTGTCTCAGCTTCCTTGGGCTGCCAGTGTGGATCTCGCTTCCTCTTAGTGCACTGCAAACGCAGAGAAAGGTTTGAGGACACACCTCTCCTTCCCCCTTGCTCCCCGCAACCTGGCCATGCAGAATGGGAAGGAAATTGTAAAATTTCTGATCTACCAGAAACATCTCAAAGGCATGGGACAAACAGGGAAGACACAAACATAAACTTGTCACCTTTCTCAACAGTAAACCTCCTTTTAGCTTCTGCTCTTTATAACTTTGGCATCATCTTTATCTTCTAGTAATCTCCCTTCCTGCAAAGCTGCCCTTCTTCACTCATTTCATGCTCATCAGTTGCTGAAGGGCTCACTTGTCAGTTTACTTCTTCTTGTATCTGCTATTCCAATTTATATACAAGTTTGGGAATAGCATAAAAAAGTTCTATGTGATGAGAATTTGAAAGTCTTAAAGCTGAAAAAATAAGAAAAAATGAGGAAAGGATATAATAATATAACATATAGCAACAAATCAGATTTCAGGCTGCACATACTTTCACCCTTTTTCCTCCAGATCAGATAAGGGAGGCCCACTGGAGTACCTTTAAAAATCCTTATGTGAGGGAACCTGTGGTACTCACTGCGGCAAGATATTGTGGGATCTAATCATGTTGTGAGGCCACGAGTATGTATGGCTTAGATTTTCAAAGGACTATAGGACAGCTGGAGAATTAGCATTCATTTATTTCATTTGGAGGGAAGTGTCAAAATCCTTTAAGTATTTTTTTTTTGCCTTCTGTTTTGTAGACCTCTCACTTTCCAGTGGAAGTTAACATTTTTTGAAATTTCACATATTTCAACCAATATGTAGCTAACTTCAGTTTCTTGATGATATAAATACTCAGTGATCACTCTGAATTTAAAATGTGATAAAGAGTTGTTACAGATGTATTTGGGGATTTGGTTCATGACTTCCAAAGAAATGGCTGAGATTGCTTTTCTGAAATTCTTTTGTGTTGCCTCAAAGTCTGTTTCAGCCACACATTATCTTCAGGATCCAGGAGAGGACAGGACAATTTTTCTTCTCCATTGAGATACTATGGTTGAAAGTTAACATTCAGAGAAGCATGCATGAATTGTGAATTCAAGGTTGAATCCCCCATCACTGGATCACTGAAGTAATTGCTCAGCTGCCAGGTTGGAGCCAGAATTGTCATCTCCACTAGGATTTTCATAGGTAGCCATTCCTGTTGCTTATTTCAGGAAAGGGCTGGTAAAACTGACAAGCATGCCTTTATTTTCCCTGTTGCAAGGTTCAGGATCTGACAGCTCATTTTCAGCCACAAACTGGTCCCAGGTTTCCAGTGTGTCAGGATATTCTCTTACCTGAGAAACAGAGTTGAAGGATTCAGTTTTGACATGTTCGCTGAAAGCTGTTATGTTCATTCCAGCTCATTAAGTCATGAGAAAGCTCAGGAAAGAAAGCAGTTCTGCACATGCATTTCCAAGTGACACATAGTTTTTAGAGTGTCTGAGAAAATAAAACTAAACCAAGCCAAACCACCCTGCTCTAAAACTTTCTGATTACAGTTGAAGGAAAAGGTATTTTTCTGCCCAACTGCTCCTCAGTAGGAATAAACTAACTTCACTTGTTTGCTCCCTTTTTCATTGTCCAAAGACAAATACATGTATGTCTATATTGGATGTGCTTTAATAAAGTCCAGCATTTGCAAAGCAGGGTCTAAAACAGTAAACCTTAATTATTAACGTGTATGAGTAGTACCAACATATTGAAGCTTTTCCTAACTCACTTGCCAATATGCCCCCAAGCTCTTTTCTCTGACACCTTTTTCCTGGTTACACTAGCTATGTAAATCATGGACTCATTTGTATTATCTTCCTGTAGGAAGCAATGCTCTGAGTATGTAAGACAGAGTGGTTGAGGTTGAAAGGGATCATTAGAGCGTTCATTCAATGGCCAGCCTAGCCTAAACCAGACAATCATCCTTTGAGTATCTTCAGCTATTTCTTCATTTCCAAAGCATGTATTAGATCAAGTTTTGTGACTATTTTCTATTTCAATGTTACTGTTATTGTGGTTCTCATTGCAGGGAGCAAGAAACTTTCAGCAGTTGTGGGAGGCGTTGCAGCCTTAGTAATTTGGTTGACTTATTCTGAAAAATGTGTTTTAGCATTCACAGCAATAAATGAATGAATGACTTTCCCAGTTGTTATGCTTTTGATTTACATGTCAAACTTCAAAAGTTTTGTCTTTGAAGTAAGAGTTGTTTGATTTAGGATGGCAAGAAAGATTGGCTGGTTTCACCCATTCATTGGTTATGTCTTTGTAACAAAACACACAATGACATGACTGATGACCTAGTCACAGTGAACTTTTCTGTATGCCACACATGTGTCTTTGTGCTTTCTTTTGAATTTGTGCAACATGGACCCACAGGTATTCTTTTGATTGTTGCTGTTAACTGGAACTTTAAAGTAATTTTTCTGACCTATTTTGTCAGCATAGGTTGCTAAACCTTGTCATCAACTGAACCTGAAACATCTCACAGTTCTGAGTTTGGGCTTCATGTTCCTGCTTTTAGAAATCCTTGAACTATACTGTAAACACTAGAAACACCGGGGGGAAAAGTTTGAAAAGGAATTTGTTTTGAAATGGGGTGGATGTGACTAGGAGTATTGGGATTACTTTAGAAAATGAGGTCAGCACAACAGCCCTGCAGGCAGCAACGAGATACCAGCTGCCAAACCATCAGCTGTGGTGGCCAGAAAAGTGTTGGATGGCTTTGGACGTCGAAGTCTAGCTGTTTCTGCACTTTATGCCTGTAAAGGCAGGGTAGGTGGTGCTGTTAAGGAAAGTGGGAAGACAATCAAGGGAGGGGAATAAGATATGGCTACCAAATTGTGACAAGCTCAGTATTGTTTGTTCACCAAACCTAAAAACTCACATTATTACATTGTTTCATGAAAGGCACCTGCTTGGCAGGATGGGGCAAGATAGCCAACATTCTGCTAAGCAAGCAAGGTCGAGCAGCAAGGTCGTGTTATGCTAACATAATAAATTGTGAAAAGACTTGGAGGAAGGGAAGAAGGGGGGGGCTCAGGAAGACATGGAGCCTTCATCTCTACGACCACCAAGAAGCAAAGAAAGAAAGAGGACGACCCCTTAGCAACAAACCGCGCAGACGCAGAGTACACCACTAAGAAAAACGCTTATACTGGAAGAAGAAGGGTATAAAACCCAAAGATTTTTGTAACCCAGGTGTAATAAATAACTGAAAGTAATTTGCTGATCCAACCAGTTGCTCAGGAGCCATGGGGACATACCAGGAGAGTCTAGCTACAATGTTATCTTGAATAAATGCTAAACCACAATGTAGCTAGAGATAAAAGGTTAATTGGTATGTAAATTTATCGCGATATGCTAATGGCTGTAAACCAGTATAGCCGGGAGACTCTGTAACCACAGAAAACACCAGCGAAAGCCACTATAAGAAGGGGACTCTGGCGGGGTTAAAGTGCGTGCCGTCGGCGGAGTGAGACTCCCGGGCCGCCCAGCGCTGTTTTGCTTGCTGCCGCTTGCTAATAAATACTTCAAATTTAATTGGCTCAGTCTCCTCGCCTCAATTTGTGAGACTAACTTATAACAATTTTGGTGCCGTGACTCGGATAGAGGCAATCTGGTGAGAAGCCCCATACGGGGGGGCGCCCCGCTGAAATTCAGCGGCCCTGGCTGGGAGCTATCGCACCACATCCTCTACCGACGAACCCTAAATTCGGCAGCAAGCAAAAGAAAGCCGGCAAACCCTGTAATCTTTGTGCACGAAGCTCCGAACGAAGACGCAGGGACGCGTGAGTATAGGCCGGTTATCCGTTCGGTTTGGGTTGGGTATCCTGGAGTGTGACAATGTGAGACGTCCACCGGACTTAGGAGTCTATGGGACGAAGCGAGTGTGGACCCCTTAGTAGTGCGGTTCCCATCTCCCGCGAGGGACTGGGCCACGAACAGGGGGGCGTGTGTGTGTGAGAAGGCACTCCGGAAGATGGGACAGAGGAAAAGCAAGCCCTCTGATCCCATGGGTGGGTTGAGACCACCAGACAGTCCGTTAGGTTTAATGATTAAATATTGAGATGATTACCCCTCTAGGCGGGGTAAGGACAAAGTAAAATTGATTCATAATTGTATGGAAGTTTGGGGGAAAACAAATAAGAGGAGACCCCCTATATTGGCCTGTATTTGAGGTTACCCGGCAGTTTCCTTTAGAGTGAGGACCCTCAGGGTGAGGTTCCCCGGCAGTTCCCTTCAGAGTTAATAGGACTAGCCGCTAAAGCTAAAGGAAGGTGTGCTTGAAACACAGTGTCGCTGTTAAGCGAGCGAGAGTCCAGACCTGTGGTCTGTCTGAGACATTTGTAAGAGAGGTGAACGTTCTGATATATGTCCTCTGCTATCTTGGTGTGGACCTGTGGCAAACGGTTAATGGTTTAAGATTTAAGTTACACGTGTATTTGGCTATTGTTCTAATTGGAAAATTTTGTGGTGTGAGTGAGAAGTGTAACGGGCCCTTTTGCATGACTGAGTGAGTGTATGAGCGAGTGAGAGGCAGAGTTTGTGTGTTTGCCCTAAGCGAAAAGAATTCTTATAATGGAAAAGAGAAAAATGATTCGCAGGGCAGGAATAAGATTTTGGGACCAGTAATATTGACATGGTCCGAGTGCAGACATAGAATTCATGTGGCGGATCTGAGCACCGTAATTGTTCGAGGAATAAAAGAATCTGTTCCTCGAGGACAGAATATAAATAAAGCTCTTAGTGAACAACAAAAGAAAGATGAAACCCCTATAGAATGGTTAGAAAGACTAAGGAAGAATCTACAATTGTACTCCGGGTTAGATCCAACCACTGATTTGGGACAGGCATTATTGAAAACCTAGTTTGTGGCCAAATTCTGGATCAATATCTGAAAGAAATTAGAAAGATGGATGACTGGCAACAAAGAAGGTTAGATGAATTACTCCGAGAGGCTCAGAAGGTTTATGTTTGAAGGGAGGAGGAGACTCAGAAAAAGCAAGCTAGGATTTTAGTAGCGGCAGTGAGGGAAGGACAGAAGGGCCCAACCCCTAGACGGAACATGGACCCTAGACTGTCAGGACCCTCCGGGAGGAGAAACAAAAGCCAAGAGAGAGAAAAAGAAGTGGTGACGTGTTTTTATTGCGGAAAGAGAGGGCATGTGAAAAGGGATTGTGGAAAGAGAAAGATGGACGAACAAATGTTTAAAGAAGATTAAGGGGGGGTCAGGGGTTCTATTTGCTGGGGACCTCTAAGAAAACAGAGCCCTTGATAAAATTAAAATCAAGTCCCCAGCATCAAGAAGTAGAGTTCCTTGTGGACTCTGGGGCAGAAAAATCTACTGTCCAGACAGTACCCCGGGGATGCTCACCATCCTCGGAGAAATTGCAAGTAATTGGAGCAAAAAGGGAACCTTTTCAGGTCCCTGTAATAAAAGGGGTGGAGATAGAAACTCCCTCTCGATTTGGAATAGGATCCTTTTTACCAGTACCTGAAGCAGAATACAACTTATTAGGAAGAGATCTAATAATTGAATTGGGGATTAACCTAGAAGTAAGAAACAAAGAAATAGCGGTAAAATTATGTTTTCTGACAACAGAAGATGAAGTTAAAATTAATCCTGATGTATGGTACACTCCGGAGTCGGTAGGAAACCTAAACATTTCTCCCTTTGAAAAACAAACAAACAAACAAACAACCCCGATGGATCCTACCGCTTAGTACAAGACTTGAGAGAAGTAAACAAGAAAACTGTTACTAGATTCCCAGTGGTAGCCAATCCACATACCTTATTGAGTCAACTTTCCCCAGAATTAAAATGGTATAGTGTAGTAGACTTAAAAGATGCATTCTGGGCTTGCCCTCTAAAGGAGGAGTGTAGAAATTATTTTGCCTTTGAGTGGGAAGATCCCAAGACCCATCGGAAACAGCAATTAAGATGGACAGTACTTCCACAAGGGTTCACAGAATCACCCAATTTGTTTGGACAGGCTTTAGAACAAGTACTAGAGACTTTCAAGTTAAATCCAGAGGTGACTCTAGTACAATATGTAGATGATCTGTTGTTGGCAGGGGAAAATCAGGAGGCTGTCAGGAACGAAAGCATTAAACTATTGAACTTTTTAAGTTTGAAGGGATTAAAAGTATCAAGGTCCAAATTGCAGTTTACTGATGAAGAAGCAAAATACTTAGGGCATTGGTTAAGCAAGGGGACCAAGAAATTAGACCCTGAGCGAGTGAATGGTATCTTATCACTTCAAGCACCAAGGAGTAAAAGACAAGTAAGGCAATTGCTGGGACTTTGGGGTTATTGCAGACAATGGATTAAAAATTACAGTAGTAAAGTGAAATTCCTATATCAGAAATTAGTCGGGGAAGAGTTAATAAAACGGAGCCAGGCAGACAAACAGAGCCTTGTAAAATTGAAGACAGATTTAGTGAATGCCCCGGTGCTAAGCCTACTTGACACTAAGAGGCCCTTTTATCTGTTTGTAAACACAGAGGAAGGAACGGCATTCAGAGTGTTAACCCAGGAATGGGCTGGGAAAAAGGAAGCCCATAGGCTACTTTTCAAAATTGCTAGATCCAGTTAGTAGGGGATGGCCCACTTGCTTACAAGCCATAGTGGCTACCACCCTTTTAGTTGAAGAAGCCAGGAAAGTAACCTTAGGAGGAGAATTAAAAGTATACACACCCCACAATATTCGAGGAGTATTGCAGCAGAAAGCAGATAAATGGATTACTGATGCCAGACTATTGAAATATGAAGGCATCCTGATACACTTCCCCAAGTTAGAGCTTGAAGTAACTAACTTAAAAAAAAAATCCAGCTCAATTTTTAAAATCAGGGTATGCTATAATAGATGGAAATACCCTGGCAGTAAAAGAATCTGGCCCCCTTGATGCAACCTGGTCAGTCCAAGCTTGTGAGTTATATGCAGTACTCAGAGCTATACAGCTGCTAAAAGATAAGGAGGGGACGGTGTTTACAGATTCCAAGTATGCATTTGGGGTAGTCCATACATTTGGAAAATTTGGGAAGAACAAGGGTTAATAAACTCTCAAGGGAAAGGCTTAGTACATGAGGCCTTGATAAAACAGACCCTAAAGGCCCTGAGAGGGCCCATACAAACAGCAGTGGTACATGTAAAAGGTCACCAGAGGGGTGCCTCTATACGAATAAGAGGAAATAATCTAACTGATGAAGAGGCAAAGAAAGCCACCCTATTGGTATTAAGAGAGGCAGAGCAATCTCAGACAAAAGCAAATAGTGGCGCAAGCTTTACCAATCAGGAGAAAGAAAAACTTCAGCAAGTAGGAGTCACTAAGAAAGAAGGGAAGTAGTTACTCCCGGATGGGAGGGAAGTAATTCCAAAAAGGAATGGCATGGAGAATAATGCGAGAATTTCATGGAAAAACTCACTGGGGAACCCAAGCCTTAGTAGACCAATTTGCCATTAAATATATGTGCATTGGAATATATAATATAGCAAAAAGAATCGTGAGTGAATGTATAACTTGTCAGAAGGTCAATCAGCACCAAGTGAGGGAGAGACCACTGGGAGGAAGAGAACTAGCCCACAGGCCTTTTGCGAAAATTCAGATAGACTTTACCGAACTACCAAAAGTGGGGAGATACAAGTATTTATTAGTAATTGTAGACCATTTAACACACTTTGTAGAGGCCTTTCCAACAGCCCGGGCTACAGCTCAGACAGTAGTGAAATGGTTATTAGAAGAAATCATTCCAAGATATGGTTCTATTGAAGTAATTGACTCCGATAGAGGGCCACATTTTGTATCAAGAATTACGAAAGAAGTTCTGTCCTCCCTGAGTACCCAGTGGTAATATCACACTCCGTGGCACCTGCAGAGCTCAGGCAAAGTTGAGAGAAAGAACGGAGAGATAAAAAAGCAATTAACAAAGTTGATGGTAGAAACTAAAATGTCTTGGGTAAAGTGCCTGCCCCTAGCATTGCTAAAATATTCGGACCCAGCCCCGAACAGATGTTGGGATCTCCCCTTTCGAAATGTTATACAGAATGCCATATAACTTAGAAATCCCACAAAATCACCCTCAGCTCGAAAGCCAACAAGCTAAACCTTATCTAATTCAGCTAATGACCCGAAGGGAACAATTACGAAATAAAGGTTTGGTAGTTCAAAGACCTCCTTTAGATATGCCTATACATAAGATTAAACCAGGGGATAAGGTTTTAGTTAAGTCCTGGAAAGAATCCTCATTAACCCCTCGATGGGAAGGACCCTATCTTGTTTTGCTCACCACAGAAACAGCCGTTCGGACAGCAGAAAAAGGCTGGACCCATGCGAGCCGCATAAAAGGACCCATCGACGACCCGGATCAATCCTGGGAAGTTACAAGCCCTCCTGGAAGCCTGAAAATGACTCTCAAGAAAGTTTAAATTGAACTTAAAGAAAGCTAAGTGTGATAATTGTAATAATAAGTGTGGGGGAAGCCCCATTTTATAGGGGAAAATCAACTAAAAGACACTCTACTAAACCTTTGGAAAAGAGCCACATCTAGAATCTGTCCACTATGTAAACAGTGTAATTTATACATTAGAGCTAAGTGTTTTTAGTGTTCTAAGTATATTATTTCTCAAAGTAGGAGACAAGAATAATATCTGAATAACTGTTTAGAATTTCTATGTATTTGCTGTAACCCCCCCCATAATTTACCTAAGTAAGATTCTATTGTTGTTACCTTAACCAATACGTAATCCTTTAACCATAGAGTACTCCTAGTGTTATAAGTAGAGAAACCTACCGAAAACAGGAGAAGCCCCATTTAAACAATTTAAAATAAAATACCAAAGTGCTACTTCCAAGGGAATCGGGAGCCGGAATAAATGGGTGAAAGCTAACTTACTATCACATTTCTCCTGAAGATTGTCCTTGCCACCGAGAAGATGACATTCCTCGTAGCTCGAAGCAACCGAGTTGACGAGCGAGGTGGAGGGACAAAGTACTGTGGAGAACTGACTCCTGTCACTGCAAATAATATAAAGACCCTCCAAGTGAAAATGCCCCGAAGTTCCAGATGGGAAAAAAGCACTAGTCAAATTGGCTTAAAACAGAATTGGAGGCTTCACTCTTTTCGGTACGCCTTGGCTATTCTGTTTTTAATGTTACCACAAACATGGTGTAAATTGAGCCACCAAGCTCATCAGCCATTCAAATGGACACTGCATCGGGTGAGCGATGATGATGATGAAGTCATACAAACTATAACAACTCCAGGGGCCCCTAGCTTTAGAACCACTCTGTGCCAGTTAGCGCCAGTAGATGAAGCATGTAAAAAAGAAGGTATATCATTTTATCTATGCCCAAGTTCTAACCCTGGGAAATCGTATTGTAACCAACCAGGACAATATTTTTGCGCATCCTGGGGTTGTGAAACAATTGCTTACCCATGGATTACAGTGCCTGGAAAGGATCCCTTCTTGAAGGTATCCTGGGCCCCTTATGGATGCAGGCCGCAAGTGGGACGTGCACTAGATAGAAGTGAGTCCTTTTTTATCGCAAGGTGGAGCTGTAACTACTGGTACTTGAATGTGACCCAACCTCAAGACCCTAGCTGGCTAGTAGGGAGAACTTGGGGAGTTCGGTATTATAAAGAACTAGGACAAGATAGAGGTGGGCTAATACATATTAAGAAGGAACCAGCCTTGCCTGACCCACTGCTAGTCGGCCCCAACCAAGTCCTAACTGATGATCTAACTAAGAAAATAAGCCCCAACCAGACATTGACTGATAGTTTGACCAAAGAAGCAGAAGTTGATGTAACAAAGGTTCTTGTAATGAGTAGTACCCAAACCCCTAATGAAAACTCTGGGGATAACTCCCTTTGGAAACTGATGCAAGCCAGTTACCTGGTGTTGAACAAAACTAACCCGAATCTTACCGAGCATTGTTGGTTGTGTTATGGGATAAAACCCCCCTTTTATGAGGCTGTAGGAGTAACTGAAAAACCCCGACGTATGAATGGCAATAATCCAGCACAATGTATATGGGACACAGAAAAACATGGAATTACGCTGACCCAAGTAACGGGAAAAGGTGTGTGTGTGGGTAAGATTCCAGAAGACAAAAAGCAGTTATGTGTCAACCCTG
Organism: Anarhynchus alexandrinus; assembly: GCA_008711295.1. Classification (NCBI taxonomy): domain Eukaryota; kingdom Metazoa; phylum Chordata; class Aves; order Charadriiformes; family Charadriidae; genus Anarhynchus; species Anarhynchus alexandrinus. Next base: position 615,402 of record VUYV01000341.1, read on the forward strand.
ATAAAAGGGAACCACGAAAACCCAGAAAGCCAGCAAAATGGCTGTTGCCAGCTAATAACACTAAGTGGGTTTGTTCCACTATAGGAGTTACACCCTGCATATCGCTGAGACATTTCAATGAATCCTCCGACTATTGTGTCCAAGTAGCAATAATTCCTAAGATTATCTACCACCCTGAAAAATTTGTATATGATTCACATATCACCCAGGAACACCACTTGTCTAAACGAGAACCCTTCACAGCATTAACAGTAGCCACTCTAATGATTTTGGGAGGCGCAGGAGTAGGCACGGGAGTAGCCTCATTGGTACAACAAAGCAAAGAATTTAAGGCATTGAGGATAGCAGTAGACGAGGACCTAGTACGAATTGAGCAATCAATAACCGCTTTAGAAAAATCCATTAGATCATTATCAGAAGTGGTATTACAAAACCGGAGAGGAATAGATTTAATGTTTTTACAGCAAGGAGGAATGTGCGCAGCACTTAAAGAAGAATGCTGTGTATATGCAGATCACACTGGGATAGTAAGAGACACAATGGCCAAACTTCGAGAAGGGTTAGAAAAAAGAAAAAGAGAATGGGAAGCACAACAAAGCTGGTATGAATCGTGGTTCAATCACTCTCCCTGGCTAACTACTCTGTTATCAACACTCGCTGGTCCGGTAATGTTAATAATTCTCGTTTTGACTTTTGGGCCCTGTATAATCAACAAAATAGTTGCAATCGTAAAAAGCAGATTAGAAGCAGCCCATTTAATGCTTGTGACAAAAGCCAAGAACGAACCCCTAGAGATACCAGAAACAACAGAGACCTTTATTTTAAGTCGACAAGAACTTAAGCGGTTTGATGAACAAAATGGTAAAAAAAATAAAAGGGGGGAAATTGTGACAAGCTCAGTATTGTTTGTTCACCAAACCTAAAACTCACATCATTACATTGTTTCATGAAAGACACCTGCTTGGCAGGATGGGGCCAGATAACCAACATTCTGGTAAGCAAGCAAGGTCGAGCAGCAAGGTCGTGTTATGCTGACATCATAAATTGTGAAAAGACTTCGAGGAGGGGGCTCAGGAAGACATGGAGCCTTCATCTCTACGACCACCAAGAAGCAAAGAAAGAAAGAGGACGACCCCTTAGCAACAAACCGCGCAGACGCAGAGTACACCACTAAGAAAAACGCTTATACTGGAAGAAGATGGGTATAAAAACCAAAGATTTTTGTAACCCAGGTGTAATAACTAACTGAAAGTAATTTGCTGATCCAACCAGTTGCTCAGGAGCCATGGGGACATACCAGAAGAGTCTAGCTACAATGTTATCTTGAATAAATGCTAAACCACAATGTAGCCAGAGATAAAAGGTTAATTGGTATGTAAATTTATCGCGATATGCTAATGGCTGTAAACCAGTATAGCCGGGAGACTCTGTAACCGCAAAAAAAACACCAGCGAAAGCCACTATAAGAAGGGGACTCTGGCGGGGTTAAAGTGCGCGCCGTCGGCGGAGTGAGACTCCCGGGCCGCCCAGCGCTGTTTTGCTTGCTGCCGCTTGCTAATAAATACTTCAAATTTAATTGGCTCTGTCTCCTCGCCTCAATTTGTGAGACTAACTTATAACATTATCAACACTGGCTTTCACTATTATTGCTGCCATTTGACCACTTCAATCTTTATGAGGAAGCCCTTTGAAGAGCAGAGATTCTTAAGAGGTGCCACAGGACTCTTCAGCACGAGCCAGAGTTTCTCTTAAAATAGGTGTGAGGGCTTCATGGACCTGTTGGAGCAGGTCCAGAGGAGGGCCACAAAGATGATCAGAGGGCTGGAGCACCTATCCTATGAGGAGAGGCTGAAAGAGTTGGGGTTGTTCAGCCTGGAGAAGAGAAAGCTCTGGGGAGACCTTATAGCAGCCTTCCTGTACCTAAAGGGGGCCTACAGGAGAGCTGGGGAAGGACTTTTTACAAGGGCATGCAGTGATGGGACAAGGGGTAATGGTTTCAAACTGGAAGAGGTTAGATTTAAATTAGATCTTAGGAAGACATTTTTCACTTTGAGGGTGGTAAGGCACTTGAACAGATTGCCCAGAGAAGTTGTGGAAGCTCCGTCCCTGGAAGTGTTTAAGGCCAGGCTGGATGTGGCCTTGGGCAACATGGTCTAGTGGGAGGTGCTCCTGCCTATGGTAGGGGGGTTGGAACTCAATGGTCTTCAAGGTCCCTTCCAACCTTAACCATTCTATGATTCTATGACTATATGTATTTAGGGCAGTAAGTGTACAGATATGTGATACAGGGTCTCCTGCAGTTTGGGTTATGTCACAAAGCTGAACTTGTGGTTTCCACTGATCTTTCATGTGCTTTTAAGAATCCTCAGAGTCCTACAGCCTATTACAGGTTAAAACCTCTGTGTGAGTGAAGAACATGTTGGCTAATGTCTGTAATGAGTGCTCTGTGTCAGAGGAGGTGCATCTAGAGCAGCTTAGGCCTAGCCCTTGGTGCTCCAGACGTGGGCCAGAAATGGCTAGGTTAGTCTTTAAAATTCCTCTGCACTGACTTTTTTGTGAAATGTCAGTGCTGACCACCCTGGGAGATACTATTTAGATTTGATATCAGGAAGAAATTTTTCACCATGAGGGTGGTGAGACACTGGAACAGGTTGCCCAGAGAAGTTATTGAGGCCCCATCTGTGGAAGTGTTCAAAGCCAGGTTGGATGGGGCTTTGAGCAACCTGGTCTAGTGGGAGGTGTCCCTGCCTCTGGTAGGAGGGTTGGAACTAGACGATCTTTAAGGTCCCTTCCAACCTAACACATTCTATGATTCTATGATTTTAGTCTGGATTGACTATGGGTCTGAAGGCTCTGAACATATCTGTGCTCTGCTCTTCCTCTCGCAACAGCTTCTCCAAACATCAATGCCTTCTGCTACAGTGTGTAAGGACACTACTGACTGTCTTTTCATCAACTGAATTACCACCATAGCTAGGCTGCCTCATGTACTGCCTCCTGACTTGCTCAGCAGCAGTCTCTTTTCCTTCCTGCACAGTTCCTCAGCTGTGCTAGGAGGACCTAGCCTTTTCATCCCAGTGGTTGCGTGTTTCCTCCTCATGTTCCCAGCTCTGTGGCTGACACCATGGCCTCCCCTTCTCTGTGTCTTATGGCCTGGGTCTCTGCAATGGTTATGCACATATTTACTGTTGTGCTTTGGTGAGATTCTCAGGTGCCTCTCACCTACTCAGTGATCTCAGCTCCTCTTTCCTCTCACCCTAGGCTCCACTTACATGCCTGGGTTTATTCATTAGGCTATGTCCACAATCCTCTGCTGAGTCCAGCAGAGAACTTTGCAGCATTTCCATGTAAATTATGGTATTACCTAGGCAGCTCAGATACAAGTGGCTCTGCATCAGCAAAGCTGTGGATGAGAACTATGTTTCTGCCGGAAAAGTAGAGTAGGTTATGTCTCCAGAGAGGCACACAGTCCATTATTAAAATTTCTACTCTTTATCTTTCCTTTGCTACTTTATTAAGTACTGACACCTTGAAAATTTAGTTAGCTTAGCCCTGCAAATTTGTTACAGATGTTTTTTAAATCTCACCTACAGATTCACTGGGAATTTGTGCTCCTAAATCTGTTAGGGCTTGGGAAAAATCTGACCTGCACTTTGTGGGAAGGTCTCAGGACTACAGTGAGCCATAGGCAACTGGGACAGGACAGAGCAGATGCTTTGCCCCAGTGCATGGATGTTCCCAGCCTGGCTTCAGCTGTGGCCCTGGGGAAGCAGCCTGGAGATCCTTGCATTGCTGCAGCCTGTATTGTTTCATTACTAATTGAGACTTCTTATCCCTGTAGTTTGCAGTTTTTCCTTTGAGACAATATCAGCAAGTGGGATTACAGAAGCATAGGAACTTGCTTTACCCTCCTGCCACTGAAATCATTGAATCTTTTACCCTTGGGATCAGTAGGAGGAGAATTAGGCCCATACTGACCTCTTTTGAAAACCCCACTCTTTAACGAGGAGAAAATTAGATGTTGATGACTGTATTCTAAACGCTTTTCAGAGAAGACAGACTTTAAAAAGCACTGAAAAGAACAGAGTGCTGCAATTGCCTGTCTGACCTGCCATTTCATCCCCAGATGTTAGTTTTTCCTCTGTGAATGATACTTTTAATTGCTTATGAGATATTATGCCTCATCTAGTGAACATTAACGTGACAGAGCAGAGACTACAGAAAAGCTGGTAATCTACAATAACTGCATTTGGCTATTGTGAAGTTGTCTTTCTGTTGCAGCATGAAAACAGAAAAAGTCAGGCCTATTTAGTGATTAACACATAGACAGACTCAGCACCCTTTTTTTTCTGCGAAGACGGTGGCTAAGTGAGCAGTCATAGCTCCCATAACAATAGAAAATAATTGTGAAAGGGCAGATATTACCTCTTGAAATACACTGAAGTGAAGCACATGTTATATAATAATTGAGAACACCTGTCTAGGTGAAACTGTTCAGATTGTTTTCTGCAGCAATATAGGTTAAACCATCATACAAGTTGGAAAATTTAATGATACCCTATTCTTCTGTTATGAAATGAAACAAAATGGATGGCATCCACCTTTTGAGAACCCAGTACTCAAGACAGTGGAAGATAATACAGCCTCCATCCCCTGAAGTTTTGCTGATAATAGCTGCAGAAAGAGTAAAAAATACAAAGTCCCATGTTTACACTAATTCATTAATGGTTTTGGACCCTTCAAGTTGAGTTGGAGTTTTGCTCTTTTTCCCCTGTCTGCATGGACTGTTGCTTAGCAGTGCTCCCACTAAAGTTTTGTTCAGATTGCCTTTCTCTTCTTTCTTCATCTTCTTTGTTCTCAGCTCTGCACATTGTCTTCTGTAGGCTGATCCAAGAGTCTGTTTTTGTAACACGTGACTCATGCACTAAGGCTGTCGCTGGCACATGTGCAAGGGCTTCAGTGAACGTCACTGTGTTTCATTTCCAGCTAAAAAGCAAAGAGAAGTTGTTCCTCCTCAGTGGAGGAAGCTCAGAGCTTCCTAATGTCTCTGCTATTTCATTTGCTCTCAATGGATAGAGGAGGGTATTAAGAAAATCTTGTGCCTGACTTCTGATTCTTTTTCAGACAGGTGACCAGCTGCCCTGGATAGAGGTTCATTAATTCTGGTAATGTTTGAACAAGACCCCAAGCTTTAAACACTGAGCTCAGCCCATCTCTGCCTGATCCTGGACTGTAGTTTGTAGAAGAAGGTGTGTGAATCATCTTTGCCTTCTGGTTGTGCTTTGAATGCTTTATGGGTCAAGTCTGACTCATGAATTTTTAGATAAGCTTACAATAAATGTGAAAACACATGGTGGAGAGGCAACGCTAATGCTGTTTCGCTGGTGGAGCTCTCAAAAGAAAAAAATATAGAAAATAGAATCATAGAATCATAGAATCATAGAATGGTTTAGGTTGGAAAGGACCTTGAAGATCATCGAGTTCCAACCCCCCTGCCATAGGCAGGGACACCTCCCACTAGACCAGGTTGCCCAAGGCCACGTCCAGCCTGGCCTTGAACACCTCCAGGGATGGGGCCTCAACAACCTCTCTGGGCAACCTGTTCCAGTGCCTTACCACCCTCAAAGTGAAAAACTTCTTCCTAATGTTCAATCTAAACCTGCCCTCTTCCAGTTTGAAGCCATTCCCCCTTGTCCTGTCACTACATGCCCTAGTAAAAAGTCCTTCCCCAGCTCTCCTGTAGGCCCCCTTTAGGTACTGAAAGGCCGCAATAAGATCTCCCCAGAGCCTTCTCTTCTCCAGGCTGAACAGCCCCAACTCTTTCAGCCTCTCCTCATAGGAGAGGTGCTCCAGCCCTCGGATCATCCTCGTGGCCCTCCTCTGGACACGCTCCAACAGGTCCATGTCCTTCTTATGTTGGGGACTCCAGAGCTGGACGCAGTACTCCAGGTGGGGTCTCACGAGAGTGGAGTAGAGGGGCAGAATCACCTCCCTCGCCCTGCTGGCCACACTTCTTTTGATGCAGCCCAGGATGCGGTTGGCCTTCTGGGCTGCGATCGCACATTGCTGGCTCATGTTGAGCTTCTCGTCGATCAGCACACCCAGGTCCTTCTCCTCAGTGCTGCTCTCCAGCCATTCCCCGCCCAACCTGTAATTGTGCTTCGGATTGCCCCGACCTAGATGTAAGACCTTGCATTTGGCCTTATTGAACTGCATGAGGTTGGCTTGGGCCCACCTCTCCAGCCTGTCCAGGTCCCTCTGGATGGCATCCCTCCCTTCCAGCGTGTCTACCTCGCCAAACAGCTTGGTATCATCGGCAAACTTGCTGAGGGTGCTCTCGACCCCACTGTCCATATCTCCTACAAAGATGTTGAACAGTACAGGTCCCAGCACCGACCCCTGAGGAACGCCACTTGTCACTGGTCTCCACTTGGACATCGAGCCGTTGACCGCAACTCTTTGAGTGCGACCGTCCAGCCAGTTCTTTATCCATCGAATGGTCCATTTGTCAAATCCATGTCTCTCCAATTTAGAGACCAGGATATCGTGTGGGACAGTGTCAAATGCCTTGCACAAGTCCAAGTAGATGACATCAGTCGATCTTCCTTTGTCCACCGCCGTTATGACCCCTTCGTAGAAGGCCACCAAATTAGTCAGGCATGATCTGCCCTTGGTGAAGCCATGCTGGCTGTCACCAATCACCTCTTTGATTTCTGTGTGCCTCAGCAGAGTTTCCAGGAGGATCTGCTCCATGATCTTGCCAGGCACAGAGGTGAGACTGACTGGCCTGTAGTTCCCCGGGTCTTCCTTATTTCCCTTTTTGAAAATGGGGGTTATGTTTCCCCTTTTCCAGTCATCAGGAACCTCGCCAGACTGCCACGACTTCTCAAATATGATGGCTAGTGGCTTAGCGACTTCATCTGCCAGTTCCCTCAGGACCCGCGGATGTATCTCATCAGGTCCCATGGACTTGTGCACCTTCAGGTTCCTCAGGTGGTCCCGCACTTGATCTTCTTCTACAGTGGGCGGTTCTCCATTTTCCCAATCCTGGCTTTTGCATTCTGCATCACGGGCAGTGTGGCTGCAGTCCTTGCCAGTGAAGACTGAGGCAAAAAAGTCATTGAGTACCTCAGCCTTGTCTCTATCCCGGGTAACCAGTTCTTGTGTTACCTTCCGGAGAGGGCCCACAGTTTCCCTAGTGTTTCTTTTCTCGCTGACGTATTTAAAGAAAGATTTCTTGTTTGTCTTAATATCCCTTGCCAGATCCAGTTCCATCTGGGCTTTGGCTTGTCTAACCCGATCCCTGGCTGCTCGGACCATTCCCCTGTATTCCTCCCAGGCTACCCGCCCCTGTTTCCACTCCCTGTAGGCCTCCTTTTTCCTTTTGGTCATGTCCAGGAGTTCCTTATTCATCCATGCAGGCCTCCTGGCTTTTCTGCCTGCCTTCCTCTTTGTAGGGATGCACTGGTTCTGGGCTTGGAGGAGGTGGTCCTTGAATATTAACCAACTTTCTTGGGCCCCTCTTCCCTCCAGCGCTTCATCCCATGGCACCATACCAATCAGATTCTTCAAGAGGCCAAAGTCAGCTCTCCCAAAGTCCAGGGTCGCTAGCCTGCTGTGTACCTTCCTCGCTGCTTCGAGGATTTTGAACTCGACCATTTCATGGTCGCTACAGCCCAGGCTGCCCATGAGTTTGACACTGTCTACCAGACCCTCCTTGTTGGTAAGCACAAGGTCCAGCATAGCTCCTTTCCTCGTTGGTTCCTCAACCATTTGGAGAAGGAAGTTGTCCTCAATGCAATCCAAGAACCTCCTGGATTGCCTATGCTTGGCTGTGTTGCCTTTCCAACAGATGTCAGGGTGGTTGAAGTCGCCCATGAGCACCAGGGTCTGCGAATGTGATGCCACCCCTATCTGACTATAAAGGGCTTCATCCACTGGGTCTTCTTGGTCGGGTGGCCTGTAGCAAACCCCCACCGTAATGTCCCCTGCTCCCGATTTCCCTTTAATCCTAACCCATAGGCTCTCAGTTGGCTCTTTATCCATCCCCAGGCTAAGCTCCATGCATTCCAGGTGCTCCTTAACATACAAGGCAACACCACCTCCTCTTTTCCCCAGCCTGTCTCTCCTGAAGAGCCTGTAGCCTTCCATTCTAACACTCCAGTCATAGGTGTCGTCCCACCAAGTTTCTACGATGCCAATGAGATCGTAGTCCTGGAGTCGTGCCCACATCTCTAGTTCCTCCTGCTTGTTCCCCATGCTCCGTGCGTTTGTATAGAGGCACTTCAGCCTTGTCTTTGTTGAGGCTAACCTGGTTGGAGCAGCTGTACTTACCTTGCGCTGCTCTCCAGGCGGCATTCCTTTGCCGTGTACTAACGGTGCCTCCCCATTGGCTCCTGTTGGTCCTCGAGCTCCTGGCTCATCTACGCAAGACTGTGATCCTGCTGCAGTGCATACTGGAGCTAAGGGCTGCAGGCCCTCACCAGTACCTTGCTCCTCTTTCCTTGGTACGACCTCCCTTGGCTGGTCTTGGGCAAACCCAATAATACCCCCTTCCCCCGTCAAATCTAGTTTAAAGCCCTGTTAATAAGCCCTGATAATTTTTGGGCGAAAACCCTTCTCCCTTTTGCAGCGAGCCAGCCCCCATCTGCTCCCAGCAGGCCTGGTGCCGTGTAGGTCATTCCATTGTCAAAAAACCCAAAATTGTGGCGATGACACCAGCCACGGAGCCACATATTAACAGACTGAGCTCGTCTGTTCCTTTCAATGTCATTACCCACAACAGGAAGTAGAGATGAAAAAATAACCTGCGCTCCAGATCCCCTGAGTGTCTGTCCCAAGGCCCTGATATCTCTTTTGATGTTCCTTGCATTCCGATATGCACATTCATCGCCTCCCACATGGAACAGGAGCAGTGGGTAGTAGTCCGAGGGCTGCACCAGGCTAGGGAGTCTCTTTGTGATGTCCTTGACCCGTGCCCCCGGAAGGCAGCAGACTTCCCTGAGAGTGGGGTCTGCCCTACATATGGGCCCCTCAGTCCCCCTCAGAGCTGAGTCACCCACGACTACAACCCTCCTTTTCTTCCTTGGAGAGGTGGTCTTGATTTGATGAGCATGCCTATCTGGTCCTGGCGGCTCCTGTGGTGTATTAGGATAGTCAGCCTTGACGTCCTTAATCTGTTCTGCCTTGCTCAGGGCCTCATACCTGTTGCACAATGGTACAAGAGGGGGGGAGGCAGGCAAGGAGGGGGCTCGCCTGCTGCGCTTGGCACGGACTTGCCTCCATTCTCCATTATCCAGAAGGCCTCCCCTCCCTTCAGCCCTACCGGGCAGAGAGATGACATCCCTACGGTCGTTCTTAATTTCTGGTGTCTGCCCTGGTCTCTCTTTCAAGGAGCTCGAGGCCTGGGTCGACCAGTCTATTTCTCTCTCCTTGTCCCTGATACTCCTCAGTCTCTCGACCTCATCCTTGAGCTCTGCCACCAGTCTCAGCAGGTCGTCCACTTGCTCACACCTCACACAGCAGTTGTTACCGCTGTTCCATGTAAGCAGTGTAAGGCTGTGGCACTCCCTGCAGCCTGAGGCCTGTGTGCCTGTATGTTTCCCAGGGTGCACTGTCTGCGTTGCCACATCTACTCTGGTAGGTGCAGAGGACACGGCTTTCCGGCGGGTGGAGACCATGCCTGAGTTTCTCTTGTCTCGTGCACCCACCACCGAAGCTGGCAGCACCCTCAGCGCCCTTCCTGCGCGCCCTTCCTCGCGAACTGCCGCGCAAACTGCCGCGCCACGCCCTGACTGACGCGCCACGCCCTGTTTGCCCGCTCTGTTCGCAGCGCTCCTGGTCGCTGCGCTCCCTAGGGCTGCTTCTTATGGGAGTGGGAGAGCCGCCGTGGCTGCTGGCCCCGCCCCTTCACGTCAGCTGCTCTCGCTCGAGCTGCCGGCGCCTGCGGGTCCCTGTACCGCCGCGGCGCTTCCCTGGCTGAAAAAGCACAGAAAAAGAGCCTTTTTTCGCTGAGATCGGCCGGCTCCGAATACATGAAAGAAAGAATGTATGTGTGTGCATGTACACCTCAACTAAGGTTTAAGAGAAAAAAAAGTAAAAATCAAGAACAGCACAGGGTATTCATTATCAAGATGAAACTCTGAAGGCAAAAATATTTAGCTACCATATGCTGGAATAAGAAAAAATGGCCATAAACATGTATAAAAGACCTTGTAACTTTTTTCTATATGCTCCATCTCACTCTTAGACTGAGCTGCCATGTGCCCGTCTCTGTAAATGTGGAGACAACCAACCAAATCCCCACTGTACAAATACACAAACACATGACAGCTATACAGTATAGTTAAGATGTAATTAAAAAAAAAAAGAGTTTATAGAAACTTGTATAATTTATAACAATTTCTCCATTCTTGTAATTTGTTACACACCTGGGATCTCCCAGGTTCTCTGGGACATGCAGGTAGCGGCTTGGGCTGAGTGTTGAAGGGGCATGTAAGAAAAGGCTACAGAGTCCTTTACAATCATAGAATCATGGAATGGTTAGAGTTGGAAGTGACCTTAAAGATCACTGAGCTCCAACCTCCCTGCCATAGGCAGGGACACCTCCCGCTAGACCAGGTTGCTCAAAGCCCCATCCAACCTGGCTTTGAACACTTCCCAGATGGGGCCTCAATAGCTTCTCTGGGCAACCTGTTCCAGTGTATCACCACCCTCAGAGTAAAGAATTTCTTCCTAATATCTAAATCTACCCTCTGTCAGTTTAAAACCATTACCCCTCGTCCTACTGGTACATGCCCTTATAAAAAGTTCTGTTGCTACACTCCCTGATAAAATGTCCCTCCCCATCCTTCCTGTCGGCCCCCTTTAGATACTGGAACCTGCTATAAGGTCTCCCCAGAGCTGTCTCTTCTCCAGGCTGAACAATCCCAATTCTCTAAGCATGTCTTCATAGGAGAGGTAATCCAGCCCTTCTGATCATCTGTATGCCCCTCCTCTGGACTTACTCTGACAGGTCCATGTCCTTCTTATGCTGCGGACTCCAGAGCTGGATGCGGTACTCCAGATGGGGTCTCATGAGAGCAGAGGGGCAGAATCACCTCCCTTGACCTGCTGGCCATGCTTCTTTTGAAGCTCAGGATGCTGTTGGCTTTCTGGGCTATGATCATGTGTTGTCGGTTCATGTTGAGCTTGTCCTCAACCAAAACTCCTAAGTCCTTCTCCTCAGGACTGTTCTCAAGCCATTCTCTGCACAGCCTGTATTTGTGCTTGGGATTACTCCAACCCATGTGCAGGACCTTGCACCTCGCCTTGTTGAACTTCATGAAGTTCGCACAGGCCCACTTCTCAAGCCTGTCAAGGTCCTTCTGGATGGCACCCCTTCCCTCCAATGTGTTGACAGCTCCATACAGCTTGGTATCATCAGCAACCTTGCTGAGGGTGGACTCAATCCCAACATTCATGTCGCTAACAAAGATGTTAAATAGTACCAGCCCCAACTCCAACCCCTGAGGAACACCACTCATCACTGGTTTACAAGTGGACATTGAGCCATTGACCACAAATTGTTGAGTGTGATCATCCAGCCAATTCCTTATCCACTGAGTGGTCCATCAGTCAAATCCATGTCTCTCTAATTTAGAGACAAGGATGTTGTGCGGGACAGTGTCAAATGGTTTGCCCAGGTGTAGGTAGATGATGTCTGTTGCTCTCCCCTTATCCATCAACATAGTAATGCCACTGCATAAGGCCACCAAATTTGCCAGGCATGACTTGCCCTTGGTGAAGCCACGTCAGGTGTCACCAATCACCTCCTTATTTTCCACGTGCCTTAGTATAGTTTCCAGGAAAATCTGCTCCATGATCTTGCCAGGCACAGAGGTGAGTGACTGACCTGTAGTTCCCTGGGTCTTCCTTTTTTCCCTTCTTAAAAATGGGGTTATGTTTCCCCTTTTCCAGTAAGTGGGAACTTCACCAAACTGCCATGACTTCTGAAATATGATGGATAGTGCCATGGATGTATCTTATCAGGTCCCATGGACTTGTGCACCTTCAGGTTCCTCAGCTGGTCTCGAACTTGATCTCCTACAGTGGATGTTTCCTCATTCTCCCAGTCTCTGCCTTTGCCTTCTGCTACTTGGGTGGTGTGGTTAGAGCCCTTACTGGTGAAAACTGGGGCAAAAATATCATTGAGTACCTCAGCCTTGTCCGTGTCCCAGATAACCAGGTCTCCCATTTCCTTCCTGAGTGGGCCCGCATTTTCCCTAGTCTTCTTTTTGTCACTGACATAACTATAGAAGCTTTTGTTGTTGCCCTTGATGTCCCTGGCCAGATTTAACATTTAACAATAGCTCTGATGGACCTTTTTTTTCTGTTTCCCTGCACAGAAAAACCCTATTTTTTTTTTTTTTTTCTGTTGGCAATATCATCTTGGTAATGAATTTCCTATACTGTTCTTGGTTTGCGTAGTGCACTTCTGTTTAGCTCTGCTCTGCCACACTGCCACTGCAAGCCAGCATTAAATTAAAGAAAGATTTTAACAATGTTTATAAAGGTCCGGTCAGGGTGGTCCCTGCTGACCCCAAGATGAGGGACAACCCACCTCATGTGTAAACTGTGATATACCAGTCACTGAGAAGCCCACAGGATATCTTCCTGGTCTAAGGAAGACAAATTTGGGTTTTGGTTCAAATATGAGCAGGAAGTCAAGTCTGTGACCTTTTGTTTCTATGCACACACAGGGTTAAAAGAGCCCTGGGAAGGGAAGCAGTCGCAGTGCTACTAGTTTATGGCCAACATGAGATTAGTCCTCTTCTGGCCTTTGTGTTCTCCTCCCCATTACATCTTTTGCCTTATTTATATTTATTTATTTATTTGGCTTTCTGGTGCTGCTATGACCCAGCCAAAATAGGCATCTGGAGCAGGGAACATGAAGAGGTGGACTCAACTGAACTGCAATTTTTATTTCCAACACTCGAGAGCACTGTTAGTTTAGTTTTACAGCACTCTCGGTCCCCCACTAGCAAGCCCCCTCTCCGGATTCTACTATTTACAGCCTGGCCTGCTCTGGGACATGTACCTTTTGGTGCTTTTGGGGTCCAGCCTGGGGTCGCAGCCCTCAGCTGGTATGGGACCTGTCACTGAGATCTGGTGTCCATGGCTGAGTGTAGAATACGAGCTTGCCAACACACTGTTGCAAAATCAAGCCCATTGCAGTGCTTTCCAGCTGCTATGAACCCTTCACATTAGATATTAGATAAACAGGGATTTCAAAGCAGAGCTCCAGGACTTTTGATTTTGATGCCTTAAGCTTTAATGCATCTTAAAGTGATGCCCTGTGGATTAGGGGGATCTTGTTTTTTCTCAAACTTGAGTTTTGGCCTGTTGCCAGTAAAGGACATCCCATTGCTATTCTACTTGAGTCTGCCATTTCAATCTTGCTTTTTGGCCCTTGTGGAGGTAGATGTGGCAGTTCTTTGCATCAGGAGGAACAAAACCTTCTCTATGTGCAGTGGTATGTCTTTGAAGACTTTGTTGATGGGCTTGAAGCAGTTGGTTTTACAATTAAAAAAGGTTTTATTATAGAGACCACCCATGCAGGAGCAGCGGGAGATTTTGAAAATGCTGCATTTGTGTTGTCTCAGAACAAATACTTAGGAACAATTACTGCATGCTTGGACAACTTAAACCAATCTAAATGGTCTTACCACATTTCCCTGGGTACCATCTGATAAGGTAGAAAATATGCATGAGAAAATGACAGACTGAAATCTTACAGGCCCTTGAAAAGACACTCAGAGCCTGTGGACACCTTGAGCGTCTTCAGAAGTACATTGTCTTTTGCCTTAAACATACCTCAGCACCTTAAAAAGGTGTGAACCACTGCAGGCTTCCAATACTAGGCAGCACTTGCTCACTGCCCTCATCTGTTCTGCACCAGCCACTCTGCAGTTCTTCAGTCTGGCATGAGACATAACATAGGCACAACTTGTGCAACCTGAAGGTGCAGAAGTCCATGGGACCCGATGAGATACGTCCGCGGGATGTATCCATGGGACCCGATGAGATACATCCGCGGGTCCTGAGGGATCTGGCAGATGAAGTCGCTAAGCCACTAGCCATCATATTTGAGAAGTCGTGGCAGTCTGGCGAGGTTCCTGCCGACTGGAAAAGGGGAAACATAACCCCCATTTTCAAAAAGGGAGATAAGGAAGACCCGGGGAACTACAGGCCAGTCAGTCTCACCTCTGTGCCTGGCAAGATCATGGAGCAGATCCTCCTGGAAACTCTGCTGAGGCACACAGAAAACAAGGAGGTGATTGGTGACAGCCAGCATGGCTTCACCAAGGGCAGATCATGCCTGACAAATTTGGTGGCCTTCTACAAAGGGGTCACAGCGGCAGTGGACAAGGGAAGATCAACTGATGTCATCTACTTGGACTTGTGCAAAGTGTTTGACACTGTCCCACACGATATCCTGGTCTCTAAATTGGAGAGACATGGATTTGACAAATGGACCATTCGATGGATAAAGAACTGGCTGGACGGTCGCACTCAAAGAGTTGTGGTCAACGGCTCGATGTCCAAGTGGAGACTAGTGACGAGTGGCATTCCTCAGGTGTTGGTACTGGGACCCGTGCTGTTCAACATCTTTGTCAGAGACATGGACAGTGGGATCGAGTGCACCCTCAGCAAGTTTGGTGATGACACCAAGCTGTGTGGCGAGGTAGACATGCTGGAGGGGAGGGGTGCTGTCCAGAGGGACCTGGACAGGCTGGAGAGGTGGGCCCAAGCCAACCTCATGCAGTTCAACAAGGCCAAGTGCAAGGTCTTATATCTGGGTCGGGGCAATCCCAAGCACAAACACAGGCTGGGCGGGGAATGGCTGGAGAGCAGCCCTGAGGAGAAGGACCTGGGTGTGCTGATTGACGAGAAGCTCAACATGAGCCAGCAATGTGCGATCGCAGCCCAGAAGGCCAACCGCATCCTGGGCTGCATCAAAAGAAGTGTGGCCAGCAGGGCGAGGGAGGTGATTCTGCCCCTCTACTCCACTCTCGTGAGACCCCACCTGGAGTACTGCATCCAGCTCTGGAGTCCCCAACAGAAGAAGGACATGGACCTGCTGGAGCATGTCCAGAGGAGGGCCACGAGGATGATCCGAGGGCTGGAGCACCTCTCCTATGAGGAGAGGCTGAAAGAGTTGGGGCTGTTCAGCCTGGAGAAGAGAAGGCTCTGGGGAGATCTTATTGCGGCCTTTCAGTACCTAAAGGGGGCCTACAGGAGAGCTGGGGAAGGACTTTTTACTAGGGCATGTAGCGACAGGACAAGGGGGAATGGCTTTAAACTGGAAGAGGGCAAGTTTAGATTGAACATTAGGAAGAAGTTTTTCACTTTGAGGGTGGTAAGGCACTGGAACAGGTTGCCCAGAGAGGTTGTTGAGGCCCCATCCCTGGAGGTGTTCAAGGCCAGGCTGGACGTGGCCTTGGGCAACCTGGTCTAGTGGGAGGTGTCCCTGCCTATAGCAGGGGGGTTGGAACTCGATGATCTTCAAGGTCCTTTCCAACCTAAACCATTGTATGATTCTATGAACTTGTCAGCTTTCTCTGATGAGTACAGCACTATTAGTGGGCTCTGAAGAAAAGTTGTGATATCAAATCCATTTTCAATTGTCAGAGGGCTAACAGAAATGATGATTCACCTGTTTTTTTTCTGAAACATGAACTCTCTCCAGCCAGATTTATGTAACTTGTCTTTCCCTTCACACCCATCCCCTAGTAATTTTCTCTGTGCTTGGAAATATGCTTCTATTCATGCACGGGTGCAGGTGGCAATCTTAGCACTAAGTGGCAAAAACCATTCTCTGGAACACATTTACTGGGCATTGAGGTCCACACAATTGTTTCTATCTTTTTTACTTCTGCTGAGCCTTGATTTGGTTTTGAAACCGTCTGGGTGGCTTTATGCCAGCACAACATGTTACTTAGTTTTATTCTTGGAGATGTAACAAAATATACATAGCAGTCAAGGAAGACAGCAGCAGATGAGGTAACTGCTGCATTTATTGATGGTTTACTGGCTTTCAGCAGCAGGAACCGCAGGACAAGACACTGCCATTGTCACAAGACAAGCATTACATCTCTAGTACAGCTAAACCGGGTTGAACATCATCTGATGTTGGGTTAACAGGTGACAGATCAGACAGATATTGATATGAACTAGCAACATGCCAACAAGTCAGTGCTATTAACAACACTTAACATAACTCCACTCCTTCCTGAAGCTGTTTAAAAAAATAAATGAAGCTGATAAATTTAAAGCAGAACTGGAAGTGAAACTGGAAACTATATGGTCAAGTAGACTCGGAGTGCTCCAAAACTTGAAGGCTGAATTTCCAAAGTCCTTAGTGGCTTGGGACTTTTCAAAAGTGGGAAGACAGACAGATACTACTTACCTTGAGTCTAAGTAGAAGCTCTGATACTTTTGCAGTCAAAGTCTAAGCCTAATTTTTTGCAAAGAAATCAATTCCTCAGCCTTGGCCATTTCTAAAAACAGGTATCAATAACACCAGATAATAGCCATGGGCTTCAGGAGTGCATCACCCTTGTGGCACCAGTATAACTGAAATATAACTGAAATGAATCCAAAATCAAGTGTTTTTTTCAGTGGTGTACAGGAGGAAACAAAGGTATTTTTGTTCTTCAGAAGAAACCAGGACTCTGCTGTTTCGAATTTCTCAGATTTTGGTTCAGACCTTTTGTGTAATACAGCCAACAGACTGACTCCTCATGACTCTAAAGGGCAGGAACAGGGAATCATTTTGATGTCCTATTTATCAAAGGTTCTTTGACTTCTCCTCCCTCCTCCTTTCTGTAATATCAAAGGAGACCTTGATGCTTCTGTACTCCTGTTCTTGCAGGCAGGTGGGTCTCTGCTGTCACTTCCATTTTACGGATGGGGACTGAATACCGTTTGGACTTGTTGACACTTTTGAGGGAACAGGGAGCTGAAGCTGCCTTGCCTGGATCAGTGAATGAGACCTCCTCTGAAAGTTCATCACTTCATGCAGCCAACTCTGTGCAACGATATCACACCTCCTGCTGAGCACAGAGACTTTTTATACAATTTCATCAGACTTTTTACTCGTAGTATGATACTGATTTTCAGACATTAGAATCCATTTTTCCCAGCACTGAGATACTCCATGGGCTGAGATGAGCAGCATGTCCAGCAGTTCTTAGTCTCAGTGCATTCAGATAGTGTCCTCACTGAAACTCTCCCTTTGAGGACTCTTTGCATGGATTCTTTATCTTCTGGGGACTTGGGGAGATGTGGCAGATTCAATACCACTGGAGTCAGGTGCATATGTGTGGAAGGGAGGGGAAAGGAGCAGCCTAAAGGGACTTTAGGGCTCTGGTCATCCTGCAGCACAGAAAAACTTGCGCAGTGTCAGCCCTGTTGATTTAAAACCTGGAGGTTAAAGCCTACTGGGAGACATGACTGAATAGACAATACCAAGGAGTCAGAAGAGCTTATCAACTCTCACACTTTTTATGTTGTGCATGTCACTGCCCTCAATACATTCTGCTGAATGTATTGTCCACCAATGGAGTAATTTCCAGGCAACTTGGAGGAATAGTTATGCTATCAAACAAGGGACAGGTGAAGCATCCTGCAGAAAAGTTTGTACAACTTTTAACATTTGGGAAAGCTGACACCTCCTGCACTAGTTTTGGTGGAAGTATCAATCAAGGCGTGCTTGGCTTGCCTTACCCAGCAAAATGAAGTCTTGGCGAAAACATGGTTAGCAGCAAACATGCTGGGAAATACTCAGAGGAGAAAGCTGTTCAAGCCAAAGGACAACATTACCACCGGTAAAAACGGTGTAGACTGTCCTAGGATACACAAAGGGCAACACTGGAAAGGGTGCTGGTCTTGGATGAAGGGACATAGTAGCATGAGGGAGGATAAGATGTTTCTGTATTGTTAAGATGGAACTTGATCCCTCACTGAGCAAGCATGCAAAACAAGATGCTGGAGGTCTACCCTAGATGCCCTGCTGACCTCCATTCCTGTGTCGACCAAGTGATTCAGCACAGAGAATGTCCTTGTTCTGCACAAGAACAATGCCTGGAGCACTAGAAGCAATGAAAACCTGAGCCTTGGCCAATATTAACAGCTTGAAGACAGTGCTGCAATCCATACAGTTGTGCATAGTTCATGCTCCAAAACTTATTTCAGACCTCAGAAAAATAGCAGGCAGTGCTAAAGGGGCTTAGCAGCACAATGTGAGATGTGATCTTTTTGTGGAAATGACTTCTTTACAATGAAAACTGGATGGCAATCTCAGTGCAGTGATGAACTGTCAAATTTGTGGTGTCACTCAGCCTGACTGGCAGACTAGTAAGGAGCATAGAAACATACGAGGATGCTTAGCAGACTGCTACTCCAGCTGTGTCATGCATACATGCAGATAACTTCTTCCCTCCACCTTTTCCCATGTGACTTAGCAGCACCTAATTAGCTGAGCGGTAAGCCCATGAGCTAAGGCACTGTATCAAATACATGACAAGTCAGATCTTCACAAGTAAACATATATATCAGATACATGACAAGTATCAGATGCATCACACGTCAGATCTTCTGGGCCAACAATTTCACATACAAGATTAAGGATGCATGGCAGGCCAACACACAGAGATTTGAGGTCCTGTGCATTTCTGGAGCTTCCACTCTGCCTGTTGTTTTGTCCACTTCTTCTTG
This sequence comes from Anarhynchus alexandrinus, assembly GCA_008711295.1. Taxonomy (NCBI): domain Eukaryota; kingdom Metazoa; phylum Chordata; class Aves; order Charadriiformes; family Charadriidae; genus Anarhynchus; species Anarhynchus alexandrinus. The sequence continues at coordinate 634,161 of VUYV01000341.1, forward strand.
CTTTATTAGGTATCATTGCATACAGACGTGTAAGATGTCTCTGGCAAAGAGAATTGGGCAGAGAGAAACCTTATGAAATTCAGCAAAGGCAAGTGTAGGGTATTGCATCTGGGGAGGAATAACCCCATGCATCAGTACAGGTTAGGGGCTGACCTGCTGGAGAGCAGCTCTGTGGAAAAGGACCGGAGAGTCCTGGTGGACAACAGGATAACCATGAGCCAGCAATGTGCCTTTGTGGCCAAGATGGCCCATGGCATCCTGGGCTGCATCAAGAAGAGTGTGGCCAGCAGGTAGAGGGAGGTCATCCTTCCCCTCTACTCTGCTCTGGTGAGGCCGTATTTGGAGTACTGTGTCCAGTTCTGGGTTCCCTGGTTCAAGAAGGACAGGGAACTGCTGGAGAGATTAGGAGACTGGAGCATCTTATGAGGAAAGGGTGAGGGACTTGGGTCTTTTTAGTCTAGAGAAAAGAAGACTGAGGGGGGATCATATCAATACTTATAAGTACTTAAAGGGAGGGTGTCAGGTGGATGGGAACAGTCTGTTTTCAGTGGTGCTCAGTGATAGGACAAGAGGAAATGGGCACAAACTTGAACATAGGAAGTTCCATCTAAACATGAGGAGGAACTTCTTTACTTTGAGGGTGGCAGAGCACTGGAACAGGCTGCCCAGAGAGGTTGTGGAGTCTCCCACACTGGAGACATTCAAAACTCGCCTGGATGCCATCCTTTGCAACCTGCTGTAGGTGACCCTGCTCTGGCAGGGGTGTTGGACTAGATGATCTCCAGAGGTCCCTTCCAAGCCTAACCATTCTGTGTGATTCTGTGTCTGTGTGACAAAGGACTCTGGCCTGCTTCCATGGAAATGTCAACATTCTTTATGTCAGTTGATGTGACTGCTTGTCTTTCTAAATGGTAATGGCTGTATGTCACACAAGCGCCTAGTGAGAAAATTCTAGAAATGAGAAGAGGACCATTGGGGACAAACGAAGTCCAGAGCCGTCTGGCTTTCTGCTTTTCCCCCAGTCTTGGTGTCCTGGTTCTGGCAGGGATGGGGTTAATTTTCCCAAGGAGCTGGCAGGGGACACAGGTATTCCATCCCATGTGAGCCATGCCCAGGCTATAGGGGGGAGCTAGCTGGGGGAGGGGGCAGGAAGTGGCCACTCGGAGTGGGCTGGGGTGGTCTGGGTCCGGTTGGTGAGCGATGGCACTGTAACTGCATTCATATATTCCTTTATTAGTGGTGGTGGTGTTTTCTCTTCCTTTTGCTGTTCTGTTAAACTGCCTTTATCTCAACACACGAGTTTTTCCTTTTTCTTCCGATTTTCCCCATGGCTGTTGGGGTTGAGCAAGCGGCCACATGGTTCTTTGTTGCTGGCTGAGGCCAAACCATGACACTTGGGAGCAAGGGCATTAGAAAACCACCTATAATATACGACAGGACAGTCAGTGGGATAAGCTCTTTGGGTAGGTCACCACAGCACTGCTGCCATCAGTTCCTAAAAGTTTTCTTCTGAATATCCTTTCTAGGCAATTTGTTCTGAGTTGAGCAGAACTGGTCTGTACTGCTCAATCCATTCCTCTATAACTTCATAAATCTGCAGAGAGTTCTTGGGGTCCAGAACATCGCCTTGGACACAGCAGGAAGAGGCCCTACCAGAAGTGGATGATCCCCTTCCCTCCTGTCACCAGGCAGAAGGAGGGGACTTAAGGGACAAGGGGGAGTGGAGACAGGTCCCTCCTCAGAGAGGCAAGTGAAACCCCTCCCAGCCCCCCTCACCTTCCCAATTGCCCTTGCATAACAGGTATGGGGTTTTGGAAATCAAGGGCCAGGCGAATGAGGATGGAGAGAATGATCCATCCAATGAGTTGCCCAGGGCTAGTCATTCACCCCCACACCTTAGGAATTCCTCAGCTAAGAAAAAAAGAAAAGTAATTGTAGTAGGTGGCTCCCTTCTGAGGGGAACAGAGGGCCCCATTTGTAGACCAGACCCATCCCACAGGGAAGTCAGCTGCCTCCGTGGGGCCAGAATTAAGGATATATGGAGAAAACTCCCTATCCTGATTCAGGCATCAGACTACTACCCACTACCGATATTTCAGGTAGTTGGTGATGAGGTAGCTACCAGAAGTCTAAGGGCAATGAAGAATGACTTCAGGGCCCTGGGACGGCAGGAGAGGTGCCTGAGGACTGGAGGAAGGCCAACATCACTCCAGTCTTCAAAAAAGGCAAGGAGGACCCAGGGAACTACCGGCTGGTTAGTCTCACCTCTGTCCCTGGGAAGGTAAAGGAGCGACTCATTCTGGATGTCATCTCCAAATACATTGAAGATCAGGAAGTTATTGGAAGCAATCAACACAGGTTTACCAAGGGTAAATCATGCTTGACCAATCTGATAGCCTTCTATGATGTTATAACTAGTTGGCTGGATGAGGGGAGAGCAGTAGATGTCATCTACCTTGACTTCAGCAAGGCTTTTGACACTGTCTCCCACAACTTCCTCATTAGGAAGCTAAGGAATTGTGGCCTAGATGAGGAGACAGTGAGGTGGATTGAGAGCTGGCTGTGTGACAGAACTCAGAGGGTTGTGATTAACAGAGCAGTGTCAAGTTGGAGGCCTGTAACCAGTGGTGTCCCCCAGGGGTCAATACTCGGACCAATCTTGTTCAATATATTCATCAATGACCTGGATGAGGGGACAGAGTGTATCCTCAGCAAGTTCACTGATAATACCAAACTGGGAGGGGTGGCTGACACTCCAGACAGCTGCGCTGCCCTCCAGCGTGACCTGGACAAGCTGGAGTGCAGGGCAGAGAAGAACCTAATTAGGTTCACCAAGAGCATGTGCAGGGTCCTGCACCTAGGGAGGAAGAATGCTAGGCACCAATATAGGTTAGGGGTGGACCTGCTGGGAAGCAGTTCTGAGGAGAAGGATCTGGGGGTCCTGGTGGATAGTAAATTATCCATGAGCCAGCAATGTGCCCTTGTCGCCAGAAAGGCCAATGGAATCCTGAGCTGCGTAGGAAAGAGTGTGGCCAGTATCATAGAATCATAGAATCATAGAATGGTTTAGGTTGGAAAGGACCTTGAAGATCATCGAGTTCCAACCCCCCTGCCATAGGCAGGGACACCTCCCACTAGACCAGGTTGCCCAAGGCCACGTCCAGCCTGGCCTTGAACACCTCCAGGGATGGGGCCTCAACAACCTCTCTGGGCAACCTATTCCAGTGCCTCACCACCCTCAAAGTGAAAAACTTCTTCCTAATGTTCAATCTAAACCTGCCCTCTTCCAGTTTGAAGCCATTCCCCCTTGTCCTGTCACTACATGCCCTAGTAAAAAGTCCTTCCCCAGCTCTCCTGTAGGCCCCCTTTAGGTACTGAAAGGCCGCAATAAGATCTCCCCGGAGCCTTCTCTTCTCCAGGCTGAACAGCCCCAACTCCTTCAGCCTCTCCTCATAGGAGAGGTGCTCCAGCCCTCGGATCATCCTCATGGCCCTCCTCTGGACACGCTCCAACAGGTCCATGTCCTTCTTATGTTGGGGACTCCAGAGCTGGACGCAGTACTCCAGGTGGGGGTCGTAGGGGAGGAGGTCAGTAGGTCGAGGGAGGTCATTGTCCCCCTCTACTCTGCACTGGTGAGGCCACAACTGGAATACTGTGTCCAGTTCTGGGCTCCCCAGTTCAAGAGGGACAGGGAACTGCTGGAGACAGTCCAGTGCAGGGCAACTAAAATGGTTGAGGGATTGGAGCATCTCCCTTATGAGGAAAGTTTGAGAGAGCTGGGACTCTTTAGCCTGGAGAAGAGAAGGCTGAGGGGAGACCTTATTATTGCTTATAAGTAGCTAAAGGGTGGGTTGAAGGAGGATGGAACCAGACTCTTTTCAGTGGTTCCCAGTGACAGGACAAGGGGCAATGGGCACAAGCTGGAACATAGGAAGTTCCATTCAAATACAAGAAAAAACTTCTTTACAGTTAGGGTGACAGAGCACTGAAACAGGCTGCCCAGGGAGGCTGTGGAGTCCCCTTCTCTGGAGATTTTCAAGACCCGCCTGGATGCAGTCCTGAGTAATGTGCTCTAGGCAATCCTGCTTTGGCAGGGGAGTTGGACTGGATGATCTCTAGAGGTCCCTTCCAACTCTGAAAATTCTGTGATTCCATGATTCTGTGATTTGCTTCCACACACTTTGAATTCCTGGTGATAATGTTGACTGGAGAAACCTGCTTGCTCTTTCACTTTAGATCTCACCTTAGGTTGTCTGTGAATGGTCTTGAACAGATCTGGCTGCTCTAGCTGAAAATGCCAGTTCATCAAAACTACGCAATTCTAATGAAATTCTTTGGGGAGGCAGGGAAAGCATAAGAGATTAAAAAAAAAAAGTTGAAAATTTGATCTGGTGGAATGTTTCAATGGGAAATCTAGATCCTGTAAAATGGCTTTTCATGCAACAGGACTCATTAGGGATGTTGGTATAAGATTGGCTGTTTCAGAAAAAGCCCATGAGGGCTCTCATTTTCCAGAGTTTTACTGGGAAATATAGCCATTATTGCACTGTTACTTCCATCATGCAAGTAAATAAACAGTCTGAACCCAATTCAACGTAACATGGGGAAAACTTAAGCATTAGTAGAACTCCAGTGTTACCAAGGAACACTTGAACTGAAAAACTGTGATCAGAACACCAATTTTACTTCTCAGCCTTCAGGAAGAAAAGGAGCTGCAAATATGTGCTCTCTGTCTTAAGCATTCAAAAGTGGTCACCTAATTTTATGTTTGGCATAGCAGGCCATAATATTTACCTGTATTCACTCCTGCCTGAAGTTCAGTATTTTGCTTAAACAAGAGCACACTCCTTCCTGGACCATCCCAATTGTTGTGTATTGAAAAGCTTACATCACATTTTTGGTTCAAATTTATTGCAATTCAGCTTCCAGACTCTGCCCAAAAGTCCTCTGCACCTACTCCTTTGCCAGCTCAGACAGCATGCTATGATCAAATTTCCCACGGATGCACTTCAAGGCTGTCGATCAATCTCTCCCTCCCTTTATGCCTCGGGAGTCTCTTACTTTAATGCTTCACAACTTCTAATTGTTCTCAGAGTTCTTGCTAGAAGCTTTTGCAGCTGAATGGCATTCTTCTGGAAATGGTGCTCCCTGAATTGCTTGCCACTCTTTTCACTTGCACCCTTTTGCACTTGTTCAGAGAGTTTACAACTGGAAGAGCAATATGAATTTTATAATGGTTTTACTGGGGAAGACTGCCTCTGGAAATCAAGACCACTTTTATTCCTTTGGTATACTGTTTATATTATTTATTTTTTTGTGACCTTTGGCAAATATTGTTTTATCTGTGCCTTTGCAATGTGGGAGACAATCTTCCCCTTACAGTAGAGATTATAATCCATGCTTCACAAGTACTTCTTTTGTACTTAAGGCCCCTATGAATGAAGATAAATAAATATTCCGTAAGATGCAACTTCACTACAAATGCATCTGTTGCTGAGGACTGTGAAAACATCTGACTTGTAGGCATCTCTACTGAGCAGAAGTGATGTCTGTAGCTGTAGCTTTAATGGCAATGCTTTCTCTTGGGACAGAAGTCAGAATAAATTCCAGTAGCCCACCTCTCCTGTTTGTAGAATAACATTGGCTGAGTCTACACAAAAATGCCTTAAACTTTTAAGCACACTACCCAGTGTTGAGCATGCTAAATTTGTGTCTATCTTATGCAATCCTCTCCATGCATCAGATAATTTTTCTAGAGCATCCATCAACTTTCAGTCTGTTGATGTGCCTGATGCTATACAGAGTGTAGTAAATTTTGGTCTCTGCAGCACAAAGGTGGTGAGCTTTCCCAGTTGTTTGAAGTCCTATTTTTTCCCGCCTCAAGGCCGTATCTCCATACCTGGTCCTTGTGACCAGCCTCCTTGATAGACAAGCCTTTCTTCTGTCCCTAGTTTCATGCATAAAAAGGTTGTTTTCTTACCACATACTTGCAGATGAATTCCTAACTTCAGAATCATCACATATGCTCTCGTACTTCTGTTTGTGCCAGGCCCTCTCAGTGTACGGTGATACTAACAGAAACATGGACACAGAAGTTGTATTGAACTTCTTTCCTGTACCAAATAAAAGTCTGCCATGTTCTTCTTTCCAGGTCTCCTTTTTGGACTCTTTCGCTTTGAAGAACCCTCCATTTTCAAAGTGGTCCCCTCACATTGTTAGGGTCACCTTTGAATAGGAGGATAAAGAAAGACTGTCCAATGTGCTGTGTTAGGAGTGGCTGATATGGAGTAAGAGAGACCTGAAAACTTCAGGGAGTAAAGTGGGGAGTGTTGCTTGCACAAGGACACAAGGGAGGGAAACACAGCATGCTAGGGGTAGAACATTTCTCTGGGTCTGACTTACTCATCTTTGTGTCAATACGTCATTTGTGGCCTTGCATCCACCCTGGAAAGCTGGAGTTTCCATGATGAAGTCCAATGTTTGTAGGAATATGAGGGACACAGTGTGGGACAGCAATAGTCCCTCGGAAAGAGAAGTACCAGGGAGCCTATGTGTCAGCCCCTAAAGGTGAATCATCAGTAAGATTAAAGATCTCTGACCTCTACCTAAAATGTGGTATCCCTTTTTCTACCTTTTAGGTTCCACTTTGCCCTGTGATATAAAACTAGCATCCCCAGGGTAGCAGTTAGTGATCTGAGGTGCATATTTACAGTCTGCCAGCAAAGACTGTGGACCATGAGAGCAGGGATGCACGCAGGAATGCTAACTCTTGGGAATAAGGGACAAGGAGAGCAAGTGAGCTTCTGAGAGAGGCTTCTGGAATGGAGACACCTAGACAGATGATGTGTATCCTTGCCCAAAGTTACTGTCCAGTCTCGGGATTCAAAGTTGGTTGTGCAGAATCTGAAGCAATCCTGCCAAGCTCTGAGACCTGTTAACCTTACGTTACTGTAGGTATCCCCACAGAATAAGCAGCTCTGAGTCTTTCAAGACCATTGAAAAGCACAGTTCCCTGCATCTCCTCCCTAGAGACTGCACTCAGAGGTCTTCTGGACACCACCATGGTAGCCAAACAATGTCAGGACCATAGTTTGGCCATGCGAGGATCTGATAAATTCATAGTGTTCTTCTATATGAAGAGGTTTCAGGCAGGTAGGACAGCCAGCTGAAGTGTCTAGGTGTATGGTGCAGCTCAACACTGGATCCAAAAAACCCAGTCAAGATGCTAATAAACAACCAAGAGCATGCAGCCCTTCAGAAAGTCTGTGAGCCTTCGTTTGTGCGTTGAGACATGGTGGTTAGAGTCCAGTAAAGGGCCACTAAGACAACTAAGGGACTGGGGCATTTCTCATGTGAGGTAAGGCTGGAGAGAGCTGGGAATTGTCAGTCTGAAGAAGAGAAGGCTCAGGGGCGATTTTGTCAATATGTATAAAAACCTGAAGGAAGGCTGCAAAGATGATGGAGCCAGGCTCTTTTCGGTGGTGCCCAGTGACAGGACCAGAGGCAGCAGGTACAAATTGAAACCTGTAAGGTTCCTCCCAAATATCAGGAAACCCTTTTTCACTGTGATGGTGATCGAACACTGGCATAGGTTGCCCAGAAAGTAGTGGAGTCTTCATCCTTGGAGATATTCAAAAGACATCAGGACATGGTCCTGGGCAACGCTCTTGATGGCTCTGTGTGAGCAGGGGGATTGGACAAGATGACCTACAGAGATCCCTTGCAACTTACATGATTTAGTGTCACTGAAATCTGTTCTTCTCTTCTGGAAATATTTACTTTTTGATAACTGGTATAATTATGTTATGGAAATGTTCTGCCTGAAGTTTTGGGCTGCTGTAATATGAGCACATCAAACATGTAGCATGTATATTTTGGTTTGAAGTACACGCTCAATTGTCATCCCAAGGAAAGGACAGCACACAAACCATTCGTGATATTTGATGCTGTAAATATATTAGTGAAAAAAAACTACTGTCCTTAAAATAGATGGAAAAAAAACCCCAGCAATTGCCAATTGTCTCTCTAAAGATATCTTTAGCAAAAAGCTAACAATTTTCTAGCATTAAATATTTACATGATTATGGGAACACCAGTACTGTCCTTCATCAAGATGGCTTTGAAAGAAGTGATTTGAGATGGCAAATCTAAAAGTTGGTGTGCGTGATATGACAGGATTCAGGAAAATGAAATAACCAATGAGGCCAGGCATTTAAAATTATTGAAAGGATTTACTGCAGCATATAACAGAGCTGTCAGGCAGACTAGATCTCTCACTTGGTTGTTACTGTTACCTCACTGCACTTTCATATGACAAGGGTCTGCTTTCTCTAAGGTGACTGACTGCTGCATCCTGACCGCATTGGATTCTGTGACAAACATCCTTCCCCCAATGCAAGAAACAGGTGGTAGGGAAAGTCTGAGTCTCAGTTAACTTGAAAGACCTATCTGACATGGATGTGACAGTTCAAATGATCCTGGAAACATAAGTAAATCTACAGCAACAACGATGGAGAAGGTTCCTGGTACAAGCAGGATGGGCCCTTACTTTCCAAAACAAGAGTTTGGTGACATGCTGAGCTTGTTTAGATGGCTAAGGCTGTAGGAAAGGCTCAGACCATGCTGCATAGAACATGAGCTCTCAGTCACCAAACAACATCCAAAACACCATTTTTCCTTGTAGCCACCTGTCACTAACCTACAAAGGCTCCAGGATCAGAGTGCATGGAAGAAACAGAGGCTCAGGCCAGACATCAGCGGTTGTAAATATGATCAGTAGACGGCAGGGCTAACAGCCAAAGGGAAGAGCTACATCAGGTAAGCCATTCACAGTGCAAAGACTTTGCTGGTCCTGCAGGACCCAAGGACTGTGCTGCTATGCCTTCTGGAACTCCATCCGTCAGGATTATTTACGTACATGGAAGCAATGAGTGCTGTTGTAGCAATGCTGTTTTTCACTGGTGACGGATCTAGCCACAGAGTGGACTTTCTTGTACTGTAAAGCAGTTGGATACAATGGAGCTAAGCACAGCGTAAGTGCCAATACAGATTACAGCAAAATAGACAGTTTGGAAAGGGCTGGGCCTTGGCCAGGCAATGCATCACTGAGCAGTGGAGCAAGACCCATAGCTCCTGGCTCTTTCCACACTTGTCCGTGCCCTGGGAGCCAGCTGAGTGTGTCCCTCCCCAGTGGAACTGCTGTGCTTTGCTTTTGCAGTGGTCTTCCACATCAGTGTGCTGGCTGTGGTCCACAGGGACAAGCTCAGTTGAGCCTTTTCCCTACAGTTCAGCAGGGAGCCAAGCATTCAGCCTTGCCTCTACAGAAACTGCCTGACAGTTGATGCTGAGAGCCAGGCAGCAGCAGAATTTTTCATTCCATTAAGTATTCACACTTTCTTCCCCTGTCTTGCTGTAGTTGTTTCTAAACATGGCAGATAATAATCATAAAACAAAAGCATTTACATTCTCTCCACTGGCAAAGCAGCACATTCACAACCAACATTGAAGGTGGGGTTTAGCGATCATTAGTGCAATACCGCGCTTCAACATGATCAAAGTAATCAGTGCCCAGACACAATAAAGAAAATGGAGCTCTGATTCAGCTCCTCCATAAAAGGCAACAATAAAGAGTTCTGGGGAGAGGGTGAGAGCATGGTAAGTACATGAGGGCATGCAGCTGAGGTATCCTTTAACATCAAAACCAGTCCTCATTTCATATCCAATTATACCTCTGAGCTGTTCAACCCAACATCGCTATCATCTCTGGCTTTCAAGTAACATTGCAAACTGTGGAGTAGAAAAAGCTACCATAAAACATGTCTCAGTTGAAATTCCTCCTGAAGTTTGCCACTGCAGACGGGTAACTCTTTGATAGCTGGGATACTTGCTCTTGCCTTATTGATGCTGCCAGCCAGCCTCATTCACATTTGGGTGAGGGACTCTTTAGCTACCGCCTAGTCAATGAAAAAAGCCTTTTTAGCTGACCATCTGTTTCAGGGTAGATAGCTCTGAGTGTAGGGACAATGGACTTTGCACTGTTGGGTGGCCATAGCCAGGGAAAAAAATGCCATTGAAGGCAAGCATAGTCTTCCACCAGGCCACCGTAAGGGACTGATCCTTTTGACTCTCAGACTTGCACAGCTCAGACTACAAAAGTGCACCTGGAAAACCTCGTAGGAAACCCTCGCTTTCTGCCTGAGTGGGGGCACCTCTGAAACACTCAGCTTTGTCTTAAAATCCTCAAGATGTACAGACTGTTCTATATGCCAGGGGCATGGTCTTAGTGACTAATTACAGCAGCTACATATTCACGCCCTGTTCTCTGAACTCGGGTTCAAGCTTACTGGTTTGCAGGGTGTAGGGGGGAGGCTGGGAGAGCTTGTGGTTTGGGATTTGGGGCTGGGGTGGGCTTTGGGGGGGCGAGGGGTATGTATTAACAAGACCTCAGATTCTGGAAGTCTGGTCCCAAAGTACGTAGCCCACAACTGCAACTGAGTCACTCTGTCTTCTCTTGTGTAAGTTAAACCGCAAGAACTTTTTTTCTCTGGAAAACAAATTTTCCACACTCCGAATGGCTTGTAAAGAAGACGTTTGAAGAAGTATCTCAGGGGGAGAATACAAACAAAAGATTACATCCAGCAAAAAGAAAGACATTCAGTGATATTCAGGAGGGCAGGACACTTCTTTGGAAACAGCAAAGCATCATTAAATATGGGTTTGTAAACTGCTAAGGGAGTAAGAAAGGGAAGAAACTGAGTCATGTGTGTTGAAGAAAAGGAGCCATGGCAAGTCACAGAGGATACAGAACAATTCAGTAACAGAACACAGATGTTTTGCAGGGGTAGGAAAATATTTTGCTTAAAAAGATGAGATGGGTAATAAAGTTTGAAGCAGAGAGGTGCTCATTGGTGTTGGCAGTGAGTGTAAAACTCATGCTGTTTCACCCACTCCCACAAAGCTTCATCAGTATACAAAAGCAAGCACTGCAGTTCTTCATCTGTATCATGAAATGGCTTCAGCTGGATAGCATTCCTGTTTTGCTTTACAAATACCCACTCTCTTCTGGGTAACAGCAGCATAAGCTGTTCTACCTGCTGGAACCTCCTTAACTTCACCTACCTCTTATTTCAAAAGTAAAATGGGTTTTCTTTCCCAAAAGCTCCAGAGTCATGCACTGAGGGAGTATAGTGGCCTGTGGCTCTTCAGCACTGAGCCAAACACCCATGTAATTCCTGGAGAGAGCAGGGTACACAGCTATGGGATCCTTGGGAGCTTGCATGCGGAGCAGAAGGTGCAAACCAGCAAAGAGAGAGCACTGGCTAGAATTGCAATCTGACCTGAAATGTACTTGGGCACTTTTTGCTGCTCTGGTTTTCTGCTGTGAGCCCCCTCCTGTACTCTAGGTCCTTCCTTTTGAAAACAGAAAAAAGCAAATAGGTCTGTTTGTGATCAAAAGCCTGATGGGTAGAGGATCCTCCTGAGTGACCCTGACTTCCATGGAGCAGATTACCATGTTGAACAAAACACTACCAGGGGCTTTGACCTCATCTTCAAATAACATAGGTGACAAGTTTGAAAATTGATCTCCATCCCACCCAGGGCTATTGGCACCTGTGAATATCAGTGCCTGGCCACACTGTGCAGTGCTGAGCAACTTGGTTCTGCTTATGCCTGTAGCTACTGCCAACGCCAGTGGGACCTGCGTCTGTAGACTCTGGCACTGAAGGCTGGAGGTGAGCATGCATCTCCAGCACGTGTAGCTTTCTGGGCCTCAGCTTCAAGGAGTTGGGTTCCCCTGTCATCTTCAAACAGGGATTTTATTTTTCCAAGTTGCTTGCAATTTCTGAAGAACATACCCCAGGCTCTCCACTGGAACAAAATGACATGGCTCCTCTCACCCAGTAGGATGCTGGCCAAGCGCTGTCTTTCTCCATTATTCACTGCTCTGCCCTTAGCCAGCTCATCTATTCAGCATGTGCTTGGGGGAGGGAAGAGGAGCATTCTGATTTATAAGTGTAAATTAAGGCATAGAAGTGCAGTTTTAAGTTATTCTAGCTCTGCATAAAAGACAGTGTCTCCTTTCCACACCTTCCTGTGGAAAAGTGCCTCTCCCTTGGGAATCCTGCCTGCCAGTGTTGGGGAAGAGGGGTGCAGGTCAGGTGGTGTAGCTCTCTGGAAGATATTACATTCACATTATTCACTGGGAGACATCTGCTTCACTCTGCTCTCCTCTGCAGGATATATGCAGTTAATGTTTTTATATGATCACCTCAGATGGCCCTTCTGCATTTGCAGCCTGGTGGGATTGTGCCTAGAACGTGATTTCTCTGCAAAATAGGAATATGTCCCCACCTTGATCAGCCCCACTGCCTTTTCTGCTCAGATCCTGCAGCCAGGCAAAGGCAATTAAGGGAAGATTCCTGTCTCCTTGCTGCAAGTGGGGAGCACTGGCACATGGAGCGGTTCCTCTTTCTCTTCCTTCACAGCCTGGGTAGCAGACTGCAAGTGCACTGGAGATTTGTTGGGTAACATGAAGCAATACAATGGGTGAGAAAGGACCAGCAGTTACCCATTTTACAGGAGGTGGCTGTTTACCTGCTGCTGTCTCTTTAGTACTATACCTAAAGCTACCTTCAAATTCAGACTTTTTGTGTAGTCTGATATGTGCCCAGAGGAAATACAGACAGTTTCCCTGTATGCCAATCATTTTTGTGAATGTAACCACCATATGAGAAGAGATGCAGTAGCTATGGGATAGCTCACCCTTGCAAAGGATTTATGTACAGAAACAATATTTGGTATGCTCCTACAAATATAGTAAAGGGGCATCTTCCTCAGGGCTTATCTTGCCCATGATTCCACATTCCTTATGCTGTAGTGGACATGAACTTGTCCTGCAAATGAATTTGAGTGGAGTAGGTAGTTTTATGCAGCAAGGGTGTGCAGAGCTTGACTCCATGAGTGCTGCTGGCAGTGCTCTGAAACAACATGCAGCCTTGAGGGAACCCATTCCAAGCCTAAACATCTTCCCAAGCAGATTTTCATGCCCTCTGTGAGACCCAGATTATCTAAATATATTGTTGCTTATTTACAAGGATAGCCAGAAATGTAATGCATCCTACACCATCCTACAGAGGCTAGATCTCTGTCCTGAGCATGCCCTCAGGGGCATAGCTGTCACTGTGACTCGGCTCTAAGTGCAGGGCTGTACACACTGCAGAAAAAGGCAGGTCCCATGCCTCCTCCTGCTTTTCCATGTGCCTTTTTTTACTCCAGCAGCTAGAAAGATTCCAGTGCCCAAGCACTAGACAAGGTGTTTGCCTGGGACAGTAACATGTGCTGTTCATTGAGTGTTTTTCCATATACCCCAATAAAAAGGCTTGCAGACCTGGGGAACAGAGTCAACACGAGAGGAACCACTGACTGCAATCGTGATGGAAGGTTTGCAGAATTACGTTGTAATTAGAGGCTGGGGAGGAAGGGACATGGCCGGACCCACCAGAGAGTTTGACTCTTCTCTCCCCAGAAGTGCCCCACAGGACTGTTCCCTGGCTACTGACAGAAAAGGTGATTGTGCACACAGGCTCACAGTTGCCACAGAAGTGGTCTGTGCCCTATTGCACAGCACCCTTGCTGTGCATGTGGGTGGGATTCAAAGTGCGCCCACATGCCCCACTGCAAGGGGCAGATGTGCACAAGCATTAGTTGTCTTTCTGAAGGAGAATGCTTTCCGCACAGATGAAGCAGGCATCAGCTGGGAATTCCTGGGAGGTAGATGCACCACGATGAGAGGGTGACACCACCAATTGCAATTGTGCATTGTCTTTCAGAGCAGTGGTTTATTTGAAACCTGTTTCCAACTGACCTGACAAATTCATTTCCAAGGCAACAACAGATGGCAGCTGACAGATGGCTCAGTAATTTCAAAGCCTCTCCAGAGAAAGGAGGTGTCACCATAAGCCTGCACTATCTTGACATAAGAATGGAAGAATGGAATTGTAACATCTGCATTAGTTGAAAACAGTGTTAGGAAGACATGTTGTAGGCTGGATTTTTGTAGTTATTTTCATGGGCTCTACTGGCATAGCTCCACGATTCTCAAGCCTTCTCTTTATTATAAAATGGTATTTTGAGCCAACATTTAAATGACTTATTTCATGACTGTAGATGTTTTCTCCGCATCATCTTGGTCAAGCCATGTTGATGATTGATGCTTTAGTTTCTTGTCTGCAAAGCATACATAAAAATCCTCCACTGGTCCTGTGCTTTTAGATGGCAGACTCCTTGACAGAGAATTTTTCCATATTTTAATTCTCTTTCTTTTCTTTCTTCTTTTTTTTTCTTTCTTTTTTTTCTTTCCTGGTGCTGGACTCTACTTTGGCTAGAACCTTACCACATGCAGGAAACAATGGTTGGAGGGCTGCATTCCTTTGCTACCATCTGATGAGTAAGGAGACCTCAACTTAGACCACTTTTTTGTTATCTTTACCTTGTTTTATTGTCTGGGTTTTTTTATTTCTGCTGGTAAGGATGTGTTTTTCCTTGTTGCAGTTTTATTGCTGCCTGTCCCTTCCCAAGATTGAACTGCCTCTTCTGCAGGCATTTTTTTTTTTCCATTTAACTCTTCTCTTGTATATTTTGTTGCTGTAGATTTTGGAAGAATTAAGTGTGTCCTCCCCTCTGCATCCTCATCACATGGTAAACGGACTATCAAATGCTAGAAACAATAAATAAAACATTCCTTTGCTTTACCAGAAGTGATCTCTTCTTACTGAAGCCAGGCTGCATTCATTCTCAGCTCTGACCTGTCCTCCAGAGTATGTGTAACTTTCTCATCTTCTGAGAAGGTAATCAAACATGATCTAAATTAATCAAAGGGATGGCTCTGTGTTGTCATCTAGTGCACGCCCATTAAGCAGAGTCATGAGAGGGGAGGCTTGTGGCACAGCATAAATTGTTTGAGGTGAAATGGAGAGATGAAGTCATGGGCATGGATAAGCATCTTATTTCTCTCAGCCAGGGTAAATCACAGCTCAACCCAGTGAAGCTATATGCTTATGAAGTTTGTGTAACTGAAAAGAGCATCAGTTTTCCTTATTCCAGGAAGCCCAGTGCCTCCATACCATCGTGGCTGTACTTCAGTTGTTAGAAGGCAGTTGGTTATCCTGAACTTCCCCTTCTCTTTTGCTAGTGAGAGCAAGCTTGGCCCCTTGTAGCTGCTGGAGTTACAGAGAAGGTATGGCTTCATTTGGTGGTGATGGGGCGGGGCTGAGCTCAGGCTCAGAACTTCATTCGCATTTCAAAAGTAGGAAGAGTAAGTGATGATAGTGTCTGGGTACTCTGTAGTCAGAGGGAAAGGTGTAGAATAGACAAAATGGAGGTGAGAAGATCCTTATTGTCATTGAGTAGAAAATTACCTCAGACACAGAAATAGAAAGCAAACAGCATGAGGTTTATTGTCCTGTGGGAAGATGCAAATGGGTGAGGAAAGAACCAGTCCTCAGGATGAAGCCCGTGAACAGTGACATAACCTGAATAAAACAAGGGGTGAGCTGAGGACCAATAAATGGCAATGCCCATTGAAACTAGCATGTAGAAAATGACCATGCTGAACTTCAGCAGTTACCACAGGGCTGTTCACTGATCTGAAAACCCTTGGGTAGTTATTGCAGCGCAGGACCCCCATACACAAAAGGGTAGACCACCCTGAAAGAAAGTATGACTAGTGTCTGTGTGCAAAGATTAGTTTGGCACAGCTGTCACACAGAGGGGCAGAGGTGTGATAGGATGGAAATGACAGGTCACTGCAGGCCTGCCATAATGAGAAAGGAGGTTTTATCTGCATTTTGAGATACACAGATCTACGAAAACTCTGGCTCTGCTTGCCATTGCAGAAAGGATATACCAACTTAGAAGGCTGGGATGCTGGGAGCAATGTCATTTTGTCCCCAGTTTTTACCAAAGTGTTCTTACTGTCCCGCTACCCCTCATCTTTTCCTGTCAGGACTCAGCAGGAAGAGTTATCCTGCTTCCAGAATGTANGCAGACTGCTGGGCTCAGGCCTGCCATTGTTCATTCAAGGTTTTGATCCTGGGCTGTTAGCTGGACAAGGTGGGCAGGCTTCCACTGAGAGCAATAGTGTCTCCTACACAATGGAGTCTGCCTGGCCAGTTGAAGGAGGGACCTATAAAAAGGTGTATGAATAACTGTGGGACTTGGTACAAGCTACTGTAGATGGAAAAGACACCAGTCCCTGGGTGGAGTTAAATCCAAACCGAGATGGACAGGAACTGAAAAGCACTGTTTGTGGACTGGGAGAAGGGCAGGGGAAACAGTACAGCAGCCTGACCTTCTGGGAAACTGGCACTGCATAAATTGCTGTCTCAGCTCCAGCAAACATTCAGCTGACTTCACACAAGTGGTGAAATTAGAGAATTAACTGCTGGATCCGTCAAAGAGATTCAGATTAAAATGGAGACACCCTGCAAATAATTCAATAAACCCAAATGCAGGCTGTTGACACAAACACGTCTTCCATCATCAGAAACAAAGTGGGGGAGCCCAGTAACTGCTCCAAAGATGTTGACCAAAATGATGCATCTGAAGCCAGGTTATTCTTCCAAAGTATGTTATTGACTTCTTGTCCCCTGGAAATGAGATTTTCTGCCAGAAGTCTACCTCCAGCCAGGAGCCCTCCCTTGGCACACAGGGAGCAGGCACTGGTCTCAGCAGGAACCTGGCTGTGAGGATAAATTGAATAGGGCAGCAGAACAGGTTTGGGACTCACCAGCACTCAAGGGCTTTAGAATGAGATTAGGTAATTCTTTAAAAAAATCAGCTGTGACCTAGCCTCTAAGGAAAATGCTAATGCTGGATGAAATTTTTCTGGGTGTTTAACAGGCAAGGAGGTAGAGCAAACACGTCGTCTCTGCTGCCCCGTGTGGTATTGTCAAGTCTTTACCATGTGCTCTCCTAGTAAATCTTCCCTAGAGAAGCTTTTGAAGTCTCCAGGTGTGACAGAGAAAGTCAGACAAGCTGGACTTGATAAGACACTCCTCTGTACTTACAGAGGTTATCAATGGTCCAGCACAGCATCACACAAGATGTGAGCTCTTTCCACTTGGGAAAGGGCAAGTCACTCTAGTCCTTACCAGTCGGGGAAGGTGACTTGTTGGTAGTATGTTTTGTGCATATGTCCAGAAGTTGGCATCGGACTCGTGAGTTTGCCTTTTATTTCTGATAAGCCAGGATCAGATAACTCACTGGAAGAGGAATTATCATGGTAGATGTTGGAGAATTTTTATGTTATCCCTCAAGTCAAATTAAATCTGTTTGTGCTCCAATATAAAAGAAAAAATTAATGAACAATGCACTGGGGAGATTCCTATGGCAATGAGTGGTTCTACATGGAGTCTGCAAAGATGCATCACAAGCAGATTCCTTATACTCACTTGCACCAGCACCAATCCCAAGAGTGGTTGCATGGGGCAGCTCAGCCCAGCTGTGGTCCATCACCCAGCCCAGGTCTGCTGCCCAAAGGTGGCCCGTAAGCTTGGGCCCCTGACCGCTCTCATCCCAGGATGGCTACAAGACAATGCTGAGTCTGTTTCTTATCTCATCACCAAGGGAAACTTCACTCCCTTGCAATGAGTGCTTCTGTCTCTGTCATTCCTGCTTCCACCCAGTTTAATCCCCTCTTGTAGTTGGACCTTCTTGCCCTTCTTGCTGCATCATTCTTTGGTCACAAATTGCCACTGCTGAGCAGTTACAATTAGATTTTCCCCTTCATAGAACAAACTAGCTGATGAAGGGGACACGTTAGACTCTTAAAATGTCCTTGAGCAGCATTTTAAATGGGGGGACAGAGACTCTGAACTGTGTTTTGTGTCAAGAAAAGAGCTTGTTTTGACCAGTACTGCTAAGGAGAAAGGCTGAAGCCATTCACAGTTTCAGCCTGCTTTGGAAAAGGGAGCCAAGGCCAGACTGTTGCAATTGTTTAGGAGGCACTAGACACAGCACGTGCAAAACAGCACATGCACAGACCGGCTGTGACACGTCATGTACCCCCACCTCTGACCCTTGTGGCTTAAAATGGCACTGACATAAGCCTCGGATAGGCTGTGTGCATTGCCCAAGGTCACACAGGATGTGTGTCTGGGCTGGAAATGGTGTCCTAGTACCCTGGGATACCACATCTCAACAATACCAGCATTCCTGCTACCCTTAGCCTGGCTTTTCTCTGCTTAAACACTAGCACATGTTCTCATTTCCCCTGTAATTAATTAGCAAGAAATAATTTATTCTCTGAGAGAAAAAACATCTTTCTTGGCCTGCTGTGTGCTTAGACAACTGTCAGGATCCTGAATAAATGGATACAATGACTATGCTAAATTTTTAAATCCTTATGGAAAATAACCATTACAGGAGGTTTTGTGTGTGTGTGTGTGTGTCTATTAACCCAACATCTTCTCCAGGAAGATGGGAGCTGTTCGCCCTGAATAGGTACTGGACTTCCAGGTGGTGAGAGATGGGGCTGCTGCTGCCTTGCTGGCATCATGCATTTCTCTGCCACCTTGCAGGCAAGGAAATTCTGTTATGGAGCATGCTGTCTTGCACTGGCCAGCACTGTAATCTCATCCTCCCATGCACAGGGGTAATTCAGCCAATGGTGCCCCCAGCCAAGGAACTGATCTGCAAGGAGTGGGTTTAAAGAGCACAGGACAGAGCCCATGAAGCCATCTCTGTGGTACACAGAGGACAGCTGCCCTTAGATGCCATTATTTTCTTCATGGCTATACTGCTGCATCTTCATTCTTTCAAAGGTGTGGTATCCCTGTGTTGATCCAGGCTTGCTGGGCTCTCATGCTAGTCTCCAGTAAAGGCCAGAGCTGATGGCTTCTAGGACCACTAAGCTCTTGCTCTGCAGGCTCAGTTGCCTGTGAGCTGCTGTCACACGAACCACAAAAAATTCAGTGAAACAGGGGGTGCCATCTGCTGGGAATTGAGATTTTTAACCCTGTTTGATTCATACGAAACCATGGAATCTAATCTAATGTCATCAGTCAGATTCCCTTCAGGCTTCATCTGGCATCTTTGCAGCAAGATGCTCATGGGCAAGAGGCAAAACCCTGCCCTTTTCCAGCTTTTTGACCTGGGGGAGAAAATACTTATCCTGCTGTGGCAGAGTGGAGATTAAACACCCTGCAGCTGTGACAGACAGATGCAGGGTGTTATGCAGGGCTGAAGCAGGGAAAAGCATAACGCTTGCAAAGAGCTTTTAGAGAGATTCTTTGTTGTGTTTACAGCCCAGGTGTTTTCCAACAAGCAGTGCAAGACAGCATGCTCCATATCAGAATTTCCTTGCCTGCAAGGAATGCCATATAAAACAGGGTATAAATTTATTGCTAACCTCTGCCTCAGTGCCTAAATTGTCTGAGGAGCACAGAGCTCTGGAGTCAGGGGAGAGATCTTTTGGAGTCCTCCCCATCCAAACACCTGGGATATTGGACGTGGCTATAGTTTTGGCTATGAAACAGATTGCTTTAGACTGTTCAGCAGCCCCTGTGTCCTTCTGAGCAGCAATTTCTCCTTGCTATTTAATGACACACATGTTTCCTGATTGGTAATACTCATAGCCAAACATTGAGTCAGGCTTTGCTGCAGCACACTGCCATTTTGTCAGATCTCTGGGTAGAAACTTTAACAAACCATTTGCTTCTGACCTGTATCTGTCCCCATTTAATTCAGTGGGAGTTTCATCTCTGATTTCTGTGGGAGTATTAAGATGAATGACTTAGAAAAATCCCTTCTGAACTGTAACTTTCTCTCTTTGTAATGTTTGAAGGACCCCTCCCTGTCTCCATGTATTGCTAAAAGCTTTTGTCTAACAAGCAAGAAAGCAATTAATTCCTAATATTTTAAATACTGTCTCCAGAAGTTATTTTAGATGACCTATTAGCTGTATTAGAGCTGCAGCCCTCTGTTTTGCTCTCCTTAAAAAGTCACAAATTAATCAGGTTGGCCTAGACACAGGGATTCATCAGGGCCATATAAATGCTTAAATGCCCTTCCAAATAGACATGAGATGTTTTCAGAACAACAGATTAATACATGGTTTGCATCCTGCCTGGATTTGCAAGGCAAATACAGCACGGAGGTATGAAGTTCCACTCCAAACCCTAGCCTAGCAAACTTCTGTTGAAGTGAAATGTTGTTCTGTTAATGGAGGGATTTGAGAGCAGCCCTTTCCAACATGCTCTGTTGTGAGCTGGGATGAGCAGGCTTGTTGCCATGTTCAGTGTCCCTTCACCAGAACAGGACCTTGAAGCTGGATTTCCTCACTGATGGGGTCCTGTTTAAAGATGGATCTTTCATCCTTCTGGTCTCTGTTTTGCAGGGTTAGTTAGGCGTTTTGTTTTTTTTTTTTTTTAATCCAGCTGTCTATCCTTGCTGTTATTAAATGTGCCTGAAATAGGTCTCTGATATCAAAGAGGCTGTTTTGTGTTTGGGTAGGAAAAGAATACTAAAAAACACATCAAATTTGACTCCAAGAGATTTTTATTATTCTCTCTGAGACAAGTGTCCCATATCCAACAGCCCAGATGAAAACTGAGCAGCCTCCTGGTCTGTAAATCTTTCAGTCTTGCCACATTTTTATTTATAATGGGAGAAAAGCACTTTCAAAACTTCTTACCTCAAAATCCCAGCTTGAAATACTACTGTTTCTGGAAGAAGCCAAAAGCATCTGTAGGAAAATTGCCTTTGGATCTCTTTTGCAACTATTTGATGTGAATGGCTGCTTAATGGGAAGAAGGCAATATTGGTCCAATTCTCATGCTGCCAGGCCATTCTGAGAGCTTTAGGGATACCTAAGACTGGTTTTCCTCAAAAATACTGAGACTTTTAGAGGGGACAGGGGTGAGAGAAAGTCAAGGGCGTGAGAAGGCTGGGGATGTCAAGTTGGGATGTGACAAAATTATTTCCTGCTTAACCGTGATGTCAGTCTGGGTGGCACAAAGCTTCTTTAGATAGAATTTTAAGTGAAAACATGTCTGAATAATTTGTGTGCTTTCTTTCAAGAGGATAAGTAGTCTCAGAAAAAAAATTTATCTCTGCTAGAAGAGGTTTAGTTTTGAACTGTTCGTTTATGTAGCTTTCACACTCATGAAAATAGTTTCACTGGCTCTAAAATGTTGCTCCTGATTTGCACCAATGTCCAGCATCCCACTCAAAAGGAGAGTAAGAAGACTTAGAGGGCAGGAGCAGGAGACAGCCCAGCACAGAACGAGAATGTCCCGACAGGCTTCAGAGCTGGAGCTTAAAGCAATATAAAGCATATGTCATATCCCTTGCCCTGTGAGCCAGTGACCTCAGAAACTCCAGTTTATACACTTTCACCCTTCGTTTACTAAAAGGAAAGGGAAAAAATTGCCATGGTAGATTAACATGAAGGCTGTGCATGCAAGTGGCTCCAGGGAGATTTATAACCATGGAACTTTCTTTATAAACAGCCCTTGAAATAGTGCTTTGGGAGGGAAGAAGTCAAACTCTCCTCTAGTACCAGATCGAATAAGCAGCTAAGATATTTTTTTCTCCCCTTTTTCTGATCCATGGAGACTAGAGCTGGACTTGACTGAGTTACCTCACAGGGGCAGTGGTAATACTTAACGCTGACGTTGATTGGTTCCTATGTATCCCTGAAGGATTTCCTGGGGGCAGAGGGGGATATTTCCTTCTCTGTGAGAAACAACTTTTACTAAAAGTTGCTAGAGGTGAATGGATCAGGTCTGAAAAACATGGTATAGGGCATGAGGAGCAATGGAGGGATTTGTACCATTTTCAAGTGCTTTTGGGCTAAGGACATAATTCAGCCCAGTACAGGCTGAATTTTGCATGCATGCTGAAGCCCTGCTAGTGTGGCAGGCAACAGCACTTTTCAGCATCAGTCTGGTTATAAGCATATGCTAACAAAGCCCTTGTGCCCTAACACAAATTAATGATTAACCCTGTGTATCCCCAGGCCATGCGGACCATACGCCTTTGCTAGCTAGTGCTGCCTGCTCTGGAATCACAGTATTTATCTCCCTTACCTTTTCTGACTCTGCCTGAGATGTGACTTTTGATGCTGCTTCCATGAGGGCTTTTGCCTTGTTGGAGAGTCAGCTCCACTCTGTCATGCATGGGGTTCACCAGGAGATGCTCACACATGCACAGGCCAGGCTTTTTGCCACAGGAGCCTCCTCATCTGGGGGCAGAAGGGGTGTCAAGCAGAAATGCGAGTGCATGCATGACCCTCTGTTTCAACAACTTCATCACGGCAAGTGATGGCACAAGTTGCACACACGCCCTCCTTCTGCTGACTTTGGGTGGCACCTGTGCCCTCTCTGACAGACAAGGCTTCTCTGTAATTGGATCACTGCTGGCACCACTTTGGGGAAAACGTGATGAAGAAAGAGTGCAACAACAACATAAGCACTGTATTTGAGTTGTACAGCAAAGGACATCCAGGACTTCCGCAATCAAAGGAGCAGTAGGCTGAGAGTAATATAACACACACCTCGGAAGTGTTCCCCCTTCAGCTGGTGGATACTCTACATACTGAATATGTTACAACAGAGGGGAAGGGAGGCTGGTGACCTGCTGTCCTTCCCCAAGTACACTTTCCTGGAACTAGAAACACCACCCAGCAAGCCTACATGAACCTGTGTCAGACTAGCAACATTTCCATGCTGTACTGGTAAATTGTGCTGTGCCTTCTGGTACCTCTTCAGAGTAAGTATTTGTAGTTTAAAGAGAGGTAGGGAAATCCCAGCTTACAGCCTTCCCTGCCACTTCTTCTCCACATGACATCTTTTGGTGGACCCCTGTGCAGTCCTACCAATTCCTCAGTTGGCCATGGTCAGAGCACCCAGGAGACCCTGGGGTATGACTTCTGGCAGGACCGGGTGAGCTGGACACCTTGGAAACTGAAATTCATTTCTACATATTGTGGATTCATGTCTACACACTGTCTTCCGAAGCCCAGAGTTACATAGTCCTTGGTGACAACCAGAGTTTTCATAAAGCAGGCACTGGTAACAGCTGTGATCACAAAGAAGAATGTGAAAACTGGATTCGCCAAGTACTCAAAAACCACACAAAACAAATTTCACCTCTTTTTATTTTTCTGTCTGGTATTTTCAGGCCTGTCCCATGATTTCTCAGGAACCAGAACTGATGGTGCAGATATAGCCAATGCTAAGCTAAAGAGTTTAGTGTTTTTAGTACTGCTGCCAGGCTGGTGGTGTGTGTCACCCCAGCTGCAGCCCTGAGTGTAGCTGCCCCTTGACTACACAGCCCCTTGGCCATGCTTTCCAATGTGCTGGCTGAATCTCCCCCCTGGATGAAGAAGCCAGTTTAGCAGCTGTGACTTTGATTTCAAACAGAGCCCTCAGTGCTGGTAATAGTCTAAGGTGCCCTTTGAACAGCTAAAACAAAGTTGCCCATGCTTCAGAAATGGCTTCAGGGATTTTCCTTTCAAAGGACCAATACCTACAATACAGCCAACTGCAAAACCCCACCACTGTAGCTGAGAGTCCCACTTTGCTTTCCATAGGAGACTGCTGCTGTGGCTGACTAAGAGTAAAAGATTACAAATTTATTTGCAGTGGATGGAGCAATTTCTTTCTTTTTGCAACATCTGCGAATGATCAGCATCAGGATTCTGGCTGATTGCTGGATAGCTAGCAAATCCAAGTTGAAACATCTGTGCATCAGATATGCATCGCTGCTGATCCATCTGCAAAACACATCAGATGTCAGTTGATTGACTTGCACTTGATTGGGCTGGGTAACCAACCAGCAGGAAAAGAGAACCTACACAGCACAGTGAGAGTTGTTCCCCCTCACCCCTACTTCTTTTTACCTCTACATTATTGTTCCTCCGTTCATGTTTTGGCAGTTGTTTTTCTTGCATGGTGCAGCTATAGTGTTGAATATGGATAGGAGAGTGAAAGCCCACATTTTGAAAAGGCAGGAACACAGATGTCCCTGGCAAAAACAACTGTATATGTGATCACCATCACCAAAAGCATAAATGAAACATGTCATGAAATCTTCCAAAAACTGCTTTGAGATCTCAGCAGGAATACTGGGGAGGGTTTTGAGTGTGTTGCTGTAACAGAGATTTGAACACATTCGGGTGTCTTCTCCTTCGGCTTTTAAATCATGTTGAATTAAACACAGTTGTGATACTTGTGAGTTGTGTTTGTTGTTTGAAACTGAAGTAATATTTTCTGTATTGCTAATCCCTAATTTCATTTACGCTGGTCACCCCCATTCCTCATTGCTTCCTACTGCCCACTTCACTGGGTCACATGCACGTGCAGTTGGTGCAGTCTTCATCAGAGATACTCTTGCTGTTCTGGCTGCTTCTTTAGTGACCTCTGGAAGTGCAGACATGCATGATGATTAAGAAGACTCTCTTTGTTAGTTTTTTAATGTGATGTGCAAGGCAATGCGGCCTGGATTGTGACTTAGTATATCTGTCATAGCAAACACTGTATCACTTAGCACTGCAAAGTCAGGCTCCATGGGACTTATCTCTGCCCTTCCAGCAATTAGTGAAGGAGTCAGTCATTCTCACTTCAGTAGCAGGTCTTCTAACAGTGCCTGAGAGGACAAAATAAAAATCTGTCTCACTCACATATACATTGCTTCTGTGTCACCATGGGAAGAGCTAACAGCACGTTGCTGTGAGGTCTTCAGGTAGATGTGATCACCCAGGCATGATACAGGCAGCAGGTAGTAAATTGGTGACAGCTTTATACAGACATCTTTCTGACTCTAACTACTGTTGATGCGCCATATCTGGAGAGCCAGCAACCAAACCAGTTCTTTATGCTGCCCTGAGAGCAATGGTAATGGAGTCTTTCTGCACAGTATTGCTAAAACCCCAGCATTTCTGAGACAGAGAGAGATGAAGGCTTGCTTTAACAGCCTTGTGGGACTCTGTGGCTATTATAGCTGACAGAGGGGATCTGCCACACAGTTTAAAATCAGAGCCATCACCCCTTTAATGATCTTCCCTCTGCAGCTCAAGGATATCTTGTTACCACAGTAGTTCAAACTTCTGAGTATGACTGTGAAGTCTGGGCAAGTGCTTTGCAGACTGCCTTTTAATCCTGGTAGGAACAGAGCAGTCATTCAGCAGCTGGCTTGGCTTAGCAGATGAATCCTCTCTTCTGTAGGCATGCCCTGCATGAGATCACAGATGTCTACATAAGAAATCTCATCAAAGGCTGTGGCTCAGGTAAGTGTGCATGAGATGTTTTATTTGTATCATGTCAGCTGAAGGAAGAAATCTCCTTTGGAGGAAAGGTATTTCGGTATCAAAAAAACCCCAACCCAAAACCCAAACAAAACAAAAAAAAAAAACAAAAACCCCCCAAAACAGAAAAACAGAAATGGGGAGAGAAGCATGGATTTCTCCAATGTGTATAAAAACATGAAGGGAGGGTGCAAATACATCAGAGCTAGTCTCTTTTCAGTGGTGCCCAGTTACAGGATAAGAGGCAATGCAACGGGCACAAACTGAAACACAGGAGGTTCCCTCTGAACATCAGGAAACATTTTTTCACTGTGAGGGTGACCGAGCACTGGCACAGGTTGCCCAGACATGTGGTGGGTCTCCACCTTTGGAGATATTCCAAAGCCATCCAGAGGTGGTCCTGGGCAACTGGCTTAAAGTGGGACCAGGGAGTTTGGACCAGATGACCTCCAGAGGTCCTTCCAACCTCAGCCAATTTGTGATTCTGTGACAGTGAGTGAGGGGACCTCATCGGACCAGTCTGATGTGAGCATGCTCTTCACCCAGGTACTCAGAGCAAAGTCTACCAGCTCAGTGGTATGTAGCAGTGAAATGCCTTAGCCATGACACTGCGTTTAGTAGTGGTGCTTACTCTTGTGCAGCTTCTCTCTGTTAGAGGCATGGAAGCACATTAACAACCACCCACACTTAACAACCATGGAAGAATGAGGCACTGGAAAGTTGATATGGAATCATATCTAAGGATCATATCTAAGGATCTAAGACAGCTTCACAGGCCAATGCACTAGGCAATACCACTTAGTGCATGTGGTGGTTTTTCAGTGCTGTCCTTGGGAACAAAGAAGTAATGCATTCCAGCATTTTGTCCCAGGAAAACCCCGAGACATCTTCCTTTTGCTTTTGCCCTTTATGCCTGGGCACAGTTTGACTGGTACCTGACAAAGGTAAGATTGCTGAAAGCGTGCCCAGCTCAGATCACATAAAAGTAGAAGAGGAAGAAAACTGGAAATGTCTCCAAATAATCAACATTAGTAATTATCTGTTAGAATCTATTAAACTTGAAACATAAGCAAAGATTTGGTCAGTTTTGTTTCAGAACTAAGTAATTTTGCGATATAAACAAATTGAAAAGCCAGCAAGAACATTTCCCTTCCACTACGTGGAGGAAATATGCTCCAGATGCTTGCAGTCTGTTGGTAACAAACAGCAGTGTCATGGATTGGATGGATTTTGAAATGATGCCTCTAACTGATCTAAAAAATAAGTAATGACAAAATGTCCGGCAACTGGCTAGGTGAAAACAACACATGGAAGATTGTCAACCAGGCTTCAGAGGTGGCTCTCACTGTGTTTCATTTGGGGGGAATTTTTGGAGGCCAGACCCAAAACCAGCCCCTAATGTTGAATGATTCATTCTCTCAATGTACTAATAGACACAGGGGCAATTTTCCAGTGCCTGTCTGGTCTAAATCCTACTCACTGTTTTGAGCATGCAGCACTGGAAATGAAGAAGAGCAACATTACTGCTAAGGCAGCTTGCTGTTTGGCTCTGTGAGAGCTTTTGGGATCTTCTCCAGCAAAAATAATCTACTTTTGAGGAAGAACACAGGCACTGAGAAGAACAGTGCAAAGCCTCTAAAGACATGGAGTTTCTGAAGCTGATCCAAAAGTGAACTTGGCCTCAGAGCACATGTTATGTGAAATACCAATGCCATTTTGGAAGGGTCTTCTCACTTCTGCTGCCACAGCAGAGCTAGTTTGGGATTCTGGTGCCAGGGTCAACCTAGCCTGTTCATAATCGGTTGCATAGCGTGACCCTACCTGAGATCCTTTATTCTAACTGTTGGTATTTACAGACTACCTTTAAGATAGCCATGCCCCGGAGCATGGGTAGAAGCCACGCAAATGTGCACATGGACCAGTATGGTGACTTTGGCTGAAGAAAAGCCCCCTTACTGCTGAGCTGACTACTGCCGCATGGATGTCTCATGTCTTTCAGCTGTTTCTGTGGTGACTGACCTCTGCTGCACTCACCTGTTATTCGTGCTTGTGGAGGTGCAGCCATAGTTTTAAGCAAGGTGGGAAACCTTTTGGTACTAAAGTTATCACCTCATAATTTTGCTGTTAAAAAAATGTCAGTTCCCTTGGGGGAATGCTGGGAAGACACTGGAATACTTAGTGACATATGGCAGAGAGTTTGTCTTGCCTAGCTTTTATCACCTGACAGTCAATCTTCTCATGTGAGCTCCTGTAAGCCTCTGGGCTTCTTTGTACATGGCACAGACAGAGATAGTGCCAGAAGATGATTCCTCTCAGCCAAA
This sequence comes from Anarhynchus alexandrinus, assembly GCA_008711295.1. NCBI lineage: Eukaryota > Metazoa > Chordata > Aves > Charadriiformes > Charadriidae > Anarhynchus > Anarhynchus alexandrinus. The sequence goes on from VUYV01000341.1 coordinate 661,788, forward strand.
GATTTGTTCCTAATACCAGAGGAATTTCTTCTCCGTTCTTGTCCTTGTTAAACTAAATGGGCATTACTAGCTCCAGTGAAAACTATGTGAGCTCCAACAGGCCTGCCACCTCCTCTTTCTAGCTAGGTTTGCTTGAAGAACTGCTTAGATTAGGGCAAAGAGTTTTCTCATGTAAGTGGGAAGGAAGTTTCAGGCTGTCTCTGGGGGGAAGAAAAATAATGGTCTAAATTTGCTCTAAGTATACATTCTCTGAATTGGGCCCAGGGAGGGTAAAAGTCTTTCTGCTCAGTAGTGAAATCCAGCTTCAGAGAAAGTGAATATGCAATCTGCAAGCAGCTCTGCACAATGTCTAAACTGAATGAAAGAGCATCCAGAGAACCACAATCCTTTTTTTGAAGCAGTCATCACAGAAAGGGAGGTGGTAGGCAGAGAGGAGCAGCCTTCTGTCCTCAAGGACTTTGAAATAAGCAATTTTCTTCAGTTCCTTTGGGAACAGACTCAGGAACACTGGAAACATGCAGGGATCCACCTGCCTTGCAGTACTCCAGTGCACAATGTGCCATGAACAGCTGAGAAATCCAATTGCTGTTAGATTTCCAATAGCATTGCCCCATCTTCTTGCAGGGCACAGGAGTGATGTGCCTTCAGAGGCAGGAAATAATTCACGTGGCAAACTAGGGATAACACAGCCAGAATACTGAACGCAGCAGTGGCAATTTCTGTACGAAGGAACAGAAGGGTTTTCAAGGGTTTTTAAATGGATTTACCTTCCTGGATTTATTCTTGTTTCATTTAAGCCAAGCAAAACCAGCTTTCTAAGACTGAGTCACTCTCATGTCTTTGTGTAATCAGTTTAAGAGGACATCTTAATGTAAGCTGAAGCTAGTCTGTTTGTGAGAAAGACCTCAATATAGATTTGGATCAGGAAGTAATTCAGCAATGTTGATTTCAAGTGCAATATTTGCAGGGAGAGGTTATCTCTTCTGTCACATTTGGTGATGCAGCTAGGGTAAAAGGCAAATGTTTAGGTGCACAGGCTTTTGAGCTCCTTAGCTGAGTAAACATGGCTTGTTTACTGTAACATAAGAGGAAACTAGTAGAGAGTTTCTCCATGTTTCTTACTATCATCTGCTGTAACTGGAACATTCTCTCTCTCGCTAACATTTTAGTGAGTTTACCATAGAAACAGTAACTTATCACATAAACAGAGACAGGTCTTGGATCCAATCGTAAAGCTCCAAGGAAACATTCCTATCTTTTCTGTCAGGCTCACCAGTTTTGAGGACAGCTTGTGTCTGTTAGGTTTGTAAGGCATCCACTGTAGTGGGTCTTAGTCCTAAACTCTTGGTTATTCTTCTGCTGACACTGAATAATATCATTTGTGATAGTGGTGACTGACATAGGTATATCAGCATGATTGATTGCAACGCTTTACCTTGGGACACTTTTCATCCTCACTCAGCATGTCTCCATGACCCTGGCCACCAAAGCAGAGCATGGATCACAGAGACAGGTCCAGAAATAGCACAGCTGCTCAGCACAGTGCCATATGAACACACCACACAGCCTGGTCCCTGCATATGCTGCAGTATTGAGCTTTGCAGCTCTACCAGCCTTTGAACTAACTTTGTTATCTCAGCACAATACTACGTGAAATAGCATATTCATCCCACTGTGTATCAAAGACCCTAAATCCCTGTAGCTCTCAAGCAAACTTGAACACCAATGTGTTGAGCTGCATCCCTCAACTTTTCTGAAAACACAGACTGCAAAAATATGATCTGATTTCTTTCACAGGATGTGGTCTGTTGGTTAGAGCACGGTGACCGAATGTCGTTGTAGAGACAGACACGACATTGAATATCAAGTTGCAACAATCGTGTATATATATATTTATTTTACAAGCAGTGCTCTTTTATATCCTTTTACCCGAATGCTTATCTGTGCATATATTCTACCATTCTACTTCTGCCCAATCCGCTCACACATCACACGCCATCCAGCCAATACAATTGTTGATCACGCGCTGTCCATGCTCTGGTCAAAGCCAGGATGTTTGCCAACCCTTATCTTGTTGCTCAGCTTTTCTCAGGACTCTCCAGTCTCTTCAAGGGTACACGGGTATCTGCTCAAGGCCAATGTTAAACTTGCATTCCGGTCCCTCGGACCAGCCGAGGTCTCCCACAATTCCCCCTTTTTGTATTTGTGCTACAAAAATTGCTTGTGCCATCCGCTGCAGGGCCCTTTGCAGCAGAGACACGAGACATGGCAACATTAATAACACAACTACAATAATGAACAAAACCAACAGTCCCGTTTTCATCAAGGAGAGTAACCATCCCAACAGTCCCCAACCTTTAAACAAGTTGTTCAACCAATCCCATCCATCATCTACTTGTAACTTCTTCACTCCATCTTTTAGAAGCTGGATACTTTGTATTGATTCTTAGTGATCAGACAAATTCATACAACACATTCCTTCCGAGTCCTTACAACCATGTCCTTGGGCTAATAGCAAAAAGTCTATTGCAGCTCTATTTTGTAATGTAGCATGTAGAGAAAAGATTTTCAGGGTTAGCGACAGAAAGGCACAAAGCTTCTTGATGCATTATGTTTGCTAAAGTTATCCATACATTCTGCTTCGACTGTCGGCCCTCCATTCCTCACTTGCAGGAATCATCCAAAACAGGCCGAATGCAACGAGCAGGAATCCAACGGGGTCCGCCATCTGTGGAGACACAAGCATACCCTCTTCCCCAGGTTAATAGATCACACGGAGGTGACCACTCACCACTCTGCAGGTCCCTTACCCGAACCTTAACACCAGGAGAAACAGTGGTCACCTTCCGCAGGGACTCAAAGTGGCGAACCATCGGTGGCTCCTGCAAGTCCTCTGTTACGTTAACAAAATTCAGCACATATGTGGCTTTATTTAATCGTGCTTCAGGGGATTCACCAACCATTCCCCCTTTTTGTTTTTGAAGAAGGCGTTTGAGAGTGCCATGTGCACGTTCCACAATGCCCTGCCCAGTGGCAGAGTGTGGAATACCAGTAACATGTGTTACCCCCCATAATTGCAAAAATGCATTCACCTTTCTAGAAACATATGCTGGACCATTGTCTGTCTTGATCTGATTAGGAACCCCGGCGACAGAAAATGCCCGTTGCCAGTGTCTAATCACATCTTTAGCGCCCTCACCTGTGTGGGCAGTAGCAATAATAACTGATGAAAAAGTGTCAATAGATACATGAACAAATTTTAACCTGCCGAATTCACCAATGTGGGTAACATCTGTTTGCCAAATCTGAAGGGCTTGAAGTCCTCTGGGATTGGTCCCATAATAACGAGGAACATGGTGGCCCTGACAGTCAGGGCAAGCCGCAACAATGGCACGTGCCTCAGCATGAGACAGATGAAACTGTCGCCTGAGAGCACGATAGCCTTGATGGAAAAACTGATGAGACGCAATTGCCTGCTGCTTGATATTTGGCGTTGGTCCCATTGCTACACCCGACACAAGTTCGTCTGCCTTTGCATTTCCCTCCACCAAGAATCCAGGAAGAGATGTATGACTCTTAATATGTAAAACATAATACGGATGTTGCCGGCTTTGAATTTCAATCCATAACAATTTTAAAACGCCAAAGAGTTTCTCCTGAATAACATGACCCAAAACAGCTTTATCCAATCGCTGTACTAGGCCAGCTACATAAGCTGAATCAGTAACAATATTCACAGGACCAGTAAAATGTTGGAATGCCATCGCCATGGCTCTTAACTCCACAATTTGAGGAGAGCCTTCTTGATGTTTTATTTTACTTTGCCATTGATGGCCATCATGCCAAACTATGGCAGCCTTTCCTGTTTTTCCAGAACCATCAGTAAATACTGTAACACCATCCACTGGGTCTGATTGACTTAATTGTTTCTGTGCAAATCGAATTTGACCACCCATTTTCAAAAGGGGATGAGAGGGCAAATGATAAGTGATTTGACCTCTAAAATTTATCATTGCAGCTTGAAGTGCTGAGCTATTGGCAAGACACCACTCAAAATACTGACTTTTCACCGGTATCACAATCTTCTCGGGATCTCTTGCCAATAACTCCACGCAACGAGTTCTAGTTTTAATAATAATCTGGGCCAAAAGCTCAAAGAGGCTTGGCGCTGTTTTTTTCGCTTTAAAGGGTAAAAAGGCCCATTCTAAAACATGCAAAGGGTCTTGCCAATTTAAATTCCACTGTGCAATCATTGCAAAAGGTATCATTTTATCTATCAACACAAACACTTGTACGGATACTGTTAAATCAATTCTCCACACGTGCCTTTTTGTAATTGCTTGTTCCACTTTTTCAACTACCTGTTTTGCTTCTGGGGTGAGGACTCGTGGTGCAGCAATGTCTGAGTCCCCCTTCAACAGCTCCAAAAGTGGCTGTAGCTCAGAAGATGTCAACCCCAAATAGGGCCGCACCCAATTAATGACTCCTGCTAATTTCTGTACATCATTTAAGGTTTTAACTTCTATTTGCAACTGAATTGATTGTGGCAAGACTGTTTGATCTAATATTTTCATTCCCAGATATAACCATGGCTGCTGACGTTGCACTTTTTCTGGGGCGATAACCAACCCATATTGTTGCAATGATTCACGTGCTGCATTTTCCATGTCGGCCAACATTGTCTCTGAAGGAGCGGCTAACAAGATATCATCCATGTAATGATAACAATATCCTGTTGAAAATGCAGCACGGACTGGACTCAAAGCTTTTGCCACAAACCATTGGCAAATGGTAGGCGAGTTTTTCATGCCTTGGGGAAGTACCTTCCAATGATACCTTTTGGCAGGATTACTGTTGTTTACTGATGGCACTGTAAATGCAAATTTTTCCATGTCCTGTTCATTTAAAGGAATAGTAAAAAAACAATCCTTTAAGTCTATTACGACAATTTCCCATTGCATTGGGATCATGGTTGGTGAAGGCAACCCTGGTTGCAATGCTCCCATTGTTGCCATCACGTCATTAATCCTCCTTAGGTCATGTAACAAACGCCATTTCCCTGATTTCTTTTTTATTACAAACACAGGTGTGTTCCATGGGCTATGAGAGGGTTCAATGTGTCCTGCGGCCAGTTGTTCTGCGACCAAAAGTTGCAGGGCTGTGAGTTTTTCTTGATTAAGGGACCACTGATCCACCCACACCGGCTTTTTCGTTAACCACTTCAGAGCCAGTGTTGGTCGTGTGATGCCCTGCAACGCAGTGGCCCCTGTTAAAAATCCGTTGTAATTCTTACACCCCATTGTGACAAACAGTCTCTTCCCCATAAATTCAAGGGTGCAGCGGTCACATATGGTCTAATGGTGGCTTTCTGTCCCTCAGGATTGCAGACAATAACAGGTTTAGCAGCCATAAAGCTATTTGCAGTGCCCCCAAGACCTACCACTCCCGTTGTATTCGATACCAAGGGCCAGGTAGGAGGCCAGTCGCGGTGTGCGATGATGGTGACATCAGCTCCCGTGTCCAATAGTCCAGATACCTTTGTGTATGAGGGATTGGCGTGGTCCATAGTGAGTGTACAGGTCATCTGTGGCCTTTTGTCCGACACAGCTTGAGACCAAAAGACGAGTGGTTTCCCTGTGGATCCAAATCCTCGATCTCCACGAGTAACCTGTTCTGTTCTGGGAACACAACTCATAAAAGGTACAAGTTGAGCAATGCGTGTACCTGCATTAATTGTCACTGGTGGTGTTGCAGTAGACACCATAGCCCAAATCTGTCCCGTATAGTCTGCATCAATCACACCTGCGTGTACTATCAGCCCTTGCAAAGTACTACTTGACCTTCCCATTAACAATGCACTAAGTCCTTTACCAATTGGTCCCCAGGCATCAAGGGGTATCCTATGCACACCCAGTGTTTCAATAGTTACTGTGTGGGCGGTGGATACATCCATCCCAGCTGCTCCGCTGGTCTTGCCTGAGAGCTTGTCACATAAGGTGACTGGCTTGTCTGAGGATTGTTTTGGTTCTGTGTCATAGCCACAAAAGGATTGCCAGGATTGTAAGGTATTTGTGTCTGCGCGCGCCCTTTCGCGCTCTTCTTGCAGTTTCCCTGCATCAGGTGCCCATTGATGTGGAACTTAGATCGACATTGTTTAGCAAAATGACCTGGTTTCCCACATCGGTTACACGTTAATTTTGATATGCCACCAGAAGGCTCCTTTCCCTCTTTTTGTTTCGCGGTTGGACAATTGGCTCTAACATGTCCCTCTTTCCCACATGTATAACATTTTGAAGTCGATTTTGCTTTTAAAGCAGCAGCGAGAGCAGCTACTTTATGCTCTACAGTTCCAACCTTGGAACACGCAGCAACCATATCAGCCAGAGAGGGGTCTCCAGGCAAGGCCTCAATTATTTTTTGACAATCCTCATTAGCATTATCTTTTGCCAACTGTTTACATAATATCTGCTGCAGGTTTTCATCCTCTACCTGTTTTTCAAGTGCTGCAGCGATTTTTTCTACAAATTGTAAAAAAGGTTCTCTAGCTCCCTGCCTTATCACCGTATATTTTTGGCGCGGAGCCGACATTTCCATGGTTTTTATCAGAGCCTGCATACCAATACGCTGACACTGTTCCAGCAAGAGAGGAGGCCACTGTGCTTGTATCTGCGGATTAGAAAAAACATTACCGGTTCCCATCAGAACATCCACCCCTGCACCCAATCTGGGATCCCCTTGCGGTAGTTGCATGTTTCCCAGGGCTGCTTTTTCTGCAGCTCGTCTCCAATTTGATTCAAATATCGAATACTGGACTGGTGAAAACATAATCTGTGCTAAATGCGTTATGTCAGATGGACACAACAAATCGGTGTTAATGATACGAATTAACTGCATCACCTCCTGAGAATTAAGTCCATACTTAGCGATGTTTGTTCGTAAGTCCACAACTACTTTCCAGGCAAACGGATTATGCTCATCATGCTGTCCTGTGCCCTCTGCTGCTTTAAACACAGGGTAAGCCATTAGTCCCGATTCATCTGGAGTCGATACTGAAGCAGTCTCAACAGTTTCACTTGATAAATCAAGTCTCTCAACTAAGTCCCAATTCCCCATTTCTATTGCTTTATTTTTAACTTGTGCCCAGAACCGACTCGGATTCCGTGGAATCACTGTCACAGTAGCAGGTGGCAAAGTCCAAGGTTCTGCATGAGTCTTTGGTTGGCAGGGTGGCCCCCCAGAAGTTTTTGATAATTGTGGTGTTACCGTTTTCTCCTCCTCGTCCTCACTGTCTAATAAAGATGGATACAACGGAGCAGTGGGGCGAGGAGATTGGTACTCTTCCTCCGTTCCAGGAGGGGCCGAGGGGGCGGGGGAGGGAAGGCATTTCATTTGCTTCCCACTCGGCCAGCTGTTGTACGGGAGTTTTATAAGATGGTAAAGCACTTAAAAAGTCTTTAGGCAGTTTCCACTTTTTAAATTTCTGCTTTTGCCCAGTTAGTGTTTGACAGCTAGACCCCTGTAATGATTCATCAACAATTTGCAGTGTTTTCATTTTTTCCGTCACTTCTGACACTTCTGGGTCTCTCTCAGAATCTTTTCCACCTACTACAGCTCCGGCAGTCTCTTTCTGTTCCTGCTTTACCGACAGACTTGCCACGGCAGTGCTTATCTCTTGTTCTTTTTTATCACATTCGTTTTTCCAATCCTTTAGAGTTTCACTCAGTAGCCGCCACGTTGTAGCTAGATCAACGGCGTCTTTCGATCCCTTAGATATAGCATCCCATAATTTTTTTCCAACATCCTCCCATGCTGTTACACTAAATGCGACAGAGGGTGAGGCTTCAAATCCTTGTCTCTTGCTCCAAAGGAGCATTCGTCGTAACCCAAAGTCACTAGCCTTAATTCCTTTCTGAGCTAAAAGGGCTTTCCAAGTGGATAATACAGTAGCCTCTTCCTTCGTTATATTTTGTCCCATTTTATCCCCGTTCCCGGTGGCTCACCTTATCAGGTGTCAGTATTCAGGTCCGGACCAGGCAGCTCCCCGCTGCTCTCAGCTTCACCGGGCTCCGTCCCCGCTGCACGTCGTCCTGCAGCCTTCCACAGTCCGTGGATTGTCCCGTAAGATCACGTCGGGCCTCCGGATCACGTCGGGCCTCCGGATCACGTCGGGCCTCCGGATCACGTCGGGGTCACCAGGTGTCGTTGTAGAGACGGACACGACACTGAATATCAAGTTGCAACAATCGTGTATGTCTATTTATTTTACAAGCAGTGCTCTTTTATATCCTTTTACCCGAATGCTTATCTGTGCATATATTCTACCATTCTACTTCTGCCCAATCCGCTCACACATCACACGCCATCCAGCCAATACAATTGTTGATCACGCGCTGTCCATGCTCTGGTCAAAGCCAGGATGTTTGCCAACCCTTATCTTGTTGCTCAGCTTTTCTCAGGACTCTCCAGTCTCTTCAAGGGTACACGGGTATCTGCTCAAGGCCAATGTTAAACTTGCATTCCGATCCCTCGGACCAGCCGAGGTCTCCCACAACCGAAAGCTGGTTAGACTATTGTGACACATCAGGCAGTCTGCAAATACTCATTGCTTCAGCTTTTCACTATCTGCAACAAGACTTGCCTTCAGAAGCCAGAACAGGTGTGTGAGCATGGGTGGGCTGAGTTATTGTGAAAATCCTTCTGGAGACCAGAGCTTGCTCAGGGGTGTGCAGGCACTGCGCTACTACTAGCAGACAAGGGGCAAACCCATGCTACATCTCCATCCCTACATTGCAAATTTTCTTGAAGAGGATCAGAGAGAGCAGGCTCATGGGGATCTGCTGGAGTTTGGCAAGAAACTTACCTCTGGGTAGGGTGTGGGCAGCGAGAAGAGTGCATTAAAACCAGGAGGACTTGGCCCCTGGGCAGGAAGTGACAAGGTATACTTGTGTCCCCAGGAGCGATGGGGAGATCTTGGGAAGTAGGGTGTAAATTATCCCATTTCCTCCAATGGGGTTTGGCTAAGGATTAACACCCCTGTTTGTTTAGGAGATATCCTGTGGTGCTTTTAATATCTGCTGCTGTCTCACGCAAATGCACTGAAAGAGCACTTCTAAGCAAGTGTCATGAATCTACACCAGCCCGGGCTCTGCAGGAAAAACAAATAGCCAGCCCTCCAGCCTTAACTGAGGGTCTCTCTGTAATTTATTGGGGCCCAGGGGCACACTTAGTGAGGAAGTGTGATCTCCTCCCTGCGTTTAGCATTACAGCCTGCAGGCCATTTTTAGAACCAGCCAGGAGGTTGTCTTGTGCCAGCACAGGAAAAACATGTCTTGGCAAAGCTGAGCCTCACTGTGGCCTCCACTACAGGTGTATTAGCTGCTCCTGATGAGCGAGTGGAGGGAGCTTCCTTGCAGGATGATTTTCATCACAGCCCTGCAATTGTTACCACTGAGTTATGCCTTGTGTTTCTAACATCACCACCTTGCAAATGAATTTGTCATGGGTGATGGGGGGAAACAGTCACCTTTTGCTATTACAACACACCTAGGATTAATGATCAAAATCAGCGTGGTGGCATCTTCCCTGCTCCACTTCCAAGGCCCTGGCCTCACCCTCTGTGCCCTACCTGCCACCCCCCATCAGAGGTCTGTACTTTAAGGGATGATGTTTTTTAAAAGTGATTATCTTAGATGGAACGGTTGACTTGACGTAAGCATATGGTACAGAAAACCCCTTCCATATATAGCTGATGCTCCACTATCCACAGTGGTTTAGTCAGTCTGCAGCTAAACCCTACCAGTGAGCAGTCACATCAGGGGCCCCGCCCCAGCCAGCCTGGGACTAGATGTGATTTTGCAGGGTGTGCAAGGCACTGAGCCCAAATTGACAAACCTTGCCTCACCTGAATTTGCATTCTGGCGGCATTGTCAGGCAGGATGAAGGAGCAAGAGGTTGGAAGAAAGAAGCCCTTATTGGCAGGGCATCTTGGGGGTGTGTTAAGTGCCAACAGGCAGAACAGATAGGTCCAGGAAAGCAATCATATGGGTGATGTGAAAGACAACAAGGCAATGCAAAGACTGGCAGCACAGCAGATGCAGCAAGGCTGCTGAACCAGCATGTACAGCAGTCAGGGCGTAAAAGAGGTGGTGAACAAAGCTGTGTTCTGGCACCACAGGTTTTGTGACATGCAGAAAGACTCTTGCACCCTAGTACCAAAATGCAGGATGGGTATGTTGGGCTCTTTCCCCTTTCCTCATCAGGAACTGAAATTCTGCTAGGGTGCATTTGCCTGGATTCTTATTCAGGCTAAAGCCATATACAGGCTGGAGTAGGGAACCATCCAGGTTGGTTCCCTACTCCAGCCTCTATATGGCTTTTAGAGGCCCGACTTTGCAGGATAGGTAATGAAAATGTTGTTCAGTTTTAACAAGTTATTCCCAGTCAAACATTTGGATGAAATAATGCAACCTTTTCCTGCCCTTACTTCCCCATCTATCTGATCTTCTGACTTGAAAATGACCAGGATATATCCTGCATGACTTGGTATTCAGTGGAAAACATTTTATTAAGTTTTTAGAGGAAATTTTAGGAAAATGCTGTTGTCTTTGATGCCATTTCTCAAAAAAAACCTTGCTATCTTTAGGACACAGTCTCTGTAGTGTTTATACTAAAACATTGTCTGTCCACTTCAGTTGCATGAATGTCACTCTATCTCATTGCAGTACCTGTCCAGAGACAGCTTGACACATCTGGATACTGATCATTCTTGCTTTGTCGTCATATTGCTTGACAATGGAAAGAGACACAATCAAGAAGAGAGCAGAGGAAATGAAATATTCTCTAACTAGATTTAAAATGCTCTCTGTAACTTTTCTTAATGCTCTATACTGAACCGTCTGGCATTTATAAATCAGTCATACAGGACTAGGAAGTTAGAGTCCAGAAAAACCTAGTACCTCCCTTATTACTTCTAGTAGAACTGGGCAAGACTGCTTCGTGTGCTGAACCCAGCTGGTTTTATTTGAGCGTATGACCCCTCTTGCTTTCTGCGCAGAGCTGTCCGAGCTGGCTCACCCTGGCACTGAATGCTTGGTACCAGTCTGCATGTTTTGTGTGGAATCTACACATTGCCCTGTTATTGCCCTGTGATGTTGGCAGCTATTTAGCAAGAGAACCCAGGAGCAGGTGATCCATAATGTCTAACAAATACTAGGGCACCTGGTGAGGCCTGAAGCCTGCTAGAGTGGCCTGAATCTCATGAAGATGGATAAAGTGGAAGAGACCAGCCTAGGAAAAGTACAGTCCTATCATTTAGGATGCACCCACAGAAATCATGATGCCATCTTCTGGTCAGAGTGTCTTTATGGATCAGAAGAGGAGTAGGGACAAAAAACAATACATCCCAAATCCCTTTATCTGCAGAGAAAGAAGACTGGAGTAAATGTTGATTGCTCTTTAAAATCTCCCTCAGTATCTTGTGCATGCTTATGCACTTGGGCTGCAAGCCTGTGCTGTCTGAGTCAGGAAAGTAGCTCTGACCCTTTATGTGCAGTTTCAAGACAGCAGATGAGATAAGCCTGTGGGTGGGCTTCTGTCACTTATAGAAGCCAACCCCATGGCCTGGGGAGAACAAAGGAGTAGCAGCTAGTTCAACTACTTCTCAGCTGTGGAGATGAAGAGAATTATGGAAGTCCTGATTTGGACCTTCTTGCATTTTCCAGCTATGGGATAAGTGTCCCTGTCTAGCTGAAGGGAGCCTAGATGAGGCCCACAGATCCTTCTGCTGAATATGTCAGAATTAGGCATTTCCATCCAGAATCTCACCATGAAGTATGAAAACTCATGGGTCATCCTAGCAAATGCCTCTGAGGTTTAAAAGCCTCTCATTTTTTATAAGGCTTTCACAGAATCATAGAATCATAGAATGGTTTAGGTTGGAAGGGACCTTGAAGATCATCGAGTTCCACCCCCCCTGCCATAGGCAGGGACACCTCCCACTAGACCAGGTTGCTCAAAGCCCCATCCAGCCTGACCTTAAACACCTCCAGGGATGGAGCCTCAACAACTTCTCTGGGCAACCTGTTCCAGTGCCTTACCACCCTCAAAGTGAAAAACTTCTTCCTAATGTTTAATCTAAATCTGCCCTCTTCCAGTTTAAAGCCATTCCCCCTCGTCCTATCGCTACATGCCCTAGTAAAAAGTCCTTCCCCAGCTCTCCTGTAGGCCCCCTTTAGGTACTGGAAGGCCGCAATAAGATCTCCCCAGAGCCTTCTCTTCTCCAGGCAGCCTTCTCTTCTCCAGGCTTTGGTTTAAAACAGTTGCAGACAGTTATGGCAACAAGGTAGGATTCCTGTCCACCACTGCAAGGCAAAGAAACCAGGTGGAATAGCGGTAGTGCATGGGTCTGGGGTCCAGGGAAGAATGGGCTGGCTTGCTAATGGTTTGGTACTAGGTCCTCGCTTGCTAATGGTGTGGTACAGATGGCTTGGTACCAGGTCTTTCACCTTCATGTGATGGGGAGATATCTTTGGGGAAGAACTGTCTCCCCAGCAACTTCCCTCCTAAATGGTTTTACAGGTATTCAGTATTAACCGCATAGAGCAACAGAAGGTTCAGCTTCCTTTGATTATTCTGGTTTGGGTTTATTTTCTGCACAACAGGGTGTTCGACTAGACCTCAGCCTCAAAGTGGAGATCTGCTTCAGCTGTGGTACTGTCCATCTGTTTCAAGTTAAGCATGCATCCAAGAACACTCTTGGTCTGGAGCTTCAACATGCTTCTGCTGCTTTCATGTACCTGGCAACTCACATATTTGAAAGACACCACAATGATGAAAAAATTTGTTTCATGTCATCATAGTGGGTGCAGAGGAGGTAATTGGGCCTCTGTTTGTAGTATATCCTTACACAGGATTTAGGGAGTAATCCTGTGGTCACTGAAGACAGAGCTCTCAGTGGAGAGAGTACAAATCAGATCCAGACTGGCTAAGAAAGTTACACAGCATTTTCAACAGAAATGGTCACCCTACCTGATAAGGACTGGACATTCTTGCAGCTCCTAAAGATTACTTGTTCTGCAAAGCTAGGTGCAATAGCCATGACTAAAGGGCAGTTATTAGCCCCTCTCCTCCTCCCAAAATGCTGTTTCAGCAAATAAAGGGGGTATTAAAAATTATCAAGCTAGAGTTGTGCCATTTCTTGGAACAAGTAGAAAGCACATTCATTGGCTCTTTTTTCTTTTTTTTTTTTTTTTTAATCCTGAAGAGAAACTGAAGTCATTTTCTTCAACACTTATTGGGGAGAAAGAAAATTCCCAGTTGACTGAAAGTAAAATAAAGTGCTGACTAAAAGAAAATCACCAAGGAAAATAGCGCTAGAATAGAAACATAATTTCAGCTCTGTTGCACTGATGGGCTGACAAGAAAGAAGAACCTCTACAGTTGAGTAAAGGATAAACACTGACAGGCTCATATAAAGCTATATGGTCTCTTAAGAGAGCTAACGGCTAATCCAAAATTGTATGAAATGTTTTCAGTATGCTATTTCTTTAATTTTCCTGAGACATTTTGCAGTGCATGAAACAGTCTATGCAAATCTTCGCAGGTTCTGAGCTTTAAATGCCTTGAGGCAGGGACGGTCATTTGCTGTGCACATCTGTGTAACAAATAACCCAGCAGGATCACTGGTGTCTTATTGCCATGCAAGGACCCATTCAACTGCTTCTCAGAAGTCAGGTCTGAATGGGTTGGCACATGCACGGCAATTCTGTGGTGCCACAAATGCCTGACCTGAGCGCCACCACTCAGAGGAAAAATCCCACCCCACTGAAGTCAGTATCAAAACTATGCAGTTTCCCTTGTGCTGGAGCTTCACTTGCATGATGTGGAGTGAGCCTGTTTCTGCCTTAGTAACTGCAGGGAGATGTTCACCATGTATTGATCTGTTTTTACAAAAAACTAAAAGTACCTTGCACACTGCTAAGACAACATTTTGTAACAAGTTAGTGTTGCCTACACTGTGTCTTCAACCCTGACAGCTTTGCTAGTATTTTTTCAGAGCCAGTCAGAAAACCAGGACAAAAAAAGTGTTTTCTCTGAGAAAGCTCCTCCCCTCTTTGTGTAAATCTTTACTTACATCTGCTTAAAAATCAGGATAGCTTTTCTCCCCCAAGGACATCCTGAAAAAAATCATGCTAATTCAATGGACAAGCTGAATTCAATGCATTTCTGTGTACCTGAAGGTGCACAAGTCCATAGGACCTGACGAGATAACATCCACAGGTCCTGAGGGAACTGGCAGATGAAGTTGCTAAGCCACTATCCATCATATCTGAGAAGTCATGGCAGTCTGGTGAGGTTCCTGCCAACTGGAAAAGGGGAAACATAACCCCTATTTAAAAAAAAATATATTCAAAAATGCAAATAAGGAAGACCCAGGGAACTACAGGCCAGTCAGTCTCACCTCTGTGCCTGGCAAGATCATGGAGCAGATCCTCCTGGAAACTCTGCTAAGGCACATAGAAAATAAGAAGGTGATTGGTAGCAGCCAGCATGGTTTCACCAAGGGCAAGTCATGCCTGACAAATTTGGTGGCCTTCTATGAAGGGGTTATATAGGGGTTATATACGGACAAGGGAAAAGCAACCATTGTCATCTTCCTGGACTTGTGTAAAGTGTTTGACACTGTCTCACATGATATCCTGGTCTCTAAATGGGAGAGACACAGATTCAACAGATGGACCACTTGATGCATAAACAACTGGCTGGACAGTTGCACTCAAAGAGTTGCAATCAACGGCTCGATGTCCAAGTGGAGACCAGTGATGAGTGGTGTTCCTCAGGGGTCGGTACTGGGACCCGTGCTGTTCAGCATCTTTGTTGGAGACATGGACAGTGGGATCAAGTGCAACCTCAGCAAGTTTGCCGATGATACCAAGCTGTTCAGTGAGGTAGACATGCTGGAAGAGAAGGATGCCATCCAGAGGGACCTGGACAGGCTGGAGAGGTGGGCCCAAGCCAACTTCATGCAGTTCAACAAGGCCAAGTGCAAGGTCCTACATCTAGGTTGGGGCAATCCCAAGCACAAATACAGGCTCGGAGGAGAATGGATCGAGAGCAGCCATGAGGAGAAGGACCTGGGTGTGCTGATTGGCAAGAAGCTCAACATGAACTGGTAATGCAACAATCACAGCCCAGAAGGCCAACCATATCCTGGGCAGCATCAGAAGAAGTGTGGCCAGCAGGTCAAGGGAGGTGATTCTTCCCCTCTACTCTGCTCTTGTGAGACCCCACCTGGAGTACTGCATCCAGATGTGGAGCCCCCAACATAATATGGAGCTGTTGGAGCAGGTCCAGAGGAGGGCCACAAAGATGATCAGAGGGCTGAAAGAGCTGAGGTTGTTGAGCCTAGAGAAGACTCTGGGGACACCTCATTGCGGCCTTCCAGTACCTAAAGGGGGCCTACAGGAGAGCTGGGGAAGGACTTTTTACTAGGGCATGTAGCGATAGGACAAAGGGGAATAGCTTCAAACTGGAAGAGGGCAGATTTAGATTAAACATTAGGAAGAAGTTTTTCACTTTGAGGGTGGTAAGGCACTGGAACAGGTTGCCCAGAGAAGTTGTTGAGGCTCCATCCCTGGAGGTGTTTAAGGTCAGGCTGGATGGGGCTTTGAGCAACCTGGTCTAGTGGGAGGTGTCCCTGCCTATGGCAGGGGGGGTGGAACTCGATGATCTTCAAGGTCCCTTCCAACCTAAACCATTCTATGATTCTATGATTTTAGATTCTGTCCAGTTGTTCCACAACGAAGTTGTCCTGTTATTTCCTTGAAGACTACCTAAGTAAAGTGAAGGAGGGCGGACTTTGGGCTCTTCAGGAGCCTGGTTGACAAAGTCCCCTGGGAGGCAGTCCTCCAGGGCAAAGGAGCCCAGGAAGCTTGGATGTTTTTCAAGAAGGAAGTCCTAAAGGCGCAAGAGCAGGCTGTCCCCGTGTGTCGGAAGACAAGCCATCGGGGAAAAAGACCGGCCTGGCTAAGCAGGGAGCTAGTGTTGCAGCTTAGGGAAAAAAAGAGGATATATGGCCTTTGGAAGGAAGGGCAGGCCACTCAGGAGGACTACAAAGAGGTAGTGAAGCAATGTAGGGAAAAAATCAGAAGGGCCAAAGCTCAGTTAGAAATAAACCTGGCTTCTGTTGTCAAGGACAACAAAAAAAGTTTCTATAAATATATTAGCAATAAAAAGAGGACTAAGGATGGTATCGGTCCTCTAGTAGATGAGGCTGGTAACGTAGTAACCAAGGATGAGGAAAAGGCTGAGGTACTTAATGCTGTCTTTGCCTCAGTCTTCAGCAGTAGGACCAGTTGTTCCTTGAGTTCCCTGACCCCTGAGCTGGAATACAGGGATGGGGAGCAGAATGAAGCCCCTGTAATCCAAAGGGAAATGGTGAGGGACCTGCTTCAGCACCTGGAGGTGCACAAATCTATGGGGCCGGATGGGATCCATCC
>VUYV01000341.1:684601-796504 GCA_008711295.1 Anarhynchus alexandrinus
AAAAAAAAAAAAAAAGGAAGCCACCCCTAAATTGTGCCAAGCGTGGGAGCGAGCAGGAATGGTGCATCCCGGCTGGCTCTGCCTGCTGCAAGGTTCCCTCCTCCTGCTGGCCAGAGCACGGCAGAGCCGTTACCCCGCCAGCTCCTGTCCGCTCCGCGGAAAGGTAAGCGCCGATGCGGGGGGACTTTGCTGCCCGCCGCGCCGCAGCGCAGTGGCCGCCAGGGCCAGCAGCGGGGGGGCTGCCGCGGCCTCGCGGGAGTTGCGCGGGCCGGGGGGCACGGCGCGGCTGTCCGTTTCCCTCGTTGTGCGGTGGCGAGAGCGTGGTGTCCACGGGGTCGCAGTGGCCGCCGCTCAGCCCGAACTGCCGTGGATGTGGGGTGCGGAGCTCGGGCGGCGCACGTCAGGCGCCGGGTGGGCTGGCGGAAGCGGGGCAAGGGAGAGGGGCGGGGAGGGGAGAGGAGGGTGGTTTCTCGGAGCTGTGCGCCAGGTGGGTGCTGACGGAGGAGCGTGATGCAGGAGGAAGATACCGGGATGAGCCCAGCCTTCTGCCTGCGCCATGCGGGACGAGCTACGCCGCTTGCAACCGGTCAGGCTCGCCTGAAGTGCCTTGCTGCCAGCATGCCTTGCTGCCAGCATACCTGGCTGGGGGTAGCCTCTTGCGGAACGCCGAGAGTGGTGGAGTAAGTTCGGCCCAGCAAATGGCTGTGCCCTTGAAGTGGAAACACGGTTATGAGTTAAGTTTTGCTCGCCCTCTAACCTCATCAGCCTGACTGCAGTGACCAGAAGCAGCATGGGCTGACCTGGCGCCGGTGGGTGATAAGTGCAGCTAAGGGTCCCTGCTCCAGTTTAAGTCTGATGTTCTGGCCAGTGTGAAGCTTGCGAGCAGGGTGTCATTTCCATTAAAATCCAGACACTGAGAAAGAGCAGTTCTTGCTGAAGTTTCTAAGAAGAAAGTACTAAAAATTGTGTAGAAAAAGCCTTCCAGAACTTAATGCGTTGGTTAGTGTTAACAGACCATCTGTGCTGTCTGTAGGTACATGTTTGGACCTGGAAGCGGCCTGACTGGAGGTGCTGTGCACCTGAGGTGCTCCTAGGACATGTGTCTCACCATTTGTGGTCATCTCCTGCCCCAGACTGGGTTACCTTCTCCAGCACAGCTCTTTAGGAAGCTGGAAGCCCTAAGAAGTTAAGTGCAGACCTGCTTCACTGGGGAGGTGCCAAAGGCACAGTGGGCTTACTGGAGGGTAGATGTGCGAGCATAGGTTGCTGGGAAAGCTTTGCAACTCTGAAGAAGGTCTGCTCTGTGACCTTTCTTCTCTCACCTGCACATGCAACTACATACAGCCCTTGGTGTAGGGGCCTTGCTGTCTCCTGCTGAGCATGCAAGACTCCCTGCAGCTGTAGAGGCTGAGATGTTTCCTCCTAGGATTTAGGGCACAGCCAATTCAACCATATGCTAAGCTACATCTCCCTTACTGGAGATGTCCGCCTGAGCTTGGATTAGACAGAGCTTAACCCTACCTTGGGGGAGGGTGCTTTACCAATTTGCTTGTGCCTGGAACCAGTTTTTCAACTGGATCTATAGGTGGCCAACTGTGACAATGCCATAAAGCCAGGTCAAGCCTCTGGAGTGGGTGCCCCTTGCCCCTTGAGGGCACCAAGTGCAAAAGCTGTGGGCTGGTGTGAATCTGCTGCAAGGAGCTAGTGAGAGCAAGAAGGAAGGGGATAGCTCCTGAGAGCCTGAGCAGTGGAAGTCGTACTTGGGGATTCACTGATTTGGTGGGACACGTAGGGAGTTTTCCTCAGGAGCCATTGACTGGACTTCTGCCGGTTATCAGCAAAAATGGAGGTGAAATGTTTTAATGGTATCCCATTATCTGCTGATTAGTCTATCATTAAAATGTGAGACCACCTGTAGTTCTGGTATTGGCTGGCTGTTTCCTAGGGTCATTAGGACAGTGGTGGTAACCACACCTGTCCAGGAATGGCAGTGTCTGCCTTATTTGCAAAGCTGTTCAGTGTACCGTTATGAATACTTACAGCAACCCCTTGGGAAAAAAACATTCCTGCTTGTCCCTTCATCATCAGGGAAGGCTTTTTTTTTGTTTGTTTTTATCTTAATTCTTTATGGGATCTCTTTTCTTACCTCTCTAGATTACAGCTATACCTTTCTTCTTTTTGTCAGGTTGCCTAAAGCTTCTGTCATGAAAGAAATATGTGCATCAGTGTCTGAAAGAGAGAAGCTGCTATTTTAAGGAGTGGACATAAAATATTTCAGAGGGCTTTCTCATCATCACTCCAGGTTATAGTTAAAGCGTTAAAGCTGGAACCAATAATGTGCCCCATCATTCTTTTTTTTTTTTTTTTAATAGGAAAAAAGAAAGGCTTTGAAAACAGTTAATCTAAAATAAAGTATGCTGGAATCCTTTGGGTTATATTCCAGTTACTAAGTAATGTGGTCTGGTGAAGCTTTCTTTTTGCTTAAAATTGGAGTGTTTTGGTACACTTAAAGCCAAAATCCAGGGGTTAACAGCAGAATGCTTCTGGTTGTAGCTGGTTAGTATTTTATGATGTCATTCCTGATAGGAGGCCAGTTAATTTAAATTCCCCATATATGCACTTCAGCAGAGCAAGTAATCTATCTGCTCTCAACCCTTGGCTTTTTAGTTAATAATTTGATTTTTATTTTTCATTTCTGGCAAATGGAGACTGAATGTGTGTTTTTTTAGTAGTTGTAGCCAGTGCAGTGTTTATCCCTAGGTGAATTCTGCTTACAGTGTTAAGCTGAGTTTGAGAGTGTCAGTAAGGCAGGTGGGCAAAAGCTCAAGAGAATGACTACTAAAAATGTGCCCAGCATTTCTGTGTGAATTACTGTAGATGCACAGGGCACTTTACTTGGTGAGTAAAGGCAGTCTTTGTGTCAATTAGGTATAAATGAACATGACAAGATACAACACCAGGGCAGGTAAGATGGAGGGAGAAGGCCATATAGGGATGGTTATAGGGCTGCCTGCCTGGGTGAAATATTGCATACCACATGGTTTGGCTTCTGTAGCAAGCAAAAAAATTTAAGAGAATATTGTGGGTTGAAAACCAGTGCAATACTGGGCTTAGGTTTGGAAGATGTGGCTGTGGGGCCAAGTGGTAGGTATGAGGGTTAGGGGTCCTGAAAGACACTAAAACCACAGAGGGCACCTACCTGCACAGTGAGTTACACACTTTGTGCTGCAAAAATATATAGTCTACATAGATGAGACAGAGACAAGATGGAAGGAAGCAGAGGTGATGTAGAAGGAAGTAGACCAGGTGTAGGTTTTCCATATCTGGAGTTCACATCCAGTTCCTCAGTCTTTGGACAGCAGTTTTCCTTCCCCTCTGAGCCTCCGTTCCTCTGTCATTTGGCCCAATTTGACTAAGTTTCTCAGAAGAAAGATGATACTTTCTGTGATCCTCTTTGGCACCACTCTTCCTGCAGAATCATTGCTGCCTCACCTGAAATGATGCATGGTGTCTGACAAACGCGGTAGTATTTGTGTATTTGAAGACTACAGGTTGCATCCAATGGTGGACCTATAAATACTGCTGGAAAAGCAAGTTGCTGGGAGTAGTTAAAATTAACAGAATCTGAGGCTTGGGTTTTTTTAAATCTTAAAAGAAGAAACCTATTGGAAAGATAACAAAAATACCTCTCAGACATAGCCTGTGTTCTGCTGAAGCAGATAAAAGGAAGACAGGAGGTCATGGGAGTTTGTAGTGCCGCATGTGGGCAACCAGCTTTGTGATTAAAGGGCAGATGTTGAGATATAGAACTAGCATGCTCTGGTTTCCACTACTGATCTGCAATACATCACTTTACTTTTCCTTTCTTCAAGGTTTTTTTTTTTTTTTTTTCTTGCCTAGACACTCTATCAGCTCCTAAGGAAAAAACCTTGATTTGCACCATGCTTTTCCAGGATTTCTGCAGTGCCTGACACTGTTGCCCCGTCATTTTGGGGAAGCATTGTCTGTCCCTATGTGCCCCCATTGCATTTCACAGCGGGCAGTGGAGTTTGTCCCTTGTGCAGCCCTGGTTGGGAAGGGAGGCTTTCCCAGGCTTATTGTAGGTAGTGGATCCCATAGGTCCCAGTGCATTGCCTCTGACAGTGTCAGCTTCAGCAGCTCCTTTTCCTTCTCCCTCATTCCCCTGCTGGCTGGGGAAAAGCCTTTCTCTCTCCTTTTTTTGTTCTAAGCAATTTTTTGGCTGTACTGATAATCCTGAATCAATTCACAGCCAGCTGTTGCTCATCTTGGGAGGTGAGGTAAGGGAGAAGGCGCTGTGCCATAGTGCTGAGGGTTCAGAAATACCTTGATCTGTGACTACATAGTGGGAGGTTAAACTTGAGGCACAGTGGAGTGTGGTGTGGCTAGTGTGACGTTGCCTCAGATCTTGGTGTGGCAGCAAACGAGGGAGACCTGTGTTCTCATGCAGGACTGCTGCTCTCTTTCTTAGGCTGCTCTTCTATTTTTTCCCCTGGCTCCTAGTTTTTCCCGTCATGAGTAATGCATTGAGTACCACCTGTAAATTGAAGACTGGAGACAGAAATATGCCTCTTGATCTATATGTGAACCTGACTTTTTGTTGTTATGCTGCTGAAAGTGAAATTCCTGGAGCTATACAAGCCAGCTCGCTTAAGCCTCCAGGACACCACTTTGACTGTAATTTGTGCTGGTTTTAAAGCACCCCTTTGTGATGTAATAGCTGCGTAGAAGGATCCTACTGCAAAGCAAAATTGTGTTGTAGCACCTTCATCTACTGTGTTCTCTCAGGGAAGTGAGGTTAGAGGGAGGCGCTGCCAGTGATGGCATATACTGTGATGCTGAGCAAGCTTCAGCACTCCTCCTGTGCTATCATCTCACAGCCACAGAGACCATTGTTTAATGGCTCCCCTTTTACGGACTCAGGGAGAGATTATTATACACATGCTTTTCCCTCTCTGAAGCTGCAGTGAAACATGCATGAGCTCCAGGAGGTGCACAGGGACGTAAGAGTGCCAGAAGGTAGAGTGCGGGAAGCACAGACCTGTTCAGGCATACTAAGGACTTTGCCCCATCCCCTGTCACGCAAAGCAGTAGCGGGCTGTTTGCAGGAGTCTGGCATGGAGGCAGAGCAGTGCTGGGATTCCACTCTCCACCTCCTGAAGGAAAAGAAGGTGCCAAAGGAGTGTGAGGCACTAGCATGTTCTGAGCAGCTGTAATGCTGCCTTTTGGAGGAAGAGTGAGCTTTGTGAGCTCCCATTGTAGCATCACCTGGTGATGATGCCCAACTGCTGGTGCTCAGAAACCGGCTCTGCAGGGTCTGGCAAGGTTTCCCAGCCCCTCACGCTGGCTCCAAGCAATTCTGAGAAGGGAGGTCTGAATGGCACTTGGGGTGGGTTGCCAAGTTCATGACTGCTCCTGTTGGTGTCAAATTGCCAGCAAGAGTGCCCAGCCACTTTGCTTTGTCAGGTCTCAGTCTCTAGGACTGTGTGAGAAGTTTTGCTAGATCTCAGCCTGCTTTCTTCTGCCTGTGCTGGAGGCTCTTTAAAGGCAGACTTTATTTACTCTGTGCCTGATGGCCTGTGTGATTTCCTCAGTGGTACCAATAATAGCTGGCAGTATTACTCTGCTTTTGGTATCCAATTGTGAAAGCTGGGGGAATTTGCAGAGCAAAAAAAGTGAGAGCGCAATGCCAAACACCTTTCTGGCTGGGCTGTGTGTAGTAGTCTGGAGCAGCTCTGATGAACTGTGTTAAAGCCTGGTACCATCCATCTGGGCTTCAACGTTCTGGCTAGGTTTATTCAGGAGCTGAATTGACGTTTTAAGCTGGCTGGTGACCACTTGTTCCTTATGATTTCTTGCAGTCATGGCTGTTCTTGTGCATTGCCATGTACATGATCAGATTTGCACAAAGTGAAGGACTGTTGACCTCCTGACCTCACACCTGTCCCAGGTGCCTCTTCTGTCTTTTTGTTTGTTTGTACTTCTGGTCCTTCCCCCTTCATGGCTGACGACTACTTTCCAGTTCATTTTGTGAGAAACACGCTCACTGTATTGAATTTTAGTCCGGGGCAAATTCGGTGGAGCAAAGAATATTTATTACAGCGCTGGGAGTTACACAGGGGATTTCTCCTCCTGTGGCTCATTTTCGCTTTACAAATGCCTGTTTTTATTTCGTATTCCTTATACCTATTCATGTTTCTTCTTGGAACATGGTTTGCATAATCAATGAGTTTTCGGAACACAGCCCACCCCTAAATACATAATCAATGAGTTCTTAGAATGCAACCCACCCCCAAATACATAATCAATGAGTTCTTGGAATGTAACCCACTCTAAACATGCCCTCTCCCTTCTAGCGGTGCAGGCACTATGCTTCTTCAGGGGTCTTCCTGATAGTCGTGAGAGGGACGGTCGAAGTCTTTATCACCATGTCCTTCTTGTGGCTTCTTCATTCCTTTACACTTCTGTGGTTATCTTGGCTAACTACACCACCCTTTGTTTTGCAATGGTTTGGTACCTCCAACTGTTGCTTTCATGTGATATCCTATCTAACACTATCCCTTTTTCAAAATGCGTAACAAGCACATACCTATCTTAGCTGAAGCCATAGCAAGCACGTATCTATCAAACACATAGCAAGCACACACCCATCTTAGCTGAAGCCATAGCAAGCACACATCCATTTTAGCTGAAGCAAAATTCTTTTGCTAAATTACTTATTACAATTTCTCACTACAGTGTTGTGTCCTTCCATTTTTCCCTCCTGACAAATGACAGGAGGGAACCCTGTCTCACTTTCCCTCCCATTTTACTTTGTGTATGCATTTTCCTGTTTTCTTCCTGGGTCTATGCAAATTTGTACTCACCTGTTGCCCTGTATCTTCTTTACGTCTTGGTGCTGCATCTTCTTTGTTCTCCCTTCTTCGCATGGTCTTCAGGAGAGTTTTTGTGGTCTGTAATTCAGGAGCGCATTCCAGGACTGTCCTATAGGATCCAGAGTTGTAGCATGGTGTTACCAAGGTCTGAGGTACTCTTCAGACTCTCAGTGTGCTGCAGAAGTGTATGAAGAGCTCTTTGGAGTATACTTGGTTTGTCGGTCTGTGCTGGTAAGCTGGACTGGTGGTAGCACTTTGCTGAAGTGCTGCCTGATCTGTGGCCTGGGTTTGACATAGAGAACTGCTGGAGAAGATTGTATGGGGTGAGCCATTGCAGAGCAGTCTTTAAGATTAACCTTTCGGACCCTGGGCTTTAGTATCAGAAATTTATGGGTAATGTGCTTCCAATAAATTCCTCCAAGCAGCCTGTTCTGCATTTGACAGTCAGGCATGCTTCTTAGATCAGCATATATGCACACTTAACTCTAACCTCAGGTCTGAGGCTATCTGCTGACTAAAGGCTGACCAGATGTTTGAGTGCATCTGGAAGCCTGTCCTCTTACTCAGACATGCAAAGGCTACCTCTTCCTGTCTGCGCAGACAAATAGAAACTGTTTGTGTCAGTTGCTCCAGTACAGACCACTGCACTGGTGGGAGCATGCTGTGAGTGATTTGCGGTCATGAATGCTGCTGGTATAAAATGACTTCGCAGGATCCAAGCAGCACTTTTTGCCCCATCTGCTCTCTGGTCCTGCAGGATAGCGTGGGTCTTGAGCACAGGTGTGTACTCTGGTATTCCTGGGGATGCTGTGATGCACATTTTATCATAGAATCATAGAATGGTTTAGGTTGGAAGGGACCTTGAAGATCATCTAGTTCCAACCCCCCTGCCATGGGTGGGGACATGTCCCACTAGACCAGGTTGCTCAAAGCCCCATCCAGCCTGGCCTTGAACACTTCAGGGATGGGGCACCTACAGCTTCTCTGGGCAACCTATTCCAGTGCCTTACCACCCTCAAAGTGAAAAATTTCTTCCTAGTATTTAATCTAAATCTACCCTCTTCCAGTTTAAGGCCATTATGCCTTGTCCTATTGGTCTGTGCCCTTGTAAAAAGTCCTTCCCCAGCTTTCTTGTAAGCACCCTTCAGATACTGAAAAGCTGCAATAAGGTCTCCCCGGAGTCTTCTCTTTTCCAGGCTGAACAACCCCAGCTCTGCCACCCTGTCTTCATAGGAAAGGTGCTCCAACCCTCTGATCATCTTTGTGGCCTTCCTATGGACCCGTTCCAACAGGTCCATGTCCTTCTTATGTTGAGGACTCCAGAGCTGGACATGATATTCCAGGTGGGGTCTCACGAGAGAGTTCTGTTGCAGCAGAACAAACTTAAAGTCTGATTCTTAATTACTTATGGGTGTGTTTTTTGAGAGATTTTAAAAGCTAATCTAAAGAAAGAAGCTTTTTCCTCCTCTGTGTTTAAAAGAGCATGCCCTGGCACCACATTCAAGAGTTTGGCCTGCAGAATTTCTTCCCTTATTTTCCAAAGTATTGTACTTCTCTGTTCCTTAAGAAAGAGGTGAACTGGGCTGTGAGGGGTCTTGACCATGTGTCTTTCTGCCATGTTCTACATCCCTGTAAAACTGTATTTCTACCTGTTCCAGCAAGTCTGCCTGTCAGCTGTGGTTTGTGTTACTCGTTTGTTTGGTGTCTTGCTCAGAGTGGAAAGTTCTCCTGAGATGCTGTGGCACCCTCTGACTAAGTGTCACAACAGTTTCTTTGATAAAAGGTGCTTTGGTGTGCTGAAGTGAGAGGCATCAAGGTGAAGGTGATTGAGACCCTGCTGTCCTGCTCTGCTTCAGCAAAGTGATGGCAGCTTTTGACTCAATAAAAAGTGGAAGCTGGATAAGCGTCTTGCCTGGAGCATGGCCTGCTTGGGCTGTGCTCTGCTGCTGGTTTTGGCAGATACCCAAGTGATGAGCCAGGGTGGTGTTACTGTTCAGAAAACCCAGTGTCACCTTTCAGGAGGAGAAAGTCAAGGCCAATCTTCTTGTGTTTTTAATTAATGAAAGTTGAATTTTGACCTCAAGACCTGAGAAAAGGATGGTCAAAGAGGACTCTGTGTGAGCAAAGCTGCTTTAGGAAAAGTCCATGCTGGCAAGCTGCTGAGCCAGGTGACCTGCTGGCTTGAAAACATGTTTTCCTCAAGCCCTGTACTGCAGTGGCCCCCCATAAATGTCTGTACTTACTCAGCTGTGTCTCCCTCTCCCTCAGCAAAGCGAGCTGAACTCTTTCCTGTGGACCATCAAGAGAGATCCCCCGTCTTACTTCTTTGGCACCATCCATGTCCCATACACCCGTGTCTGGGATTTCATCCCAGAGAACTCCAAGAAGGCCTTTCAGCAGAGCCACATAGTGTACTTCGAGTTGGACCTCACAGACCCCTACACCATCTCAGCTCTCACCAGCTGCCAGCTCCTTCCACAGGGGAAGAACCTCCAGGACGTGCTGCCCCATGACATCTACCGCCGGCTCAAGCGGCATCTGGAGTACGTCAAGCTCATGATGCCATTCTGGATGACCCCAGACCAGCGGGGCAAGGGGCTGTACGCAGACTACCTCTTTAATGCCATTGCTGGCAACTGGGAGCGGAAGAGGCCGGTGTGGGTGATGCTGATGGTGAACTCTCTGACAGAGGTAGACATCAAGTCACGAGGTGTCCCCGTCCTGGATCTGTACCTGGCCCAGGAAGCGGAGCGGCTGAGGAAGCAAACGGGTGCTGTGGAGAAAGTGGAGGAGCAGTGCCACCCACTCAATGGGCTGAACTTCTCCCAGGTGAGATGGAGTGGTGTGCAGGGTGCCAGGCTGGCTGCTCGGGTGGATATCCCAGCAGCAAGAGCACAGGCTGGGACCTGAGGTAAGTGGTCTCTACCCAGAGACTCATGTTTGCTCCATGCAGCCTGTGCCTTTGCCCTCAGGAGAGTTTACTAGCTGTAGGAGTTCAGGTCACGTCCTAAATTCTCTTAGACCTGGCCTGGGGAGACTCTTCTCCTCTTGTCTGGGCAGTCTGGGGCAGGCTCCACCCTGAGACACTGAACCTTTGGATGTCTGCTCCCTGACCCTGGCTGGGCTGCCCTGCAGGAGCCTGGGTCAGTCTGCGGCTCAGTGTCTAAACTTGCTTTTGTAATAGCTAGTTAAGAAGAAGTGTGATCACGTGGGGGAAGCAGGGGCGCTGTGAGTAAAGCTGAGAAGTAAGCACTGGTTGGAAAAGTATCTCAGTGGACCTCTCGGTGCCCTCAGAAATAGGGGCCCATCCCCTGCATTGGGAGAAATGTTTGGTTTTGTTTTTTTGCCTTCCTTTGAGACCAGGAGAGGGGTCAGCACAGCTTCCTGCAGGGAGCTCCACAGGCTAGTGCAGGCGCTTGTGCAAGTGCCTTTGCATTTGCAAACCAGCTGGAGTTTAGCAGCGTTATTCATGCCGTGTTATACCAGGCAAGTAGAACAATGTCTGTGTTGTCCATGTGTTTGATGGGGTGGTCGTGGCCTCTCCTCTCTGAACTAAATACACCAGGGAGCACTGTCTGTCGCTGTGTCTGCCTGCCCAGTGGGATAACAAGCAGGCATAAGGTTGCTCTCTGGCCTGGGATACCTTTGCTGCAGGGAGGTGCTGGTTTGGGGAGAGGAAGTGGTGTTCGCTTAGGAGTAGGTAAGACCTCCTGTTGCAGCATGCCCTCGTAGCCCAAGGTGGGAGAACCTTTGGTTGTGGGGCTGGGGAGTTTTGACTGATGCCTGACCCTTTCCCTTGCACCCTGAAGCCTGTCCCATCGCTGATGCAGTTTCCCGTGCTGGAAAGGAACGAGCAGAAGGGGAGGTGCAGCCCAGCAAGGGGAGGGACAGCAGTTTGGGGCAGATGTCAGAAGCGCTGCTACCCCAGCCAATCTTGACGGGGGACCACAGTGCAGGAAATAGCACAGCGGCTCAGGGTGCATCACTCGTACAGTCCTTTACTGCAGGCAGGGCATCTGCACTCCTCTTGTCCCTTGTTTGAGGCTGCACAGCCTCATTCCCATCTCCAGGCTTTTTCTTAACTGTGCTTTGAATGCTTGTGCTGTCACTGTTTGCTCACAGCCACCCTAGGAATGGGCTGGGAAGTCCCATCTCCTCCACCTCTTACCTGGTTGAGGCTTTATTAACATTATTGCCCATGTTTTTCTTTTGCTGACCCTGCCTCTCTGGTTTAGCCGGGGGGGGTGGGGGGTGGGGAAGATGTGCTTTCTCCATTGCCTTGTAAGAAAGTGATAGGGAGGCTGAGAAAACAGATTGCAAATAATGTCCCTGGTAAGCTCATGCAACAGTTGACACTTACTTTAAGCCTTCACACAGCTTTCTTCAAAGAGCAGCAGTTGCTGTGCTGTTTTGCAGGTGGAATAAATACCACATGAGCTGGGAAGCTGCATGGGGTGGGAACAGAGAGCTGCAACATCTGGAATTGCCCAGCCTGGTGACATTTATTCTGTGAGCCCAGCTGAGGGGGTCAGGGTAACGAGAACTGCAGGAGAAACTTAGCTCTAGTTGGGAAAATCACAGCCCGTGATTACCCCACCGTGCGTGGAGAAGTGCACGTGCATCATGCAAGCTGCAGCTCCTCCCACACCTGCTCACTTCCAGGGGGAAAGAGCACACTGTCCCTTGTGAGGGCATGTATAGAGCAGCTACTGCACTGCAAAGTCACACCCTCACTTCTGCCCACTGCTAGATTTCCAATACAGGCGGCTCAAGGTAAAGGAGAACCAGAGGCAGGTGATTTTTATGTTTCTAAGCCAATTTCATGGTTGTTTCAGAACCTGACTTGTGAGCTATCATGGTTGGCAGTTCTGTAAATCTTTGATTTCAAAGCTTTCTTCTCAGTTTTTTCAGGCAGTTAATTATGTGTTTAATAGAAACCAAATGAAGACTTTGAAATAGGATCCTTGAAAATTATTTTCTTTGGTATTGTGCTGCTGTCTAGGAACTCCCAGTATCAGACCACTTCTGTGTCCGCCTTTCACATGAGCGAACACATAGGGATGACTTACAAACTTCTGCTGGGGAAAACAGGGACACAAAACCATAAGTAATGATCTAATACTGTGCAAGAAATTCTTTTTGTTGCAGCAGAGTGGCAGAGAGATGATTTACTTGTCACAGAAGCAAGTTTAGTGCTCTTAGTTTATGTTTCTGTGTAGGGTTTGCTCTTTCTTTCACTTACAACATGATTGTACTACCTGGTGAGGAGGACTCCCAGGCCACTTACAAGTAATACATTGTTATTAGCTAGGTCCCTCTTTTGATCTGTGCTATTGGACAAGGCCTGATTGTGGGTATGTTATTGCAGGTGAATGTCTGGAACAGTTTACCATTGATTGTCTGCATAGGGTTGCACAATGCTCAGTAACTGCAATGTGCAGACAAACCCAAGATGGACACTTCCTTCTTCTCCATGTGAGGAGAGAGAGGAAAACAAATAAAAAACCCCACACATGAAACAGCTAACACTGCCTGTCATGGGGCTCTTTTTCTTTGGCTGTATTTATTCCAGTTTCCTCTTCATCTTTTGTTTTATGGCTCTCGTATTTTACTTGTCTGTTCTTGCTCAGCTCGGGTTGGCTGCCCATGTAGCCAGTCCATAAACGTATCATTTCTATATGGTATACAGTGATGTGTACACAATCCTCAATCACCCTCTCTTGTTCCAAGATCTATGGAACTTTAGGGAATATGGAAAGATTAGTCTTTCTGCATGCCAGGGCCATGGTGTTTATTTTCCTGTTTCATGCTGTTTCTATACTAGTTTGTCTTAAAGACTTTTACCTCCCACCCCGCCTTCTTTCATGGGTAGTGCCTCTCTTGTTGCAATACCTTATAAGGATGCATGTCTCATTTCTAGCAGCGTCTGGGCTTCTAGAAGATAAAAGGCTTAGTGGCTATTTGCCACTGCTGACTTCCAGTACTGGAGTCAGTACCTCAGACCTCCTAACTGTTCCGTTCAAGTTATGCATGTTCTTACATGTTTGCTGGATTGGAGGCTTTAATGCTCCAGCCTAAAGCCCATGCAGCTTTGCTGTTGGCTCCAGCTGTAGCGTCATGAATGTCGATTTGGTGTTGGCTCAGAAAACGAGGTGGCCTTGGCCGGTACTGTGCCATGCACTTGTAAACAGGCTATGCTTTGGCACACTCAGGTGGTGTCCAGGCTGTGTTTCTCATAGATCGGTTTGAGCTTGAACACAAGAAGCTTGGACTGGTGTCTACCCTCTGTGTGGATCCGAGGCTTAAGCGTGTAAACACTGTCCAGCCATCAGCACTGCTTAGCCAAGACACTGGCCATTTTGGCTTCTCCAAGCTTGGAACACTTGGTGGAAGATTCTACCTGTTAGCTGTTCTTGATTTGAGAATTGTTTTCCCCATGTGGCTTTCCTGTGTCCAGAACTTGCCACAGCACTCTGTTCCTACCTGAGCATCTGAATACATGGCTACATCTTCAAAAGTGGTCTTCAAACCTGCTTGGGTGGCAGGAGAAAGCAGGGAGCCACTAAGGATGGACTGACTGCTCCTGAAATCCTGGCTCCAGCTATTGGGCTGAGCACTTGACAGTCGTCTTTCGCATCTTTCACCATACAGTTAGTTGCAGATAGAAAATGAAGCCAAGGCTTCTAGGATTGATCATTTTGTGTTTATTAGGACATTAATTGTTCATGTTTCTACTCAAAGAGCAACCTCTGCAAGCAACAGAGTGCTGAGAGATTCCTGCGTTTCTCTGAAGGGTTACCAGCTGGACCACTAACACAGCTCTGAGAGCTGTAGACTCCTGCTTAGCAAATACAACCCTTCTGATGTAACAGCAACATCATTTTTCTTGCTTAACCTATGTATCCACTTGGGTGAAAGGGTCACCCTTGGTAGCCCCTAGTATAAAACGATTATTTAGGAACAATCCACATCTGTGGGGAAGCCAAGACACCACTGCCTTGTTACATGTGAGGGGGGGAGTTGGTTGGATTGTTTTTTTTCACGTTCTAAGGAAGTTAGAGAAGCAGCAGTGATGGCTTGAAATTAGGCCCAAAAGATATGATATGAAATTGGAGAGAATTGTGTTAGTCTCCTCATTTCAAACAAAAGGCTTTTTTGCTACATTGAGATGATTAGTTGTAGTGTTTGTCTTTTAATTTCCGGGGTGATGAGGTCTGATCTGACAGTGTTTCTATTCTGTCCAAGATCCTGGTTCAGGTTCACCTTTGACAACAGCAGTAACAGAGAACCTTGGAGAAAGAAAGAGCAAGGAGAGGCACGCAGTGGGGGCTCTGCAAGAAGTAGTTCAGATCCAAACTTGGAGCAAAGCAAAGAGCAGTTGCTTGATGAAAGAGCTGACAGAAGAGCAGAGCACTCACTGCTGAATGAGTTGGCTGGGACATTACTTGTGGTAACCTGATTGCACCTTCTGCCCCGAGGGTGTACCTTCAAGATGTAAGCATCAGGAACAGCCCTCCCTCCTCAGATGATGGGAACATCAGGGTTTTCTGCACATGAACTGAAGCAGAAACAACTGAATTGATCCTATTTGCATCTTTGGCTGCTGAAGTCTATGCCCTAGATTGTTTTTTGTTTTCATTTTCTGTGTAGACGCATGTCTAGTCTCCCAGTCTAGACATCAGGGATGGGGAATGGGCAATGGGCTGGCTGGTAGGAACCAAAATAGTTAAGGCTTCACATTTCTATTGTCTAATTAGGGTTTAGTTAAGATCTTATTAACTACCTGGGGAATTCAGAGTTCTTCCTGGGGTGAGAGTAAAATGGGAATTCAGTTGCTGATCTACTGTCTCTGTATTCAGAAGGGTGGAGACTTTGTTCCAAACAGCCTGGACTCTGTGGTAGGGCTTTGAAATCCCAAACTACAGATTTTGCTGTGGCATCAATTTGCACTGGTCACACGTGCCATTATAAGCTCCTTGCATTTGCACTCTGTGTGCCTGTCAACTAGCTGTGTTTTCACATTAAAAATGCCCTTTGCTCAGCATATGACACAG
Organism: Anarhynchus alexandrinus; assembly: GCA_008711295.1. Classification (NCBI taxonomy): domain Eukaryota; kingdom Metazoa; phylum Chordata; class Aves; order Charadriiformes; family Charadriidae; genus Anarhynchus; species Anarhynchus alexandrinus. Next base: position 699,549 of record VUYV01000341.1, read on the forward strand.
CAGAAACGGAAGACATCAGGTGGTAAATGCATCTTTGTCTTTCCTCGCACCTCCCACAGGCAGCCTGTGGCTGGTTTCCAGTGTTACAATGTGAGCATGCCAATACACTTCCCTCTTTTCCCAGTTAACAAGCTCTGGGTGATGAGTTGTGCACACTGCTCTGAGAGTGCTCCTGACTGAGTTATCCCACTTTCCTCTGACAAGTCAGCACTAGGCTGGTGGGCTGGTTGGCAGACACACTCCGTGACACTTGAGATCCTCTAGCTTTGGGTAAGAGTACTGTTGCTGCAGAGGAGCATAACCCTGTCAGCGGGCTGAGAGGGGTCCTGGGCATTGGAGGCTGCTCAAGGGAGCACACAGAAGCTCTGGGCTGGATGCTTCTGGAGCAACTCAACCAACAGTGAGGGGTGTGGAGCAGGGAGGGGGGATGTGGGCTTGGCTCGTTCAGCTGGTCAGGCAGTTGGTTGCCTCCATGCTAACCTTTGGTCTGCACGTTGTCAGGTCTTGGTGCAGACTTACAGTGATCAGTCATAGTGGCCTGACACTGTGGCTCCATCTGATGCCTGATCCTGAGGGGTCACTACTTACTACTGGACCTAGTACTGACAAACAAAGAGGGACTGGTGGAGGACGTTAAGGTTGGGGGCAGACTTGGCTGCAGTGATCATGAGAAGATAGAGTTCAGGATTAAATGCAGTATACACAAAATGACAGGTAGGATTGAAACCTTAGACTTCAGGAGGGCTAACTTTTATCTCTTCAAGAAACTGCTTGGGGAAATCCCACAGATGAGGGCTCTAGAGGGTAGGGGGGCTCAAGAGAGCTGATTGATACTTAAGCATCACTTCCTCCAAGCTCAGAATCGATGCATCCCTAAGAGCAAGAAATCAGGCAAGGGAAGCAGGAGACCTGCATGGTTGAGCAGGGAGCTTCTGAAAAAGCTCAGGTGGAAGAAGGAAGTTTACAGTATGTGGAAGAAGGGACTGACTGCTTGGGAAGAGTACAAGAATGCCATCAGAGTATGCAGGGATGAAACAAGGAAAGCCAAAGCCACCTTGGGAATGAACCTGGCAAGGGATGCAGGGTCAACAGGAAGGGTTTCTTTAAGTACATAGGAGGCAAAAGGAAAACTAGGGAAAATGTGGGCCCGCTGTTGAATGAGACAGGTGCCGTGGTGACAGACGATGCAGAGAAGGTGGAGTTGCTGAATGCCGTCTTTGCTTCTGTCTTTACTGCTTGGGCCAGCCCTCGGGAGTCCCCGACTTTGCAGGTAACAGAGGAAGTCTGGAGGAAGGAATACACTCCCTTGGTTGAGGAGGAACGAATTAGAGAACAATTAAGTAAACTGGATACCCACAAGTCCATGGGACCTGATGGGATGCACCTGTGAGTGCTGAGGGAGCTGGCAGAAGTCATTACTGGTCCACTCTCCATCATCTTTGAAAGGTCCTGGAGAACAGGAGAGGTGCCTGAGGACTGGAGGAAAGCCAATGTCACTCCAGTCTTCAAAAAGGGCAAGAAGGATGACCCGGGCCGGTCAGCCTCACCTCCATCCCTGGAAAGGTGATGGAACAGCTTGTTCTGGGTGTCATCTCCAAGCATCTGGAGGAAAAGAAGGTTATCAAAGTAGTCAGCATGGATTCACCAAGGGGAAGTCATGTCTGACTAATCTGATAGCCTTCTAAGATGGTGTGACTGGATGGGTCGTTGAGGGGAGGGCAGTGGATGTTGTCTACCTTGACTTCAGCAAGGCTTTTTGACACCATCTCCCACATCATCCTCACAGGCAAGCTTAGGAAGTGTGGGTTAGATGAATGGACGATGAGGTGGATTGAAAACTGGCTGACAGATAGAGCTCAGAGGGTTGTGATTAGTGGCGCAGAGTCTAGTTGGAGGTCAGTAACGAGTGGTGTTCCCCAGGGGTCAGTACTGTGTTCAGTCCTGTTCAATATATTCATCAATGACCTGGACGAAGGTATAGAGTGTACCATCAGCACATGTGCTGATGACACAAAACTGGGAGGGATGACTGACATACCGGAAGGCTGTGCTGCCATTCAGTGGGACGTGGACAGGCTAGAGAGTTGGGCAGAGAGCAACCTTACAAAATTCAACAAAGGTAAGTGGAGGGTAGTGCATCTGGTGAGGAATAAGCCCATGCATCAGTACAGGTTAGGGGCTGACCTCCTGAACAGGTCCGTGGAAAGGGACCTGGGAATCCTGGTGGACAACAGGATGACCATGAGCCAGCAATATGCCCTGGTGGCCAAGACGGCCAATGGCATCCTGGGGTGCATCAAGAAGAGTGTGGCATGCAGGTCAAGGGAGGTCATCCTCCCCCTCTACTCTGCTCTGGTGAGGCCGTATTTGGAGTACTGTGTCCAGTTCTGGGCTCCCCAGTTCAAGAAGGACAGGGAACTGCTGGAGAGGGTCCAGCAAAGGGCTACAAAGATGATTAGAGGACTGGAGTATCTTTCTTATGAGGAAAGGCTGAGGTACGTGGGCCTTTTTAGTCTAGAGAAAAGAAGACTGAGGGGGGATCATATCAATACTTATAAATACTTAAAGGGAGGGTGCCAGGTGGATGGGAACAGTCTTTTTTTCAGTGGTGCCCAGTGGTAGGACAAGAGGAAATGGGCACAAACTTGAACATAGGAAGTTCCATTTAAACACGAGGAGGAACTTCTTTACTTTGAGGGTGGCAGAGCACTGGAACAGGCAGCCCAGAGAGGTTGTGGAATCTCCCACTCTGGAGACATTCAGAACCCTCCTTGATGCTGTCCTTTGCAACCTGCTGTAGGTGAACCTGCTCTGGCAGGGGTGTTGGACTAGATGATCTCCAGAGGTCCCTTCCAATCCTGACCATTCTATGATTCATTATTAAATCCAAAGCGTGGGACTGTAGCTGTCAGCTTTTCCCTTGGATAGCAAGGTTGCAGCCAGTGTGGACAACCCAAACACACATGCCTGCAGAGTTGTAGAAGACTGCATTGCTGTCACCCTCCCATCCAGCAGCTGTAGGACATTTCCTTTTTGGCCCAGACTGGATTGCCAGGTCCATGGGGATCCCACCTGGTTCCTGCATCCCGGTGACAGAGTTTCTGTTCTATGACAGTGGTTCTGAAGACTAATTTTTAGTTTTCTTCAACAAACCTGGATATACTCAGACCAAGAATACAGCTCAGCTTCAGCTTTCAGCTGTTTGATTTTGTGAGGGTTTGTATTCCACTGAAGAGGATCTGCTATGAACTTTCTCTACCTTGTGCCGATAGTGCAACTGTGATCAGTTTGTCCTTTGATGTTCTTTTTGTTCAATGAAGCGAAGGGAACCCATTGAGGCTTTCCCAGCAGTACGTGTTTTCTACATGTTAATTATTCCCTCAGCTCTTCCCTGACCTAGCAGGATCTGTCTTGTGTCATGGCAGTCACGCGTGCACTTGGTGCATTGCTATTGTCACTATCCTCATCTTTCCTTGTTTAGGCATATGAATTTGTCTGTGGTTCTTTCAGGCACAGTGGTTTTCTGAAAGCTTATGCTTGGGGGATTCAAGGAAGGTCCTTTTTACTCTCTCTGCCTCCCAGGAAAGAGAGTGTGTTACCCTTGTTGTGGTCCGGTCCCTGTCTGCTTTGTGTCCAAAACAAACTGCGTGCCAGCAGGCAATGCTGGTTTTAACAAGGGATCCGGATTACACAGCACCTCAGCTCTCTTCCCTGAATTATTTTCCTCCCCTGATTTTTGTTTTATCTGTAAAATCCATTAATGACAGAGTTGGGGTTTGTTGTTTTTTTTTTTCCCCTCTGGGTTGTTGACATGTATGTTGAATGTTGTATGGCAAAGCACTTCCCCTGCAGAGGTCTTCAGTAGTTTACACAGTTGTTTCTCAGCTGAACTTATATTTTCAGGTCTACTAACTACTGTCTTCAGTATGTGATGTGTTGGTTTTGTATTTCTCTAAATTCCTACTGCTGTACACTTTATTCTATTCAGAAGTCTGTTCGCTGATGCTATTGCTATTACCAAGTAAACCTGAAAGATCACAAAAAGCTGTTGGGATTTTTGGAAAGGGTATGGTTTCCATTATCCTTGATGACTTGCAATTTTCTATAATCCTATAATTATTTCCTATAATCTTCATGAAGGCTTTTACTATCAAGTTAGGTTGATCGCAAGTAGGATGAGGAAGCTGAAAGGCAATTTTAAGATGTCTATTGCTTTATCTGGCCTAATGCCGAAAGGGAGCAGAAGGAACAATTCTTCATTGCTTTTGATAACAGAGGAAAGATTGGATGCCTCAATAAAATTATTATCAGACAGCAGGCTTAGCAGGTAGATGCACATCCATGCAAGACGTCATTCATTACTGGCATGCCTGGATGAAGAATGCTCAGACACCAAGATGTGTGAACAGTTTCAAAGGGATTAGACAGATGGATGAAGGATAGCCACACCAAGGAGTCTCATATATGTCCCAAGTGCCATCTCTGGCTCAAGACATCCCTCAGCGCCTGGCAGCTTGAATTGAGGGCAGGTGCTAGGGGAAGAGCGGCTCTGTAGGTTCTCTGCCATTGTTTGAGATAGGGTGCTGGGCTTCTGGGTAGGGGCAGGAAGGTTGTTCCCAAAATGTAACTGAGGCTGCACTTCCCAGAGGGGTGACCAAAGTGAGCAGCTGAAACAAAGGGCATGATTTCTCTCTGGAGATGCTGAGCTATACCGGCAGTGCCAGTGGAGACAGAGCATGTGCATCCACCAGGGCCTGGCTAGGTGTCCTGTGTGGGACTCACCTGGTGCTAGGCTCTGCTGAGAGCACTGGTAGCTGGCTGCCTGCTGTCCTCCCTCCTGGTCATCCTGCTTGCTTTTGGAAGAGAGATGCCAGGGCAGGCTGGGCTTCTGGGTTAGTGTTGTCATCAGCCCTGCATGTGATGTGACCTTGGAAATCAACAACTCTTCCTGCCAGGTTGCCAGGTTTGACGGTGCTCCCAGGGGTGCAACCGCCCGTTTCCTTCCAAAGCCTGACCCTGGCATGTGTGACGGTCCTGCACACAGCACCTGCAAGTGTGGGTTATGCACCAGGTGACAGTGCATCTGTTCAGTCTCCTGGAGCATGCAGGCTGTGCAGGCAGCTGCTCAGAGGCTTGACCTGAGGCAAGTGGCAGTAAAATTTGGTGCTCAGACCCAACAGCTTTTAAGCTCCATTGGCTCACTGGGGACAGGAGGTGGTCTTGGAAGTTGATGAGGAACAGGTCAGCTGACCTAAGCTTGGCAGTGTCCCTGCTGGAGCACTCAGACATCCGCATTTCCTCCCTTTTCATGAGGCTTATCTTTTGTGAGCATGCAGAAGTCAAATGTGAACAGACAAGCACGTGGGGAGTAGTAGTTGGCTGTGCAGTCTGAAACCAGGGAGAGGTTTATGAAGGGATCCATCCATGCAACTTAAGAACAGTCCTTTCAGTTAAAACCAAATGTGTAACAGTGTTTAGTCTGCAATTTACTGTGCTCACAATCCTGTCATATAACTGTCTTAAGGGAAGATTTAGGTAGCTGGCCATGTGGATTTCTCAGTCTCTTTGCTCTGTCAAGATTAGCAGGATTACTGGCTTTGACCAGCAGTCAAATTAGTCTTTGGCAAAAAAAGATACACTGTTTCAGACTTGATTTACATGAAGGTCTCGTAAATGCATTACAAGAATTTTCTAGGATTTTTTTTATTTTTAATGGCAGCTTTTATGTGTTTTTGTGTTGACCTGTTTTGCTTTCTGAGTATGGTTCTTTTTGTACAGGGGCTGCATCATCAGCGGACTCAGTGCTTGAGTGTGATTTTCATGTTACTTTCTCAAACCCTTAATTTCTGTGTGGACTACTTATAATTTATTGGCGTGTCCCACTCCACTTGTGACCCCCAAACTGTACTATGTGAGAAAAATATTTATACATCTTTAAAGCTCAAGTCAACCGGGTTTGCAACTGTGCATCAAATCTGACTGATTTTGCTTCAAATAAATCGGTGCGAACCAGGTACTGCTTGATCCAGACAGCAAGCATCATCCCATGGATGTTCCTCTCTCCCAAAGGTAAAAGCTGAGGTTCTGGCTGCCTTTGCTGGGTATGTCTGGTCATGAGTTATCCTCACACTGGCCACTTGCAAATAGCTGTAGAGAGAGACCCCATTGAGATCCATGGCTCATGGGGAGAGCGTCATGCCTTGTTGCTGTCTTGAGAGCACCCCAAGTACAGTTAGCCCCCTCCACCTTTCAGAAGTGGCACTTGTTGGCTTATTGGGATGTCACACAGGCTGAGCCATCCTACCTCCGCCAAGGAGATGAGTTTCGCAGTGTGCTCCACTTGGCTGAGCAAGGAGCCCACTCCAAGCATGGCTGAAGCCTATTTTCACTCATGCTTGAGGCAAGGCAGCACGGAACTGCATCTCTACAGCTCCCTGGCTTTACTTTTGTGGCACACAGTGGCATTTTGAAGATCTTCCTGTGAGCTCAGAGGAAGTGTTTGGACTTCTTGTGGGAACTGATTATATAAATAACACCAGAAGCTCTAAACTAGCAGGAGAGCTGTAGCCCTGCAGTGATGTGCTGATGAATGGGTGTGTCCCAGCACAAGGTGTTGTTGAGGTGTTGCTACTGATGCTACAGCCCTGGATTCCTCTGATTCAGTGTAGGCCAAATTTTCTATTGTTTCCAGTAAAAGCATTACCTTTGCTGGGGGTCCTGGATTAACTGCTTAAAGAAAGCTGCTGAGAAAATGTTACCTTTCATCTGGACATTGTCCTAAGCCTAATCTTCCAGCCTCTCCAAGTGCAAATCTTTCATCAAACCATTGAGTCCTGGCTCCCTGGTACACCTGAAGAATCCAGGTGTACCTGATGTACCTGTCCTCAAACCAGGACAAGGGTGAAAAGCAAATTTAATTATTGCTTTGGGCTTCTCTTCTACTTGTGTTGCAGGGGGAAGCTGGCTAAATCACTCAGGTGCTCAAAATCCACTGATGTCTTCCCACAGTTTTACCCCTCTGCCATGCACCCAGAATGAGAGACAAGTTATGTCAGAATCCAATGGTAAAGAAGGCTAAAGCAGCTTAGCTTTCCACAGTTGCACAGAATCAGCACAAAACTAGCTCTCCTGGGTCTTTCACTAGACATCACAGGGCTGTGGAGCTTTGGGAAGGCTTTACACTGTGTTTGCTTGAACAAGGCTGTCCCAGCAGGGAAGACAGGCCCTTAGCCAGTGCTAGACAGACAGAAGTTTCCTGCTGATGTTCTGAGCTCAGTTTTGAAGCTCTTACCTTATTCTGGCCAAAGCAACCCATTCTGCTGGGAATGTGCAGCCTATAGTTGTACAAGAACTCCCCCTGACTTCCATGTATGCCTGGGGAAACTCCTGCCCATGGAGTTTGAGGGTATCCACCAAAGTGCAAACATACCAAATTCCTCTGTAGCTCTTTGACAGAGGAACTGTCACTGTTGGTATGTCTGGTAAAATGGTCTCTGGGGACTTTCAGGGCTGAGATTTCTGTATTCAAGCAGTTGCAGACATCCTGAGGTGAGGTATATCTATACTGTCCTTAAGACAATGGTGGGTACCTGGTAGTGTACCTTTCAGTGTTTCATTGGTGAGAGGTGACTAAGCAGACTCATTCCTCCAAGTCTGGCTGCTTGCTCCCAGCCTCTAACCAGTCCATGCTCTGCGACAGCTTGAGTGTTTCAACAGATTGCACTGGGCACTGCATTTCTAGTTTCCCAAGTGCCTGCACAAAGGCTTGACCCCACAAAATGCAGGCATGTAAGGAGTGGTTGGGAGTTGCTGATGTAGGCATTACTGCTGAAACAATTCATACACTATGGCCTAGGTCTGGGCTCCTGGACAGTCTCTGCTGCTCAGCCAGCGTACAGTAACTTGTTAGGCTAGGGTAGCTTGATCACAAGTTTCATCCTTGTGTGAATTTATAAGGCCTGTTTATTAAGATAAACGGGTTATTGTTACAGCCAGGGTCCTGTGGGATGAGTTGCATGTTTGGAATGTTTAAAAATAAAGTAGCTACAGCCGTGTTTTCTAGGAATGATGAAATGGAGAAAAGAGGTGACACCACATACATTTATTTGCTGTGAAGCTGTTGATAAGTCAAGAAGACACGGAAAGCTCAAGGTTGTAGCTGGTGAACAACAGCACTGGGGACGGAAGTACTTGTTATCAGTATTGCACAATGCCTAGGTGAGAAGTTCCTTGAAACTCTGCCAGAGGAGAAGAAAGAGAAAAATTACATTTCCATTTAGGTATTTTGCAGCACTGGAAGAAACCTAATCACCTATATGTTATTCACACAAGTGAATAACACTCTGTCTAGAAGGTATCACAGCTGGCTTGGAGTAATGCAGTTTCAGACCTCATCCAGGTTAATAAAAATGAATTAATCACTGAACTGAAAAGATTGTTTGCTTAGGTACAAGTAATCGTGACTGAAGTTACTTTGCTATGTGAAAAGAGAATATATAGTCCCAACCAATAATATATATGATTGGTGCTTTAAGGGGACCCAATTTCCCCAAACGGAAAATAATTATAGGCCAAATAAAGTGGGAGGAAGAACTTAAGCAAAAAAAGTGAATGATAATTGGGAGTTGTTCAAGAATCCTATATTAGGTCACTGAGAAACCACAATTCTGCATTTGCAAAGATGAAGTCTTCAGTTAAAAATGCTTAAAAAAAAAAAAAAGCTTAAAAGCTGGTTAACAGAGGAGATGAAAGCAGCAATAAAAATCCCTAAATGCAATGAATGGAAAAATAGAGGAAGTGACATGGACAAGTAATCTGCAAGGAAATGCCAACAATTGATAAGAGAACTGAAGGGTACCAGTGAAGAGCTTTTGTGCAGCAGGTTCAGAAAAATAAGAAGGCGTCCTTTAAATGTATCAGGGATTGATGAAATCTTACCAGTGGTACAGGCTCCGTACTGAACAGGGTTGCAAAATCATTGCTTATGAAATAGAAGAGGCAGAAATTACCAGTAATTATTTCTTGGTGTTTGGAAAGGAGAAGACTGTGTATTCATAGCTCGGTCATAAGGGAATATTTTCTGCTCCAGTAAGAAATTACTTTCAGCAATTAGGAAAAATGTTAAATGTCAATGTGTTTAAGTGTACAAAACATTTAACAGTAGTTAACTTACAGTCCAGAATATTTAGAGAATAAGCCAAGGGCTCTTTGAATCATTAATATAGGCACTTGAAAAATTTCAGGGGAGTGGAAAAACCTACTGTATCACCATTATTCTGGGATAAGTGGATAGTTTGTCAGGCCACCCAAACTTCAGTTTGCTCAAAGCATAAAAAGGCTGATAGGCGTTTCAGCTGGTAAAGAGCTGAGAGAAGACAGGGTGATGCTAGCCAATTTCCCTTGAATGGGAAACTGGCTTCATCAGACAAATGTGATCTCACTTCTTGATAAGAGTATGATATTTGGTGATAAAAGTTGTGTTGACACATTTATACATAGATTTGAAGGCTTCTGACTTTGTTCCTGGTGATACTCTGGTATAGGAGTACACACTAAACAAAATCAAAGTGGCTTATTATAAACAGCTCAGGGGAAGTGGTCATTCTCATAAAATGGCTGCAGATGTAGAGTCATCCTCCACCAGAGAGGAGGCAAGCTAGAAGAAAGATGCTTGTAAAGAGGTAGTGAAGGTAACTGTTCCCGGCCCTGCCTTACCCAGTGGCTTTGTCAGTGGTGTAAATACCAAATAATTGTTTGCACGGACATTGTGATCCTGTAGATGGAGGGGACGTAAACAACAGATCTATTGTGGGAGCAGAGCTGAATCACCTGGAAAGCTGGGATCATCTAGTGCTGTTAAATGCAAGTCTGTACATCTGGGAGCAAAGAATGGAGGTCAAGCTAGAAAGGATGGAGGCCTTACGTGGAACACATTGATAGTGCAAAGGGCTTGGAAGATAACTAGCTAACATGACTGCCAAGCCCAGTACTGCACCTGAGAGGGAGATTGCAGTCCTCAGGTGAGTGGTAGGAACAGGAGAGAAATGTGCTGGGGAGCCCAGTGCAGGAACACTGTTTAGTCCTGGTGTCAGCACTTCAGAGAGCATTGAAGAACTACAGCAGTGTCAGAAAAGAGCTACAGAATTAATTTGGGACCTGAAGACCATGTCCATCTCCACAACAGGAGAATAAAGAAAATTCATCTACAAAGTTGTTTGTAGAGAAACTGACAAGTCATTTCATGAGCATGCTCAGGTGTCTGTCTGAGGAAGAGGGACAGTACAGCAAAAGCCTCAAATCCAGCATCCTAGCTGCTGAGGATACACACTATCAGAATCAATAGAATTGCTTTTGAGTGAACGCAATTAGCCAGTTGAATAAACTTCCTTAGGACCTGGTGGAATTGCCATCATTCAGGCTTTAAATTGCCATCAAATAGCTCTCTGAAACAGATTGCTAGGTAGTGTTCAAGGGCTATTGATTCGTGCATGGAATCAATGTGCATTTTTTCTGTCTTAGAAAATACCAATTTGGGGCATTTAGACATCTGCAATTAAGGCTAGACAAGCAGTTTCAAGCAGCTTCCACATTCTTATGGAAAGTAATTTAGCAAAAAATTTTGCTTCAGCTAAAATGGATGTGTGCTTGCTATGGCTTCAGCTAAGATGGGTGTGTGCTTGCTATGTGGTTAATAGATATGTGCTTGCTATGGCTTCAGCTAAGATAGGTACATGCTTGCTATGAGTTTGGAGAAGGGATAGTGTTAGATAGGATATCAGATGAAAGCAACAGTTGAAAGTACCGTACCATTGCAGAACAAAGGGTGGTGTAGATAGCTAAGATAACTACAGAAGTGTAAAGAATAAAGAAGCCAAAAGAAGGACATGGTGATAAAGACTTCGAGCCTCCCTCTGACAACTACCAGGAAGACCCCTGAGGAAGCATAGCGCCTGTGCTGCTAGAAGGGAAGGGGCGGGCTCGAGGGTGGGTTGGATTCCAAGAACTCATTAATTTTGTAAATTGGGGGTGGGTTGCGTTCTGAAAACTCATTGATTATGCCAGTTATTTTTGAAGAAGAAACATGAATAAGTATACAGAATACGAAATAAAACCAAGTGTTTGTGAAGGAAAAAATAAGCCACAGGAGGAGAAATCCCTTGTGTAACTCCCAGCACTGTAATAAATATTCTTTGTTCCACCGAATTTGCCCCGGACTAAAATTCAATACAGTGAGCGTGTTTCTCACTTGTAGGAGATGGATTGTTGTGCTGGGGAAGGGCAAATTCCACCTATTTGTTCCCACATCTGTCCTGTCCTGTATTCTTGAGATTTGGTTCAAATAATCTCAGTACATTTAGAGTATGCTTACTTAAGTGTGAGTTGCATGGTATTGATGAATACCTCAAGTTCCAGAGTGCTTTTGATGGTGTAGATCTTTTTTTGTGTAGCTCTTTTCTGTAGATCAGGTTGAAACTTCGTAAGTTTGTTGTCAGTGCCGATGTGACTTTCTTTAAGCTTATCTGAAACAAGACTGTTTTGGTTTTTGACAATGAGACATAGGACAAGAAATTACTCTAAAGCAGAAGTACTGTGACTTTACCACAGGGTTAGGCAGGAGCGGGGGTGGTAGGGGGTTGCACACAGCTGCAATGTAAATGCTGCGTGCTCCCTGCTGCACGTCCTCTGTAAATGGGCTGAGCTTTTAGGAGCAGTAAAACACCACCACCAGAGGGCTCTATTGGGTGCTTGGGGGTACTGGAGGCCTTTGCTATGCAGTTCCAGGTGCCTTCAGCCATGAGCCAAATGTGTGTGTACCTGTGTGATGGACCAAAAGACTTGCAGGGCTTCATTGCTACAATACCTGCAGAGGAAGATCCCCAAGGAGCAGGCACCAGCTCTTCTGGGCTCTCTTTACCTGCTTAATAAGGAATGAAATGGGACCATAAAGTCATGATGCTGCCTGGAAGCCACACTCCTGCTCAAGCTAGTCATTGAGTTCAATGCCTCCTTCATCTCACTGAGCCTGTGCTTTAACCTCTGTTCCAGGAGACTGTAAAGGGCAGGGACAGCTCACAGGAAGCACTAGGCAGATGAAGAGTGATTTAAAAAGCACTTGTGTTCCCAGGTCCCTTTAGTCTGAGGCTATCCTGGAATGCAAGACACTTTCCTGGGTGCTTCTATGAAGATGGCTTGAGTTGATACCTGGAGCAGTATTTTGTGGTAGTTATTGGAACAGCAATAGTGGCAGGGAACCTGTGATGCATATAGGTGGGAAAGTGAGGCATCAGTGATGCTGGTAAATAGCAGAAGTTGCTCCTCTTCTTCATACTGTCTGGGAAAGCTACAGCGTGTATGCACAGTAGCATTGCAATGAATCCTCTGGGGATACTCTAGTTTCCTTTGCCTAAAATTTAACTGTTATTTTAGGCTTGTCCAGTTTGACATTAAGAGCTAAATTTTCCAGGCTAGATTCTTCAGTCTGCACTCAGTCCTAACCAGCTGGCCAAAGCAAGAGTTGAAACTCATTACCGCTATTGCAAAACTGCTTCCAAAATGTCATTGTGGTGCCACTGTTACAGATAGCATTGTGGATAGGTGGGAATGTCTCTTCTGGCCAAATGCATTGCCTTGCTTGGGCAATTTTCAGGCTGGTAGCGTTTCAAGACTGTTATGGTGTTTTGAAGACCTATCTTGAATGTATCTTTTCCCTGTTGTGGTCGATTAGGGAAGCCGCATTGCCTGCATAGCAGCCCATAGCCATAGCCCATAGCATAGCTGGAGCATAATATTTTTGTAACTTCCAGAAGTCATAGTCTCGCTGGGACAAGTCCTTGAGAGAAGGCACTGTTTTGTTTTTCCAGTGCCAGCATGTGTGATTGTGCACGTGCAGCAGCTAAGCAGAAGTCTAAAATTTAGAGGAATTGCATCCTTTGGCAAGTCAGGAACCTAAGTGAATCAGAGGCTGTGTGATTGTGAGACAGGAGAGACAGAGGAGTTTCCAGACACCATTGCCTTTGTGAGAGATTAAACTCAAGGATTGTTTTGCTTCAGCCATTTTGTATGTCGACAACACAAGCAGGACTATGAACAGCCATTTTGTGTGTCGACGACACAAGCAGAGCTGTGAAAAACAACTCCTTAAAAGGAGAAAAATGTGAATCGAGTTTGTGATAGGCTAGCCGGTCGTGAAGGAATGTGGGCCCTAAAGTACCTAACCAATGGGAAAAGGGGACAGGACATAAATACCTGGAGTTTTGTAACTAACTGTGCTCTTTTGGAGAGGCACGCGACTCAGTTGACACGTTTATTTTTATCTGGAATAAACTTCTATCTTTGCTTCGAAGACTTTGTTCTCGCTACATTTTTATCCGTGAGCGAGCATTTCTCACAATTTGGGGGCTCATCCAGGAGCAACACCCCTACTCTTGCGGGATGAGGCAGCGAGGGCGGAGGGGCGCGGTCTGCTGATTTTAGCAGTCTCCAACTTACTGCCTTGTTTCGTGGAGGGCAGCGGGTCCTATCCGGACGGAGGACTCTTGAAGCAAAGGGGGGCGAAAGTAAAATTTGATAAGGTGACAGCATTGAATTACGTGCGGCAGCTGACAATTTCTGTGCACAGAACCCGGGTAAGAAAATTGACTGTTAAGTATTACTCGGGCGGCTGGGAGAGTCTGGGTAAGAAAATTGGCTGTTAAGTATTCCCTGGGTAGGAGAGGGGGACTGAAAGTGTGTGAATGAGACGCAGGGTGATATGCGAAGTGAGTGTGGAGCCCTTATAACCGCGGTTCCGTTTCTCCGCGAGGAGACCGGCCGGTGAAGGGGCGAAGCGAAAGGGTTGCAAGTGAGCGGCGTCCCGCTGGAGACCTGCAAAGTGAGCGTGAATCCCTTATAACCGCAATTTTGCTTCTCCGCCAGGAGAGGAACCAGTAATGCCCTGTGCGTGAGGAGAGAGACCGGTAGAGGGGCGCCACGTGGGCAGGATCCATGGTTAGGGACCGGTAAACGAGTGCCATGTGAGCGGGATCTGCGCGGGTAACGGCTTCTCCGTGAGGAGAGGGACCGGTAACAACAGCTCCGTGAGGAGGGGGACCGGTAAAGGCGCGCCACGTGGAAAGGATCCGCAGTTCGGAAGGGATCTGCCCGGGTAACGGCTTCTCTGCGAGGAGAGGGACCGGTAAAGTGGCGCCACGTGGAAAAGATCTACGCTGTTCGGCTTCTCCGTGAGGAGAGGGATCGGTAGAGAGGCGCCACGTGGGCGGGATCTGCCTCTCCGCGAGAAGGGTCGCCAGAGCGGCGGAGTGAAAGGGTTCTGGGTGGACGGAGTCCCGCGGGAAACTGAGATAATGGGAAATAGGCCTAGTAAAAAGGATCTGAGGATCCGGGTTAGAGCATTCCACCTGACAGTCCTTTAGAGGCGGCGCTCGGGAATTGGGGGCAGGGTTGCACCCAGGGAAAAGATAAGAAAAGGATGATACAATATTGTATGTTTGCTGTGGATTTTTCCCATGTTTGAGGCTGGGATTTTTTTTTTTTTTTTGTGGCCACAACGCGGCTGAGAGCAAGTGGGTAGGGTACAGGCATGGCTTTGGGATCTGCTAGCTATCATGCTTGTTACCCGTGGGCACTTCAGCCACCTCATTTGCACCCCGGGAGACAGGGATGCGGGATGCAAGGATCACACCCCGGGAGACAGGCACGCAGAGAAGAGAAAGAAATTGTGATTGGCATGATGGGGATTTAAATGATTTGTTGCAGGAGGCGGAAGGGATGATGAGAAACAAAAAAATAAAATCAAATTGATGGTAGCCATAGTGGAAGAGGTAATGAAGAGGCAACAGGAGAGAAAGGAAAAAAAAAAGTTTACCAAATTGGGGAAGAGGGCCCAGTTATGGACCAGAACGTGGGGGCTTTAGGACCCAACAAGGGCAAAGAGAAGACCCCACCTGGGTGGCAAGTAGGCCCCAAGAGGTGCTTCCATTGTGGAAAGGAAAGGAGTCCTGTTCCTTCGAACTGCAGGACACTTTAAAACAGCTGTTTTAAAACGGGCTGTTGTTCTGCGCTTTATCCCATGTCCAGGGCTTGGTTTTCTAGAAATTCTTAGTCAGTTCTAGCTTGACTGGCACCCTGGTACTGTGGCACTATGTGCGATGTGGCAGCTGTCACTTTTCCCGCTGCCTCTGAACTCCGTAGGCATTGAGAAATTCAGTCCTGTTCCCATTCTCCTCCCCCCAAATACAGGTGGTGCGCTTTTTTGGAGTAAGCACAAAGGGGCAGAGCTAGAACTGAGTTTTAACTGCATTCCTGCCTGCCTCCTTTTTGCAGTTTAATATCAACACTTGGCCAGAATTTTGGATTTTTTTTTCCTTTTATTTTCTTCTTCCTGGAATACACAGACACATTTATTCCCAAGACAGTTAGGTAGGTCTAATGCAAACCAGTGGAGTGCCTGAGGACTGACTCTAAGCAAGCAGGCACTTTGGCCTCCACCAGGGTTCATGTTTAGAAACAAAGGTAACCATTAAGCAAACTTTCCTGGGCAGGTGGGTGACAGGCATCAGCTCTGCAAGAGCATTGTTGCTCGTGCCAAGATGCTTCACCTCTGTGCTGGAGTGCCACAGGCCTCCTGGGAGTTGGCGTCCGTTGGAAGTTACCTCCACCAGCACTGGGTGCAAACACATGTGACATCCCAGCAGATGAGTGCAGAGCTGGGGGCAGCAGGTCTCCCTGCTGTGTTCCTGCCCTCAGCGTGCATCCACCAGGTGGTGGTCCTAACTGCCAGGAGATGACTGAGAAGGAAGCCCAGATTCCTGCCAGTCTGACTGCCCGTCTCCCACAATCTTGTTACACACTGCACAGAAAATCCCCTCCAGGCAAGACTATGTTCCGGACCATATTCATACATCTGCATCCTCTGCAGGTTGCACAGCTAGAGCTGCAGGGAGGCATCAAGAGGATGCAGGGAGGGGCGGGATAAAGCTTAGGTTTCCACTCACTGATGGCCGAGGTAAAAAGGAATGCTTTTTTGTCCAGCTGGGAAACAGAGCATAAGCAGGTGAAACGGGTTTACTGGGGCTGTAACATAAACTGTGCTGTACATAAACAATTCCACAGATGGTTAAAGAGCTTCCCAGGTTCTGCAGTGGTGTGAGCTGCACAAGATACCTATCAACTTCTACCTGGTAGAGAGAGAAAAAATGTAATCTGTTGCAAGGCTGGGAACAAGGCAGTTGCTCTGGTGCTACTGCATTTCCTCTGCATTTCCTCATTTCTGTGCTCACCTACCTTTCTCAAGGTCTTCCACAGTGAGTCAGAGGCTGTCCACATTGCCTTTTTGTCCCAGGGCACAACAGAATACTTTTGTTCAGAGCCTGTCTGTAGGGTTTTGATAAAGAGCACTTTCCTTCTTTCTCTTGTCATCCATGCCGTGCAGAGGTGCAGTACTACTGAATTAGGAGGAACATCCACTTTGAAGTTGGGATCTCACACCTGATTGAGCAAAATCCTCTTCAGCCCCAGCATCTCTGCTTCCAAATGCCTGCCTTTACATTGCCCGAGCATGAGTGTGTGCTTCGGCATTGCTGGTATGCTTGACCTTGTTTTCTGTTCCCAGTGCTTCTTAATCCAGCCTGGCTTCCCTAGAAACTAACCAAGTTGTCATCCACAGTCTAGCCACAGGTTGTGTAATGGAAACCTGATACCCACCAATGTGTAAGTCTTCTCTCTCTGTAAGTATTATGTAGGGCTTTCAAACATCTGGTAGATAACTTATTCTGTTTCTAGTTGCATTTGTCTTGGCCAAGATGTTTTCCTCTATCCACTTAAGTCCCTAGAGAAGAGTAATTGCAGATTAGTTAGCTGATAACAAGAACTTTACGTTGGCCACAGAAGGTTCCAGCAGAGGATTTTATTGATGGGCTTTCATACCTGAGAGTTAACGCTCTTGGGAAGGCACCCTTTTGAATGCGGTGCTGCATTTACTTTTAATAAGGGCGGAAACTGTACTTGCCTCAGACTGATTTGAGTAGAAGCAGTCACCCCTTATCTCTGCTATGATTTCTAGTAAGAGTGGCAGGGGAAAATTAAGGTACTATCTTGTTGCTAAGACTCACAGGAAGGAAAATTGGGTAGTCTCTAGGTCTCAGAGAGTGGTGCCTGAAGCCAATCCATTTCTCAGCCTTACCTCCTACCAGGAAGATGATCTTATTTTCAGTCAGATGCCATCTTATTTATTGAGGAGCGGCAGAACTGTGGAAGGAAACAGCTCGGTCCCAGCATGAGTCAAAGAGCAAGGGGATTAAAGGGCTAGGCTTCAAAACTGCACAGCATGAGCAGCCATGGGAGGATGGGTTGTGAAACGGTTGGTACAGGAGCAGAGAAGGCCAAAGTCAAATTTCCCAAAGACAGACTACTAAGCCTCAGAGGTACTGCAGAGTCATTGAGTAAGTGGGAGAGAGTGTGCAGGGAAAATAGCACAAGAGACCAGTTCTTTCTTTGGGCATCACTGCTTTCCCCTCTAACTCTCCAGGCTATACTAGCGGCAGTCACTTAGAATGTCCTGTAAAAGTCTGATTGCTTTTAAGTGTTTACATTTTGTGCCTATCTGCTCATGCTGTTTTCACCTGATTTTCAAGCAATGTGTAACCTTGCAGAATTTGGTTCCAAGGATTTTCAACGTGCCTGGTCTTGGCTTACACCAGGCTCTGCCAGTGAAATGTTGTAGAGGTGGGTCACCTGTTGCACTGTGCAGCATCTGGCAAATGGAGTGTCAACTAGAGAAACCAGTGCTTAACTGCAGAGTTAAAGACACGGGGTATACAGCTTATGCGATAGGTGCATGATGTTCTCCATCCCTTCAGGTTTCAGATGTCCAGGTCTTTTGAGAGCTACTGTGGAGAGCCTTACAACTTGTCCTAGTGAGACTGAGGACACCACGTGGCTTTGCTAGCCAATGGCACCCTGTGCTAATTTGTAGCTAGGCAGGGTTTTGTAGATTCAGCACATCAAGAGAGGTGTGTATTGGGAAGGAGCAGTCCGGTTGGGGTGTTGAGAGACAGGGGTGGGGTATACAGCAGAAATGGACACAGGGGTAGCCCATTGTGGTTTGTATTTGAGTGCAAGCTGGCTGGAGAAGTATGCCAAAGATTGCCTAGCGTTGCATCAATAATTATTAGCAGCGTAGCCGATGACAGCAGAGAGTTCTCTTACTGTGTAGTTGGTAGAAGTCTTTCTCGCCTTTTCATTCTTTTGCTTTGTGCTGAAACAGCTCGTCCAGCTGTCCCCGATTTGCAGTCTGCTATTCTGTGGACTCTGCTGAACTTAACATGCAGTTCTGTGCCCCATGTAATCAGGCATGGCAAGGGATGCTCCTGTTCTTTGCAGATCAGTTTCACTTTTCTGGGCTAGGAGTGTTTACAACTGCAAATTGTGCAAGGAGACAAATTTTATTCGCTTGTATTCTTTCCACTGAGCAATGAAACATGAAATTCCTGGACAGAGAGTGAACATAGCAGTTTCCACTGTCCCAGTTCAGCCTGACTCTCTAATGACAGCTTTGCATTCATTGCTTAACTATAAAAATGAGGAATTGTGGTTCCAGCTAGATTTCACCCATGGGGTACTTAGGGAATGTTCATAAGAAACACAACATGCATAAATTTTCTTCCCACTGCATGATTGCCCAGTTTCTGATTATTGGAGGCATAGGGACTTTCTTGAGCCTGAGGAATTATTGCTGAGGGATGCTGAATGCATTAGAGCTATTCTGCTGAACTTGGCTAGCACAGAGAAGATGCTTCCCAGGCAGACACAGAGATGAAGGAATTCCTTTGTTTCACTGCCTTCTAATAAGAATTAGAGGAAGCTAGCCTACATTCGGAAGGCAGGAACAGATACATTTTCCAGAGCCACATATCAAAAGCAGTCTGGGTTTGGAGGTACAAAACATGTACAGGATTTTTTAGCTGGAGGAGAACTTCTGAGAGGAGATCATGGGCAGAAGACGGTATGTGGGCACAGCAGACAACTGTGGGATGCAGCGTACTGTTGGGTCGCAGGGTAGTCTAGCAGTTACATAGCCTTGAAGTCATTATTGGCTTGTCATTTCCAAATCTAGTGATTGGATTACTCAGAAAACCTTGCAATCGTCCAGCCCTGTTGCTGCTCTTGTAAAGAGCCACACTTAGTGGCTTACAAACCAGAGAAGGGTCCAGTGGTGACAGAGACAGTATGGTGGAAAATGCATGTGGGAGAATGCCCTCAGGAGCAAGGAAGAAAGAAGGGATGAGAGGAAGAGCCAGTTATACTCTTATTAGTGGTGTACTGTTAAAACAGATCATTGTATCTTCTACAGGAGAATGAGGTGTGTAAGAGACTGAACCTGAGCCCTTCATCTGCTTTCTCCATTAATCTTTCAACCTGGAAGTGGAAAACTTCACTAGAATTGAGAAACCAGCCCCTTTTGCTTGGGACTGCATCTACAAGTGAAGAGTTTCCTTTAACCATCTCCCTTGTAATATGATTTTTGTGGTTGCTGATTTGGACCTGCTGATAAACAGGTCACAACATGTGAGTCAGGTCAGCTGAATTAAGTAAGTTTTGGCCTCTTCTTACATGTTTTCCAGGTTTCATATCCTCTAAGCCTGCTGTTTCTAGCTTTTACTTTGTCTGCTGCAGGCAAGCACTGTAGCATTTCACTAGGTAGGTGGGACGCAATGTGGTTGCACAAGAGCAGCAAGTATGCTGTGAACTCCCAGCAGCTGGTGATGTGGTAGCACAGCTGGTGCATCCAGCCAAGGCCTGGCTAGCATCTTGTAGTGGTTTAGACAGGAGGGAATGTTAAACGAGATGCAGTCCTGTAAAGGAGTGAGTCAGAGTGTAACAAATGCTGTCAGATAGTTAGCTCACTGAAGTAGGTTCAGAGGAACAGCATTCTGACATAGCCAGCTTAAGTGTTCACGTATAATCTAGGTTGGCCTGGGCCCCACACAGCAGTCCTGGTTCCAGCTAGACTTCCCCCATGGGGTACTTAAGGAATGAGCATAAGAAACACAACATGCATAAATTTACTTCCCCCTGCATGATCTCCCAGTTTCTGGTTATCAGAGGCATAATACGCATTGGATATGCAGAACATATCCAGCTTAACTGTTCACATATAATCTAGGCTGGCCTGCGCCCCACACTGCAGTGTAGCATGTTTTGCAAGCAACCTACCTATGCAAAATGCATCTTTCCTTGAAAAGAGAAGAGCATAGAGCACTTATGCTGTTGTAGTTGAGGTATGTGAAGTGGGAAAGGAGGAATTAGATGCTCCAAACACATACTCTAGGGTGTCAGGACACCTGGTTGCCTGGTCTCTACTCCTTTACCTCTCTTTGTGTTTGTCTCCTCAGAGTGAATAGTTCTGCCAGATACCAGAGAGTTGCCACTAGATAAATATGAAAGAAGGCTCAGCCCAGAGGACATGTTCAAGGATGCCAAGCGGAGCTTGCAAGACCAGGTCTAGAGTAGAGGCAGGCTTTGGTAATCAGGAGGAAATAGCTTTACTTGCAAGTGATGGCTGAAGGCAACTTTCTGCCAGTGGGTAGAAGGGAAGCAGGTGTGTTGTGTTGCTGCGGACTTCCATATGTATTGTTCAGGACGACGATGTGGTGTGGTGCCCTCCAAGTCTTACCCATACCTGTTTTCTTGGCCAGCTCTGTGACAGCATTGTAATTCCTCATTGGCTGTTCTGTAGAGGGCTTTGACTAGGTTTGCTCTGAGGATTTGAGGTGGAATCTTCTCTACCAAAAGTATTGTCAGAATGTCAGGGAGTCCTTAGCTTGGAAAAAACCCCCTATCAAATGTAGTCTTGATGATGGTTTGAAAGAGACAATTTTTAGGACTTTTATTTGGGTTTTTTTTGGCAAAAGCATTCTTTTCCTTTGAAGGATGCCATGGTCTGGTATGTGATGGAAAAAGAGCCTGATGTCTCCAGGCTGAAACCTTATAATTGGAAGACCTGGCTTTAATTCCCAGCCCTGCCACTGCCTTCCTATCTCTTCTGTTCCTTGTATAACATCAGGATTAACACTGCTGTATAGATGTTTTATGAAGATGTTGCCAGGAATACACTGTTCCAGTACTTGGAAACTGCAATAACAGAAGAGTTCACAGGAAGATGGGGTGGTAGCACACTACTTCAGCTGTTTGCTTTCCAAAACGGCAATAGCCTGTCCACATGCTTTTGTCACACTCTAGGTTCATTTTTTTAAGGACTCCTGAGAAGCTAATCCTTTCCTAGCTTGAGAATCTGGTTTCCTGAAGAGTAACAAGCCATTTCAGTGGTTTCTTAGAGAGGTGGAAGCTAATGCAAAGCAAGCTGAAGAGATGTGTGAGATAGTCTTGACAGCTTTGAGTGAGGGTGAATTTAGGCCTCCAGTAAGTCTAGATTTTTCCCATGCAGTGAAGCTATGTTAATAAAATAGATTCCAAATGTTTTCTTTCAGGAGTTAAAAACATCTTTTTGGAATGGTGAAAAATAGAAAACGTGCATCAGGATTGTAACAGATACGCTTTTGTGGATGGGTACAAAATCTGTTCTGTAAGCAACAGCCAAATAATTGCCAGGAGGAAAGGAAATACCAGAGTAGGGTTGTTTTGCTTTCTCTGTCCACTATTCTGTTAATGTGTCTGTTAACCTCAGGTGGTGCTGCTCTTGTTTGTGATGTTTTTCTATTTTAAAAAATGTTTTCCCATTAAATGATTTAGTTAAGTTGGATTTTGTTAATTTATGTTGGTTTAATTTTAGCACAGATTTTATTAAGATTGACAGGGGCCCAGCATTGCAGAGACCCAGCTGTAGCATGTATTTATTGTGTTTTGTCTCTTAAAAGATCTCCATTCCTCTAGCAGGTATTAGATTGTCATGTTTGAGAAGATTATCTTCTAAAACATGATTACTTTAGAGCATAGTGCTGCACCAGAGTGACTCTCTACATACTTCAGAGGGGGAAGGTAGGTGCTGTCTCAGGATTTCTCTATTTTCAGGGCTCTGATCAGCGTAAATTTAATTGTTTTGGAGACTGGAACAATATTTCACGCTTCAGTCACCAGTGGGCATGTTGAAGAATAGCAGGAGGGTAAGTTCTTTCAGATTAGGGGAGATTCTGGCAGATGCCTCTATATGGCCTGAACCTAATGTCCCTGAATGCATTCTCTCCCATGATAAGTGAGTGTCACTGCGTCATGGTGGCTTTTAGTTAAAGCCTATGGGTCATGTTGGCTGGTTTGTGCTTAGTGTAGGGAGTGATGTCCAGTGGCTACTAGTGCTGTAGCAGATGCAAAGCTGAAGCATTTGACAATGTATGCTCTACACCAGCTGGCAAATCAGTGCAGAAGTCACCTGAGAAGTAACTTGAAAGTACTTCCTGTACATTTTTCTATAGGCTTCTCCCAGTGTGAAGGCAGAACACACCCTTTGCTCCTGGATGTGATGTTTGCTAGATAAGTAAATACGTGTTGGCTGAAGCAGATTTTGGAAAGTGCTAAGTGGATTAGAAGAACAAGTGCTATTAGTCTTAATGGGATTTGGACTCCTGCGTCCTCTATCTGCATCTGAAAATCTTTGCTCATTACGGCTGTCTGGGATAGACCTAAATCTGTATAGTACTACTGGATTTTGAAGGAGCTATTTAAAGCGCCCTTGTTTTCAGTAACATGGTTTGTAAGAGGATGTTAGGTGTGAATCTCCTCACAGTTACTTTGCCGGTGTTGTGACAGCCCCATCATCAGTGTCACTGGAGAAGGAGCTGTGAACAAGTGATTTTTTCAGGTGTTAGGAAAGTGCAGTGTATCTGCTCACATTTCTGGGGGTGAGAAGATTCTTTGCTTCTTGTTGGTTTGGCTTTGCTCTCAGCTGTGTTGCTAAGTAACAAGGATGCAAAGGAAAAGCATCAGCATGCTTTTTGACCTAGAGCAGAGGTGAAGGTCATGGCTTGCTTTCCAAGTGCTTTGCTGAGTATCTTTTCCATGGATTATGCTTACAACAGAGACAGCAGGATAGACAAAGACAGGTGCAAACAAACATCTTCCAGTGATTGATCCTGGGTGGTGGGGTTTTTTTGCTTTTTGGACACATGGACTTGGTGTTACTCAAATCAAGGGAAACTTGAACCTTTTGCACATACAGTTCACGCTTTTTGTTATGATGTAGCATTGTCCTTATAGGAAATAAAATAGGAGGGAGCCTGAATTGGCGAATACAAGCCATGTCCTTGAGTTCTTCAGCTTAAATGGTCCTTCAGCACAGTCCTGGCAACTGATGCTTGTTCTCTCTCCCCACTGGATTGGTGATAGCCCCAGGCCAAGGAATCATATTTTCTCAGCTAAGGTTTTTAATGTTACAAGTAAAAGTGTGTGGGAAAGGGTTTCTTTTTCCATTAGAATTTTCCAGGCTATGGAAACATCTCTCTGTTTTGAGTTGCAGTCTATTGCTGTAGTCTCAATGTTATGAGAATTAGAGACCTAGGATGACTTTGACTTAGCTGAAAATCCTTTTGGTATCTCCAAAATGGCTTATTTTTAAATTGTTACCCCATTATATTTGTTTGTAAAAGTTAAAGTTTGTTTTAGAGGTACTGACTCCCAATGATTTGAATTGGGCTGAAAGAAGCGCAGGATTTTTGAAATGCAGTTTCTTTATATACAGGAACTTAATTATAGGCTGACTTTGGAGAACCAATTTTGAAAAATGGATTTCAGAAAGCTGGCTGGATATGCCTTGTGCTGACTTCCTGGGCTTTTTCTGCAACTGTAATAGTTTTGATTTCCTTTTTTCCAGCATTTCCCAGAGCACCTGTTTGCTTGCTTTTTTATTTATAAATAAACTGATTTATTTAATTAATTTAATAAAATTTAAATTGAAGGACCAATTAACTGCCTGCAGTGGCAGTTATTAAAATTTCTGACTGAGCTTGTTTGCAGACCACTTCTGTCGGTACTGAGCTCATATGATGCGGATGATTTTATTATCGTCATGTGTCATGATGCAGAGAAAATGCTAACCACCACTGTGTAGAGAATCTCGAAGGTGAAATTATTCTGTCATATAACAGAAACATTTAATTGTGGGTTTACCAAGTTTAACGAATTTACCACGGAAAGTATGCTTTTCCATAACCTGTTTTCTCAGAAATTAGTCTTTGGGAAGTTTATCTTATTATTTTGGACACTGAATTTCTCTCTGCATACATTTATTTCCCCTGTACTAGATGGCTCTTAACTAATTATTGGTTTACAATATTGTATTCTTTAGCCAATTTCAGTTTCGTGTTACGGCAGCATCTGGAACTTTTTAAATAGGGAGACACAAATATACAAAAAAGACTAGAGCTTGGAGCAAGCGATCAGTCACTGCAACTGTTTGCTTCATTTCAGTGCTCAGTTTTCCAGTGCTGGAAAGATCCAATATTCTGGTATCACTTGACACAAGAAGGGTCTGGGCAAAGTAGCTAGGCTTAGAAGGTGGGGAATGTTGCAGCATAACTGGGAAAATACGGCTACAAATATTTTAAAAAGATGAAATCCTCAAGTATTATGTTAGTTCAAAATGGAGATGGACTTGGAACAATTCAACTGATACTACTATAGTAGGAAATGCCAGTTTGAGGCACCTTGCTTGTGTTTGTCTGTGCTTTCTAATATGTTTTATTAAAACAGAGCTTGCTGCATTTTTGCATTTGATTGGCTGCACACAGTTGGTACCTACTATTTTACTTACTTGACTGTCCAGAAAAAATGAGCCATTTTTTGAGCATACTTTTCTTAAGAATATAGCCAGAGGAGGATAGTAAGCAGATGATGGTTTAGGTGTCAAAGGCTGAAAAATTATCACACTTGTGTTGCAACACAGAAATGTACAGTAGAAAACATTAACAGGCCACATCAAGATATCCTGTATGCACTGGGTCCTAAAGACAGGAGATGGCCACGAGCCTTGACCTCGTGGTGATCAGGGAAACCATTTGAGCAGCTCACAGGGAGTTACAAAGTGCGGTGGGAGCTCAGTGGCTGGAGTACCAGGTGTGCTCTGCATCCAGGCTCTGCTGAACACATGCAGCCATTCCTAATAGAAGTGTGTCTCTCTGTCTCCAGTTATTGTCTTTTTACCTGAAGAATGAGTTACTTGTAGTGTGTGAGCATTAGGTTATGACAGCTAAAAAGACTCGCTGAAGCTGCAGAAGTGTAATTCATCTTCTTGTCCCAAGACAGGAGAATTACACCAAAACGATGCCTGGGAAATGACACTAAAGGTGTCTTAAATCCAGTGGTGGAGACTGCACAGTGACCCTGGAGAATCCATCCCTGCTTCTTTCCTTCCCATCTTAGCTTCCCCGTGTCCCTAAAACACTTGCTGTTGCAAACTGAACTGATGTCTTCTTGTTGTCCCTAAGCTGTGTACCACAACTTGATGGCTTTTTCCTTTGTTAACCACCTTTTGTAGGCAGGGTGAACTGTTGTGATGACCATCTCCTTCCTTGGGCTTCTCTTTTCTGAATTGATTAAGCCAATTTCTTCATCCTTTCCTGTAGCTTACGTTTCTAAACCTCTGAACAGTCTTCCTTTTCTTCTCTGGACTCTGAATTTGTTTCTGTCTCAGCAGTGTCCAAAACTGGATGGAAGGGTCTGGCAGAGGCCTCAACAGGGCTGGATAGGACAGATTAATTACTTCCCAACGTTTGTATATTACACTCTTGGAAACTGCCTTTTGCAAAAGCATCATGTTGTTGACTCAAATTTTCTGGTGCCCTGCCACAGATCCAGTAATTCCTCATGTTTATTTGCATATAAATTTTGAGTTTTTATTCCTATATTTGATCCATCTGAGATTATCCTTTGATTTTACCATAGCTGTTGTAAAATATTGCTGTTTCCAAAGAAATTCTGAGGACCTTTTTGACCTTGGAATTAAAAACAACAATAACAAAAGATAAAAAACTTACTTGTCGTAGTAAATCTCCATGTGCTGAGATAAAGAGTTCACAATCAGCTGTTATTTTGAGCTCCTTAGCCTGTTACAGAAAGACATATTCAGTTTGCAGTGAGACCTCTTGTCGTAGGAAGACTTCATGAATTAGCTTGCTTAAACGTATTGCCTGTTTGTAAGTATGAAAAATCCTTTGCCTTCAGTGCCCTTTTGGTTTGAAAGCTCAAGAGATGTGACAGACTTGAGACCCAAATTTGTCAGAAATGTTGCAAATTAATTGTAATTACGCATTCATTCCATATATAGAGCTCAGGTTTGTGCAGTAGGAAGAGGGGCTTCAGCCAATGTATCAGAACCAGCTCAATGTGCCTCTATAGCGTGAAATCCTATTTCTGAGTGCAAGGAGGAGAGTAGAAACAATGCATTAAGTCTGATGCTAGCAAGAGTGTTATACTTAATTTGCACCACTGCTCAGCTGGAAGACTGCAGCTGGTTAGGACTGAATTTTTTGGACAGTAGTGGGCATGCATGTGACAAAAGGCTTTAATGTCCTGAATCCTTGGAATTCACATGTCTACCCACAGTAGTTTATTCACATGGTACCCACAGCTCCAGTGGGCTCACAGAGATCACATTGGCTTGATGTGCAAAATTTTCAGGGGCTTCTGAACCCTCTTGGGAAACTTAAGTTTCCTTTTTGCATTAATGCTGAATTGCTCAGCATTGTCTAGAGGTTTGACCTCCTTTAATTTTTTTTTTTGCATTTATACAAGAGTTTAAATGCTGTTCTGAGGGATGGTGATTTCATCCCTTGTTTTATCTGTCACAAACAGATGTTTTTCCATATAAGGTTCCCTAATGAAATGTTTGTTTGATGTGAATTTACTTTTCAACATCAAGTGTGTTTAACAACATAGTAAGAATGACATGTTCTGAACAAGAAATCTCTGTTGTCCTGGTAGGTTTGTGTTTAGTTGTATTTAATCATGAATGGTGCAGAGCCTGGAAAAATGACATCATTGAGAGCCTGATTAATGTCTGATATTGGTGGATGAGTGTTCTTAGGGCAGTGTCTAGGAGGATTCCTACACCAGCAGGGCTCTTGCGGGCTTTTCTCCCAAGCTGCAATATTGCTGTGTCTGGAAAAATTAGGGAATTGATACTTACCTGTCTTCAATGAGTTCCCTGTCCTGCTCATGTGTAAGGAAGCAAAAAACCCCAAAGATGAGCTCAAGTGAAAAAGCAAGCTAAGGCCCCTAGGAAAAGAGTAGCTACTAGAAAGGAAGGGGAGGTTTGGAGCTAGGGTTGCTTTGAAGGGTGAATGAGCCCCCATTTGGAAACAGAATCCTGATAGGGTGTGATGGAAAACCACACCAACATAAGAATGCATTGTGTATTTTGGCATACTGGTGTGTGTAGTCTTTGAGAAGGGCTGTTGAGCTGCCATTGAGCTGTGACAGGAGCTAGTTCAGTGGGGCCCCCTCACTGTTAATGACTGTGATAAGAGTGTTGCTTCCTTATGTGGGGATTGCACATTGCAACGTAGTGAATACCAGATGTCCTGTTCTAGGGATGCAACTTTGTCTCAAGGATTTTTTCTAGGTAGAAAAGTTAAAGATGAAGACTGATCAGAAATACCAAGAGGGCGGCATTTTTCCCAAGATGATAAAATGAGGAATTTGTAGGAGTCCATGAATATAAGAGATTGTTTCTTCTGTTTGTTGGATTTTGACAAAAGTTTCTCAATGACAAATTGATTTTCCTTGTATATGAGTTTAGGGGCAGCATTTTAATCCTTTCATGTATTATATGAATATTTTAAAAAACCCTGTAGGAGCTTTGGGGGATGGGGAGATATGTAGTGTATTTGAAGGGATGGAGAGCTTCTTTTTGTTATCTATTCTATGTCACAATGCAGAGTAAGGGAATCTCTGAACTCTTTTATCCTTAATCCAGTGTCACAATATTGCATAGACACATGGCTTGTGGACCTGCATCTCAGATTTTAACTGAAGAGATATGAGCATAAGGAGTTCTAGTAGATGTTGCCTGACATAGAGAAGATGCACATTAGTAACAGTGTGTAAATCTGTAAGATGCAGAAGGCAGGCATCCTTCTGCAGGTATTTGGGGTGGATAGTAGTAATGAAGCTTAACCCAAGGCTTTGTATATTGTGTGTTCTCATTCAAACGTAAGTTTTCAGACTAGACTTTCTGGAGTTCAAGCCTCCTGCCTGTGCTGTACAGACCTTCTTGAGGGTTTGTTGTCCAAAGAATGGAATGAAATAACTTGGGAGTCCCTGGGAAAGATCCTGTTTCTAAGGATCTAGTGTTTTCTAGTCTAAAAGTACAGCTTATCAGAATTTACCTAGCTTGGGGAGGATGAACAGTTCAGCCACTTGAATTTTGTTGTCCTGATTACCTGCTTATTGTTCTGGTTCTGTAATAGTTTCAGCAGATATTCACCAAGCAACTGCTGTTGTACAGTGTTGTTTGTCTGTTATATCCAAAACTGGATTTGCACAATCATGATTCACATCCCATTATGACTTTAAAATCTTTTGCACAATTCTGAGTGCCCAGAGCTTTTTGCTTTGGTGCTGAAATTTACAAGACCTTAAGCCAATATATTTTTGCATTTTTCCATACATGGAGTTGCTGGTTGAGTTGCTACGAGTTGCATTGCAGCTTTTCCACATAACTTCTGAAAAAGCATTGCCCTCCCTAGCCCAGGAAAACTACCCAGGTGTTCTCTTCCAAGGCCAAAGTATAACGTGCCCATGAGAGAAATCTTGCCATGCTTTGTTCTTGTTTTACCACCACATTTCATCACACTCCAGAGCCTTCCTGCTTATCTTAGGCCATTTTAATCTTAACCATCAGACATCTGTAATCCTGGTGACTTTGTGAAAATGATGAGCTCTTGGCAGATACCTCCGCTTTTCTCAGAGGTTGTTGAACAAATGTTTATCCAGGGCACTTCACCTGACAGTGAGTGTGTGTGACTGTGTGCTGGAACTGCTGTGGGGAACGTGACCTGTTCTGGCCTTTAACAAAATGATTTGACTATCTAGGGCTCAAAAGTGCTAAGGAAGACTGAGTTAGCTCATTGTGGGGCCTGCTGTCTACTCTTTTCACTGAGGTGATTAGGAAGTCTCTGTTCAGTTGGTCTGAAGGGTGTGAGTTCAGAGATATTCCTTGGCTTTCTTGCCTGACAAAATCTTCAGATAGTTTTTCCATGACATGTTTTTTTTCTGATCCATTCCAAGTGGCAGTGTTGGTAGATGCCTATTACAAAGCTACTGCGATCCAATTTGAGCTAACATACTTCTGAATTCATATTTTGATGGACTGTAGTTACTTTTTGGTGATTTAATATCTTCTTTTTTTAAATGTAGTCAGCAGAAGGAAAATAATAAAGGCCTGTTGTACAGCAAGCAAGTTTTGGGGTTAGCAGGGGGAATAAGAGTACTTTCTTCTGACTTTGGATGCATTGAAACTGCACACAGTTCCATAATTTGAGAGCAATAGCTTACCTGATCTGCGAGTTTTCTTGTAAATCAGTTGAATTTAGGCAGTCAGTTAAACTTCCTGAGGTGTCCTTGTTGGCATGCAGCCCTTTCACGAACAAAACTGAAAAGAGCAAAACAAAACAAGAAACCCAGATAGTTTTAAACAATAAACAGCCTATCTTTCAGAAGTGCCAAACACCCAGCAGTTTTCTGATTGCATTGGCAGCAAGTGGGTTTTCATGGGTCTTAAAATCAGAGTATTTTCGTTTTTTTCCAGAAAGGCAGCTTGGTGTGTTGGCTAAAGTGGGACCACTGGTCATGTCCTTATGTGGACAGCCAGGGAGGCAAGAGGAGGTGCCATCTGGCAGTGGAGCCTGATGGCTCATTCCAAGAAGATCCTCTCTGGAGTTCACACAGCACAGCTGATGGCTTGTAAATTCCCATACTACCTTGGGATACACTAATTTTTCTCTGTGGCTCAGCTCACGGTTACTATGGAGAGCACAGATTTAGGCCTGTTTTTTACTATGTGAAAATTTTGTCAGCTATTCCTCTTGGAAAGCTTTAGCATGGAGAACATCAGCCTCTGATCTGCTTGAAACCAGCTGGGGACCATTTCAGCAGTTCTTGTTTGAGGTTTTTCTTGGCAAGTCGACCACTAATATAAACTCTCCCTTTCACCCTTGTACCTTGAAAAGGTCATCTTGCTCTGCTGTGCTACATTGAGAAGCCAGAAGCTTCTCTGAAAGATGCTCAGAGTTGCTTTTGATGCTCCAAGTTGCTTTTGACATAAACGCTAGCTCAAAGTTGTTCTGTTTGGAACAGCAGCCAGGGTCCTGGCCTAATTGTTCTGTTGAGTGGAAAAATGTTTTACCAATGCATAATGTTTTATATGGAACATGCTTTCCCAGCTGCCAGAACCTCAAGAAAATCCAAAGTATCTTGGTGCATGGTTACCAGAAGACATATGATAACTGTCTGAGCTTGTTCATCACATTGCAAGGCTAGATTGCGTATTAACTTAGTCTTGATAACTTACTAACTTAGTCTTGATTTGGTCATGCATACATGAATTATGCAAGTAATGTACATCAGTTTTACAGAAAGAGGGGGAACTACTCAAGCCAATGAAAAGTTTCTTTTCTGAATTATTCCATTCCACCAAAAAAGGTGCACAAGAACTGGTGAGAGTTGTTTCAAACTTCAGTATTCTGTATTTCTAAGGCATGCTACTTCTAGTTATCTACCAAACCACTTTCAAGTTTAGTCCTAAGCTATGATTGGCCTGTGGTAGAGAGGACAATAATCAATGCAGGCAAGAGGGGACCTGTAAAACTTTTTCTTTCATCTAGCAGCACTCCAAAGAGCACCTGTGTTTAAGTCAAAGAAAACTGGAGGCCAAATCCCACATCATCATTACCAAGTTTGTTTAGTTTCAGTGATAGCGTTTTAGGAAGATAAAAAGTACTGCTAAATGTTGTCCTTAAAGCTGTGGACATAGGTTGGGCTTTAGCTGCGTTACTAGCTTACTCCTTACAATGGCAGACACTGTGATGTCTTTGTCATTTTTACCTTTTTTTACATAGTTTCTACAGTTTGGAAAGCAAAATTGTTTCCTTTCTAAGGGAGTTTTCCTGTAAAGTTGTTTACAAGTTAAAAAAACCCAAGAAGTTTGCTTTGTTAGCCTCAGTATTTTAGTTTTGCTTTAAGAGTATGCAGTGGAAAGGCAGGAAGAGGAGGTAGACTAAAGGAACTCCTATTTTAGTAGAAGTTGTTTTTTTTTTAAAAATAAAAAAACAAAAAAATACCCAAGCAAAACATTAATTGCAGGTGTTGAATTTTAAGAGTATAGCTAGTTTCAGCCCAAAGAACCCTAGTTTAAGATTTTTCACTTTGCAACTCTGTTATTCTTTTAATACACTTTTGAGATGGCTGTGTTAAGTGTCTTGTAAAATAAATAATTATGCAAAAGAAAGAAACTTATACTACTAGCATACTGATTAGACAGTCTTGTAAATAGGAAAGTGGGCATACCCCAATAGAAATCTGGATTTCTAGTAATTCTTTTTCATTTGGTTAATTGTTTCCAAGTCTGATTTTGACCTGAGTTTAGGAGCTATGTGGCAATGCTAGCCCAAAACAAGCTGGACGTTGCTAACTGAGGAAATGCTGAGTAGGAGACAGGTAGAAGTTCTAAGTGTAATGTGTTGAAAGTCCAGTTTTTTGCTTTGAACTTTGGTTCAGGACTGTAGAAGCCTGAAAATTATACAAAGGGCTAGTCCCTAGTTCTGTTTGATGAGATAAAAATATATCTGATGAAGGTTTGATTTGTGAAGGTTTTACAAACTTTGCTAATGTTTACAAAATCCTTAACAAAGATGGAATTAAAAAAAAAGAATTTTAATTCTTTTTTGCAAGTGATGCAAACATGCATCACTAGTTCATTTCCGGCGCAGAGCAACAATTTTCTGCACAAGGATGAACTTTGTGAAAGCTTGAGGAATTTCCTGAAGCATGAAGAGGAACCCCAGTGATCACTTAGATGGAGAGCTCTGGGGGATGAGGTGCAGCAGCAGGTTCATAGCCACACTATTAGCCCTGTAGAAAGACAGGAGCAAGTCCCAGCAAGTTCGTGGAGGTGTCCAGCTGGGAACTGCAAGCTGACCTGTGAAATGGGAACAATCTATTTCACTGCTGGTCTCATTCCACATTCAGCATATACTGGGGTGTTTATTTCTCTTGCTGTCAGTGGAAACGTGAAAGCCTGTAAAACGTATTAATTTACATATTAACACAGTCCGTTACAAGTAAATGAGTTACAATTTTTCCAGCGGTGCTGTAAGCAGTGTTCCTCTGATTCAACATTATCAACCATCCTCCTGCATCAAGAGGAGGAAGATAAATTCATTCACTGCATCAAAAGTGCCTGAAGTCTCTTGTTTTTGTAGCTCCTAGTTGGAGAAGGATTGGCTTGTGTATTCCCATGTAAATCTCAGATAACAACCAAAAACTCCAGAGTGTCTTTTTGTTCGGTTCTGGAAATACACACTGCAAGAATCTGGCACCAGATGTGCCAGTGTGAGTTTGTTGTCAGCAGACAAAGATCAAAGATTGCTGCCATTACCTCTGTCAGCATCTGTGTGTCTGATTTGAGGCAAACAGTGTGATCTAAGTGCCTTGGGTGACTGTGCTAGAGAAGAAGGGCTCCCTTTGCTTGCCATGCTGGCTTTTGAAAGCAAAAGCCATAAATAAAACCAAGCCCATGGGAAACTTGTAGCTCATAGGTAACCCAGAATAGTTTCCATTTCCTTTGTTTCAGTGATTTGTTGCACTGTTTGTCTCTTGTCCCCTGGGTGATTCCTTTGAATAACCTGTCTCTTCTAGTCACCTGAATCCAGTTTTTCTTACAAAAGTGGTCCAAGTTGGGAAAGTTGCTTACTTTTTTTCTCTTCTTTACAAAAGCTTGTTGCAGGGACCACAGGGAACATCTCATCATGTGCAACGGCCCTGGAAGTCACTTAGGGCCCTCTGAAGGCTGCAGATGGTGCGTTAAATCTCCTATTGGTATCCTCAGCTCCTGCCAAAATGAGACTTCTGCCTGTGCATTCAGGCTGGTGTTTGCAGGGCTGCTCAAGGCAGTTGGCTCCAGGTTTCTGGGTTCTGAGAATGCCAATCCCAACTTTCTGCCTTGAAGGCAGCTCAGGCATGGGCACCAGACATCTAAGGAACTGCGTCACATTGGAGCGAAGAATCCCACTTGCTTCTCAGCACTTGGCCTGCTGGACTGTTACCATGACAAAGAAGGATTATTGACTTTCATAGTCACGATGCCTTTGATTTGAGGCTCACTTTGATTTGGGGCAGTAGTGTTCACTGGTCGAGAGAACCAGTCATCTTCTCCAGGTGAAGAGCAAGGAGAGAAACACGCCTTTGAGAAGGAGGAGGAAGAGGGAAAGAATTGGCTGAAGAGGCTGAATGGAAGTAGTAATGGATGCAGTTAGTGGCTGGGAAGGGCCCAAAAGCATCCCATGATTCCTTAAGACAATTAAAAGCAAATTGTTGGGCTGAGCGATCCCAGAACAAGGAAGATGCTCCCCAGACTATAATTCAAGGGGGTGAATGGCCCTCAAAAACTGAGGGTGGAGAGAAAAAAAAAAAAGAAGATGAGGCAAATGGTGGAACAGATGTGAGCGCTTTTGTTGGGAAGACTTGGAGGCTAGCAGGATGGCGATAGGCTAATTTGAGGCGCATAATGCCAGGTTCCTTTCATATGCAGAATAGCACTTTGATCCAATGTGGATGAAAGTGCTGAAAAGTGGAGAGGATGGCAGGGGTTCTTTTGTCTTTGACAAAAAAGGCATCTGCCGGGCTCTAACCCCCTTTTCCCCACCCCCTTAGCCTAGCAGGCCACTCCAACAATGCCAGCAAGGGGGACAAGTGTCTCCTGACAGCTGATGAAATCTCCAGGAGGAGAATGGGGCTTGCAGCAATATGTATAACCAGAGAGCTTAATCGATTTTTTCCACAGTACAAAAAGGGAGAAGGTGGGGGTAAGACAGAGAGATCACAGTGGAAATGGGAGGTGGGAGGAAAAAAAAAAATTCCTTTCTAATAAACTTGTTACTTTTGTTCTCCGAATACAGCTTTTCAGGAGTTGCTTTGATGCTAGTGTGAATACACTTAATGGAGCAGAGTAGGGTAGAGTGACTGCTGGGGGGGGGCTGGGGGGTGAAGTAAGGAAGAATAGTTTTGCAAGGAGGATGAATGTGGAGTGATTTCTGTGGATTCCAACACATGAAAGATTGTGGAATTAGTAAAACAGTGCAATGCAAGAGATACCTGGAAGATGGATGCATGCTTTCTGTACTACCTGTTGGAGGACCTCAGCTCGGCACAAATTCTTGGTTTTGATTTCTAAGCAAAATTCCTGCTTTTCTGTTGTCTTTTTAACTCCTTGGAATTATTAGAAAAGAAAGGACTGCAGGATTGAATTGGGGAGTTAGGAAGGCAAACAGTATTTGTGCCAAGCAAATATAGCAGTTGCAGGTCTGCTGATCTGGTCCCTGCTTCTTGTTCTCTGTTGACTTTCTTTAGCTTTTCACATCTGGTAAACAGGGCTGGGATCCAGTCCACAGCATTTGATGGATGTGGTCTTCCTTCAGTATCGCTTTTGCAGCTAGTCTAATATTTTCTTTGAGAAATAACGACAGGTAAGAGTTATCAACCTCTGAGAAAGAGGTTGTAAACCTCTGTAAATTAAATCCTCTAAGAACAATAGGTTCAGGAATCTTCCTTTTTTTTTGAGATCCTGACTGTTTATCCATTACTATTTACTGAAGATAACCTTCTCACCAGGGCACAGCTTTAAGCAACACCTGGTACTGCAAACAGCTCCTCCCTTTTTACACCCACACCCCTTCTCTTTCTGCTGGGGAGTTACAATTCCCCCAAGAAGGTAAGAGTGATACACAAATGGAGAGAAGCTATCACATTCCTTTGAGAAGCTCTACACATACACTGACACCAGATCATAATACTGTGTAGATGTTCAGCAGGTGTGCCATGATCCCCCTCCAGCAGATGCCACCATTCTGTTCAGACCAGCTGATGTGAAGAGTATTTTTGGCAGTAGCATCTCCTTCCCTCCAGCTGTGCAAAGCCTAATGACATGAGTTACCATAAGTCATTAGGGAGGCCTGATTGCCAAGAACATTGATGCTCTTTTGATTTCTGCCCATTTGTTGTATCTTGACTTTTCTTGATCCCAGTGGTTGAGAGTGGTGCAGGACTGGAGCTGCTGCTGCTGTCATCAAGGGAGCTGAGACCACCTCTGTCCCTCACAACACCAAGGTGAAAGTCCCCTCTCTGGATAGGCTTCAGGTGGTTCTTGTGTGACTTTTCTCTCAGGTGCTATGCACAGTGATAGCATGCAGGTCTATATCCAAATGGGGAAAGAGGTTGCCTATGGGAAATCTGACCTGTCAGGGAACAGCCTGTAGTCCTCTGTGCCAAAATAAAACAGCCCATGCTGTGCCATGCAAACCCGCTGACTGGGATGTGGGCTCCATGACAGCCTTCTGGATGGTCCTTCCACAGGCAGTTGTGGTCGGGATGGGGTGTAGGAATCTTGGGCAGTGGACTTGGACACTTTGTTCTTTCGAGGTGAAACGAACCAACTCATTGTGAAAGGTCTTTTGTGCTTCCCAAGCTGGGCAAGCAAGCCCTTCAGCTGCTGCCATCCTGAAATTTCTTCATATGTGCAATATCATCGCCACACCACAAAGATGTACTCTTGGCAAAGACCAGAGAGCTGCCTCACCAGGACAACTTTGTGCCATGCCAGCAGTAAGGTTAGAGATAAGAGGCGGGGGGAGTGGTAGGTGGGGTGGGGTGGTGAGTTGCCTCTATTCCTGTGTAAATGTGTGTGGTAATCCTCCATAACTGTGGGTAGTTATTGTGGTTTTAAACCATGCTTTTGAAACAGGTTTATTTAGCTGTTTGCACTTTACTGTGTGCTAGTGTCTTATGGCCAGTGGGTAGGCATGAAGAAGGAAGATGCCTGTGTGGCTCAACCTGGCTGCTACGGTCCAAAACAGGTCTGTTTGGAGGAGAGACTGAATCTGTTTCACCTGAAGCACACTGCAAGGGAGGAGAGAAGAGATGTGCGTGGAGCAGAGGGTAGCATGCAGAGCAAGTGACAGCAGGACTCCAGGCTGTGGGAGTACAGCAGAGAGAGGAAGATAGGCTTTGTTCTCACTTCTTGCCCAGCAGGCTGGTGTTTTCTACACAGAAGTCAGTTACCCTCTGCTGTTTTGTGTTCAGGTGAAAACCAAATGGTAAAGATTGCAAAGCCTCTTTGATGTGCTTACTCTATGTTGAGGCAGAGCTACCTGACCAGCTCAGGAGACCGTCACAGGTCTTATTCCTGTTCTATGGACAGGGACTATCTGGTCATTGTTTCAGAGGCTGTAGAGTCTAGAAAGGGCCATATTGCTTTAATGGCAAATTATCCAAGTGGATGCATCTATGGTAGTCACTTAATTTACAAAATAAGCCATTCCCATGGAAGTGCTTTTGGCTGGACTGATTGTACATACAAGATCTTACTGGCATGACCTAGCAGTCCTGGCTGTAGAAACACCACATTTTCAGCATGGATTTGGCTTGTCTCTCAGCGAATCTCATCTGATCGTTAAAATCCATTAGGGCTTCTCTGTGTGGGAAGTGAAGCCAAACAAATGGAAAACAATGGTTTTGGGGTGCAATAAACCCCAGCCTGCATGCACATTTTTGTTCAGATGTAAAGTGGTTTCAATTTCTTTTTGTTCAATTTACTTCCAAATTAAACAGAGGTCCTTTGCAAGATGGCCACTGGTTGGTTTGATGTAACTTTCCTGAGTGTCTGTCTGCAGGTATTCTTTTAATGAGGCGAAGTTTGTACCAACGAAGTGAATTCTTGCCCTTTTTAAAAATGTGAGATGGGAATGTGTGTTGCGATTCATGAACACCCTTCCAGAACTAATGCTAAGCTATGTGCTTTCATATTCTGTTAACTACACATTTATTTGGATCCAGACAGGCAGCTCTAGCTGTAGTGGGGACAGTGTGATTCCAAGTTTGGCGGGACCCGCACTTTTCTGTATGTAATAAGTAATTTAGCAAAAGAATTTTGCTTCAGCTAAAATGAATGTGTGCTTGCTATGGCTTCAGCTAAGATGGGTGTGTGGTTGCTATACCTTTGGAGAAGGGATAGTGTTAGATAGGATATCAGACGAAAGCAACAGCTGAAAGTACCGTACCATTGCAGAACAAAGGGTGGTGTAAATAGCCAAGATAACCACAGAAGTGTAAAGAATAAAGAAGCCACAAGAAGGACATGGTGCTAAAGACTTCGAGCCTCCCTCTGACAACTACCAGGAAGACCCCTGAGGAAGCATAGCACCTGCGCCACTAGAAGGGAGGGGGCATGTTCGGGGGTGGGTTGCATTCCAAGAAGTCATTGATTATGTATTTGGGGGTGGATTGAATTCCGAAAACTCATTGATTATGCAAACTATGTTCCAAGAAGAAACATGAATAAGTATAAGGAATACGAAATAAAACCAAGTGTTTGTAAAGGAAAGATGAGCCACAGGAGGAGAAATCCCTTGTGTAACTCCCAGCACTGTAATAAATATTCTTTGCTCCACCGAATTTGCCCCGGACTAAAATTCAATACAGTGAGCGTGTTTCTCACTTGTAGGAGATGGATTGTTGTGCTGGGGAAGGGCAAATTCCACCTATTTGTTCCCACATCTGTCCTGTCCTGTATTCTTGAGATTTGGTTCAAATAATCTCAGTACATTTAGAGTATGCTTACTTAAGTGTGAGTTGCATGGTATTGATGAATACCTCAAGTTCCAGAGTGCTTTTGATGGTGTGCGAGACAAATATCCAGGAGGAGTTAATTACACAGACCCCTCATCAGACTGCAAAGTGTCACCAGAGCTTGGAAAATAACCCTCCCAAGAGTAACTTTTGAAATGTGTTTCAAGAGCTCAGCAACAGCAATATCTCTCAGCTTATTTCCTTGAGAAATAAAAAAAACCCAACCCAGTAAGTAGAAGGAAGGCTTGTTACAATTGTCTAGTCTTGGTGTGTGAACCAGCAGTAGCTTGGTGTTTGGGAGAGATGCAGTGTTTTGCTTGCCACGTGCTGACAGAGAGCTGCTGTCTGGGCGGGCAAGTTGCCAGCTCTGCTGCCCCACCAGCATGCCTGCTGGCATCCCATGCTCAGCCTGAGGAGTTTCTGCCCCAAGTCCTTTCTTTCTGAGGCTCAGTGGCTTCCTGCTGCAGTGGCTGGAGCAGTGAGGGGGAGGCACAGAAGTGCTGCATCATCTGTTTGGCTCAAGAGGCCGTGTCAAGTGTTCCCACTGTTCTCTTGTGCCTTTTATGATCATCCTCGTGTGGTATGCATTGCCCCAGGTAGGAGGCAGCTGGAGCGGCAGCTGTCTGTGTGTCAGTCCCTGAGGCCACTGCCCTGGGAGAGCCATGCTGTGCTGGAGCTGGGGAAGCAGCAACAGCTGGAGGAGACCTCTGCTCATCTTCTCCCTTTCTGGTCCAGGGAGAGGCTCCCTGGGGGTAGGAGCTGTGGCAGTCACACTGATTCAGCGTGAGGCAAAGGGAATGAGTGTTGGCATTCCCAGGTGAACACCAAGGAGGAGGAGAAGGGAGCATGGGCAGCAGCAGCCCCCATGCCTGCAGAGGCAGTCAGCTGGGGGAGAGTGCTGGGCTGCTGCGGGACTGCTGCCCTCAGACTTCGCCTGCAGAGAGAGTAGCTGCCTGTGTGCCCCGGAAGCCGCCATCCTTACCTGGCCTCCTTTGGAGAGCCATTCCTGCCTGAAATAAATAGGGTGTGTGGGAGAAGGAGACCCAAAGCAGGAAATGACAGTGTTTATGTTCCTTGTGGATGAGAAAGAAAAGGCACACAAGAAGCCATGCTTAGTTTAGGTAGGTGGCTGAGGAGATGTGGGAATAGGAGCCTGTCAGGCTCCTATAGGGTGGTCAGGCAAACTGTCATCTGGGGAGCAAGATTGCCTTTTATTTCAGTCTGCCCCTTTGTATTTTCTGTATTAATTATGTCGTGGGAAAAACCTGCAGTTAGGTGTGGTGAGTCAGTTCCCCATGAACAGGCCCCTGGGACCTGAGGTGTGAATATGTGCAGACCCAGAGGAGGCGCAGGTTGGCAAGGTGTGGAGTGGAGCGCTTGGAACAGGAGCAGATTCAGAGAGCCCTTGGCAGGCAGCTGTATGTCTGTGACCTTCTCAAGGGGCGAGATGAGAACTCACAAGGAACTCTGTCTTTTCCTCCCTCTCCCCCTTCCTCAGGTGGTCTTTGCTTTGAATCAGACTCTCTTGCAGCAGGAGAGCCTCCGAGCAGGCAGTTTCCAGATCCCCTATACGACAGAAGACCTTATCAAGCATTACAACTGTGGCGACCTCAGCTCCATCATCTTCAACCATGACACTTCTCAAGTGAGTCTTGCCACCGCAGCCCTTGTACTATGCACATGTCCCCGTAGTGCTAACCCATCTCACTCACACTTGTCTCTCCTCAGGCAGGCCATTTGCAGGCAAGGGCCAAGGGCATGTTGCTGCCTCCCTGGCGCATCCGCTTTCCTGCACCTCCTGTCCCAGGAGTCTGCACCACCTCACCCCTGTCTTGCTGCACACAAGCAGCGAAGGAGCACCTGGCTTTCCCTTTTGGATGAGTCCCATGTTTGCTTTAGCATCAAAGCCTTTATCAATCCTCATCAAATCCTTTATTTTCTTAAGGAACCTGTGGAATTGCACCAGCTTAGGTATGAACAAACTTAGCGCCATCAGGCTCTAAGCAGCAGCAGGCTCTTTTGTGCAAATAGTGACAGAAATGTACTCATGATTTGGACGCTTGTGTAAGGCTGGGCAAATTGCAAGATTTTAATGTCCCCTGTCAG
The DNA here is from genome assembly GCA_008711295.1 of Anarhynchus alexandrinus. NCBI lineage: Eukaryota > Metazoa > Chordata > Aves > Charadriiformes > Charadriidae > Anarhynchus > Anarhynchus alexandrinus. The sequence goes on from VUYV01000341.1 coordinate 739,497, forward strand.
TATGATTGTGGACTGTGGGGAAGGCCCAAAGAAGAGGAATGGAGTGAAACAAAGAAAAGATAGATTTAGACTGAATGTTAAGGAAAAGAAAACCTTCTGAGGCCTCACAGTCTTGGTTTATGGAGATGATTTCCTAAGCAACACACTGGAATGCAATGCTCTGACCTTTAAACCACAAGAAAATGCACGGCAGGGACCAATTTGGCCTGTTCAGGCTGTTAGATTAGCTAACCTCAGACTGAGACATCAGGTCTCTCTATTCTTGTCTATGAGGTACTGCCTGGTAATTTGTGTGTAGCAATGAAAACATAGGCTCTAGCCTCACAGTGCTGAACAAGCATGCATTGATGCCTGGGCCTTCTCTGCTGAATAACCATTTTCCTATGGCCTTTTGATATATACAGTGCAGTGCTGCAAAGCTGGAAATACTGTCATACAAACTCTTGATTCTCCGGCACTGAGCTTTGCACACGTTAACTTCCTGTCCTTCATACCCTTCAGCAGGCAACCTGGTTGTTGCTGTTACGAAGTGCAATTCCTTCACAGATTTCAGAGGGCTTCTCAAAGGAGGCCAGCACTGTAAGAGCATACAGATGCTGTGTCACTATTCTGCTGAGGTGTTACAGACTACAGACAGCTGGTGTTGCCTTGAGCTCCTTGAATAAAATAGCTCTTGCCAAGACATGCATGTCTCTGAGGGAGCAACTGCCCTTTACTTACATGAGGGGCTCCACCGCAGGGCACTATCCCTCAGAGCAGAGCTGAGTAGTAATAGTCTGCAATACTATTAGTGTATGTTTTTAAGTAGAACTTCTCTGTAAATTGTATTTGACCCCATGCTTTCCCAGTAGATGACCCACTGTGTGCTAAGAACCCTTTGGAAACAGTCTGTAATAGTCTCTCACTGGCTCCAGAGCCTCTTCAGCTGCTGCAGCCTTGCAAGTGAAAGCACCTGGCTTAGTGGCTCTGCTCCCCGGAAAGGATCACATGCAGGCCCTTTCCTTAGCAGGCCTTGTAGCTGCAATGCCCAAACCTACTTGTCAAGAAGCCAGGATGGTTGCAAGTACAGACCCACATTGTCTCCACTAGCAAAAGGTCAGGGTAGTGTGCAGCCACAGCTGTCCTGGGGGCCCCAGGGGAGAAAGACAGTATTTTCAAAGATACCTTGAGGACAGGGTAACTGGAGGTGGCAATACTTTCTTTCCTGTCAATATCTGGTCCTCTTTCTTTTGCAAAGTTTGGGGATGTTTTTGTTAACTAGTTCAAATTACAGAGTTATTCTTTGACAACCTGAGGGCTCTGATACCAGTCAAACTCTCTCAGAAGAGTGTAATTATCATTACAGTTATGTCATAACCTATGGCAATTTAAGGAAGAGGTATGTAGCTAAAGATACCCAGGGTCAAATATTTACTTACTTGAGACAAGCAATCAGGATTTGGGATCTACAGTGTGGCAAACTGAGGGTATTTATTGACTTTACATCAAAAAATATCCAGCTGGCTGGCTTATGAAATGATACATTGAGAGAAGTGAAGAACTATGCATTATTAAAAGTTTGCTGAGTCATTTTTTAGCTTTCTTTGAGTTTTGTCCTGCTGTGCCTTGATGTGCTTTGAGGGACAAGGCAATTGCCACAATGATGGAGCAAAATGTGTGTGCATGATGGCTGCTTGTGAAATAAATGCCTCTTTCATGAAGATTTTTTTTTTCTACTTTAGGTCCCAAATTTCATTAATGCTACACTTCTAGCCCATGAACGTATTACTGCCCAAGAGATAGACAGCTACTTCCGTCAGGAGCTCATCTACAAGCGAAATGAGCGAATGGGCAGAAGGGTGAAGGACCTGCTGGAAGAATATCCAGACAAGAGTTTCTTCTTTGCATTTGGAGCTGGTATGTGATTGAGGTGCCCTTCAACCAATTCTTCCCACATCTGCTAGAAGCTTTTTACAAATGCTTGCTTCAGTTTAAATAAGGGTCAGTACTTTTACCATCATGGACACAGAACACAGCCTTGCCCTGATAGTTGTACCATAGTAGGAAAGCTTTTTTAGTGTAGGAGACTGTTTTCCTTCAGTATGCAAAGAACTCACTGTGTATGCACTGATTGTAATATTTATTAGTTACAGACTTGTTATGTGTGTAGCCAAAGATACTGAACCAACTACAGGGCATACACAAAAGGAGAAGCTCTTAGACATAGGTGTTTATGGTCTGGCCTACCAAGGCAGAAGGGTAGGACAAATAGGGAGCTGAGATGAAAGGTAGCAAGTCAGAGGTTGCACCAGTGTTTGAGTAAACCTTTCAAGAACACATCCAAAAAGAATGACATGCCAAATTGTGTGAATTGTGCCCAATAAACGCAAGGGGCCCAATAAATGCACCTTCCTCTTCCTGCTGCAGCTCCTTACCTCTTTCACTGCACTTCCCCAACTACAGGGAAATTGTGTCTGCCACTATTTTGGAGCAGAGCATTGGGCCCAGCTGGGGAAAACCTATTCCATTTTGTGCGTCTTAGCAGCCAGCAGGAATCAATAGGCACATCCAGCAGCACATCCAACTCAGTGAGGTTAACACCCACACTTCAGACTAGGGCTGGGTGGAGGGTGTAAACAGGATCAGTTTGCCGTGCCTGCTGTCCCTTGTTCTTGTTCAGGAAAGGGATTGAGTCTTGTCAGTTTCTGAGTATCTGCAAGGGTGGAGACTCCAGAACCTCTCTGAGCAACCTATTCTAGTGTTTAACAGCTCTCACAGAAAAGAAGCTTTTTCTTACGTCTAAGTGGGATTTCCTGTATATCAATTTGTGTTCATTGCCTGTTGTCCTTTCATGAGGCACCACTGAGAAAAGTTCTGCTCCATCTATTTCATAACTTCCTACCAGCTATTTATACATCAATTATACTCCCCTGAACCTTCTCTTCTCTAGGATGAACAGTCCCAGCTCTCTCAGCCTCTCCTTGTATGATAGATGCTCTAATTGTTCGTCATGTTTGTGACCCTTGCTGGACTCTCTTCAGTATGTCCATATCTCTCTTGAACTGGGAAGCCCAGAGCTAGACACTGGACCCAGTGTTTGTCACCAGGGCTGAGGAGTAGGGAAGGATCACCTCCCTCACTCTGCTGGCAACGGTTTTAACACAGCCCAGGAGGCTGTTTGCCTTCTTTGCCACAAGGGCACATTGCTGGCTCAAGGTCAACTTTATGACCACCAGGATGCCACATCCTTTTCTGCCAAGCTGCTCTTCAGCCAGCGTATCCTGGTGCCTGGAACTGTTTCTGCCCAGGTGCAGGACTTGGTTTGCTGAACTTCTTGAGCCAAGATTCTCTTATTATAAATTCATACAGACCATTCCCAGTCATCTGCTTATCCCTAACACATTTGGAAATGGTTTGCAGGATAATTTGCTCCATCACCTTCCCCAGGAATAGAGGTGTGGCTGACCAATTTGTAGTTCCCCAGATCTTTTTCTCGCCTTCTTAAAGATAGGAGTAATACTTGCTTTCTGCCAATCAGAGTGGCCTCACAGTGACATTGGCAAGCTCCTACAGTTCCTCTGGGTGTATCCTGTTGGAATTTGTACAAGTCTGGTCCGTTTGAATGTTCCTTAACCTGATCCTTCTCCGCCCAGGGTGAACCTTCTTTGCCCTGGACTTTCCCTCTAGTCATAGGAACCTGAGATTCCTGAAGGCTGGTTTTACCAGTAAAGAATGTGACAATGGCACTGACTACCTTGGTCTTTTCCATATTGTATGTCATCTGGTCTCCTGCCCCGTTCAGCACTGTGATGACATTTATCTAGTTTACATTTTACTGCTGAGGTATCAGTAGAAGTATTCCTTTTTTCCCTTGATGTTTCTCACTAGATTCAACTCTAGATGGGCTTTCCTGCTGCATGATCACTTTTATTCCAGGATGGGCGTGTCAACTTATTTACAGTTTCTGCTGAAGGGGCTAAAGAATAAGAGAGAGAAAAAAAAATAATATTATTTTTTTTTTATGCAGGAGAAAGCATACTTAGTGACATGAGATCCTGACTTTATTATGACAGGCAAGGCCTCAGGTGAAACTAGTGTTTCTAGGACCCAAGTTTAAATTCCCTCCAATCTCTCCTGTCTCTTTGAACAGCTGAGAAACTCCAGAAATGCCAGTTCATGAATAAGAACTACAGAGGGATCTAAGATGCCTTATATTCCTGTGGATGAAATGACTGACTTCACTGAGAGACGCTGGCTTATGGGGCAACTTCAGAAGTTGGTCCTCTTACTCTTCTAAACACTGGCAAATACCTTTTTCTCTCAGAGGTCTTTTTTCTTTGCTGCTCCTGAAAAAAGCATCATTCTGAGAATTTAAAGTATAGTGGATGTTGGCAAGCCACCGTTAAGACTAAGGAAAGAAGAACGATGGTGAAAACTTCTTCAGCTACCATTTCTTCTAATTAGTAAAGGAAATAATGAATGTGTTTATTTAGCATTACTTAGATTGTATGGATTCAAACCTCCAGGGACTGGCTTTATGATCAGACTGATGAACCAATATCCAAATTAGCGATCCAGCTAAAAGCTGCAGATCTTAGTTGTATTCCTCCCAGCAGCTGAATGAATTGATACTCGCTAAACTAAAATTAAGTCTCGGATGGTTGACGTGTGATCCAACAACATGCAGAAGAAGGATTCGGACATCATTGTAGAAGTGTAATTGACCCTGCCTGAGCTGAAGGTGGATGTGTAGCCTGTCATCTTAGCCACCTGGTCAAGGAAAAGAGAGAACAAGCTATTACCTATGGTTACCCCAGAGTATGCCGTAGTCTACTAAATGGCTTCCTCCAACTTCTCTAGGTTTTGAGGCAGTCCTTGGGATGTGGGGGACTGGTCAGTTATGTGTCAGCCTTAGGTGCCAAGTGCATTGGATTCACAGGCCTGTCTGATGCCTTTTGCCTTGCCCCTTGCATCACAAAAAACAAAGAAAAACCCAAACAAACAAAAAGAACATATTTCCAGGGTAAACTGGAATTGTGCTGAGTCTCTGTACTGAATGGTGTGTTAGGTGGTGCTGTGTCCATGTTGGCTGTTACTTTTTTAAATTTGCTGTTACATCTGGCATTTTTGGGTGGGAAATTATGCAAGAGGAACAAGATTTATTGTCTCTGGAAAAGAAAAGATTGGATAAAGGACCAGTGTTTGTAAAAACAATCAGCAGCGTTAAGCCCAGGATGTCTCTGTCCATCTGTGTAGGTGTTTACACCAGTAAAACAAACAAAAAAATCTGCCGTGGAAATAAAAATGTTGCACAGGTAAATGGGATATCAATTTGCCCTTGAAATTCAACAGGAATTCAGAACCCATGCCATCAGCACATTTGGGACTGGAGATGTGGGTGTGCACAGGGAATGTAAATTTGTCTATGCCTTATATAAAGGATTTGAAACACGTAGTGAAGAAGTTAATGAAAAATCCACAAGAAGCTGAATCTTGGCGGATCCTGGAAGAGGACAAAAATTTTGGGGGGAGGGGGCAGGAAGATAACATAATGATAAAACAGATTAAATAAGTCTTGTGGGGCCACCCTAATTCTCCCTGGGCACAAAGGGCTTGCTGATTGCTTGCTTGCTGCTTCTGTCTCTGGAACGCAGCATTATATTAGCCTTTTTGGGTGGGAAGAAAGGCTGAGTCCCTGAAGGTTTGTCTGTACCTCTGTAATCTGAAAATGCCAGATACAACACAGCAGCTTCGAGACTGTTTTCCTCAGTAGCCTCTTTGAGTCTGCAGAATGCTAATGACAGGGTTTATTACAACAACAACCCCCAAAGGGGACAGACAACGTTGTGTGGAGGCAGGTCCCACATCCAAAGCGCCAGGGTTCACATGAAGGGCACTCTTCCTGACATCTCTGACATATGAAATGAGGAAATCTTTGCATTTCTGCATTAGAGGCAGAAACCTCTGTTCCAACATACTAGTGCAACTATGAAAATCAGCCAGGTCATCATAGAATGGTTTAGGTTGGAAAGGACCTTGGAGATCATCAAGTTCCAACCCCCCTGCCATAGGCAGGGATACCTCCCATTAGACCAGATTGCTCAAAGCCCCATCCAGCCTGGCCTTAAACACCTACAGGGATGGGGCCTCAACAACTTCTCTGGGCAACCTGTTCCAGTGCCTTACCACACTTAAAGTAAAAAAATTATTCATAATGTTTAATTTAAACCTGCCCTCTTCCGGTTTGAAGCCATTCCCCTGCATCCTATCGCTACATGCCCTAGTAAAAAGTCCTTCCCCAGCTCTCCTGTAGGCCCCCTTTAGATACTGGAAGGCCGCAATAAGATCTCCCCGGAGCCTTCTCTTCTCCAGGCTGAACAGCCCCAACTCCTTCAGCCTGTCCTCATAGGATAGGTGTTCCAGCCCTCGGATCATCCTTGTGGCCCTCCTCTGGACACGCTCCAGCAGGTCCATGTCCTTCTTATGTTGGGGACTCCAGAGCTGGATGCAGTACTCCAGGTGGGGTCTCACGAGAGTGGAGTAGAGGGGCAGAATCACCTCCCTCGCCCTGCGGCCACACTTCTTCTGATGCAGCCTAGGATGCGGTTGGCCTTGTGGGCTGCGATCGCACATTGCTGGCTCATGTTGAGCTTCTCGTCAATCAGCACACCCAGGTCCTTCTCCTCTGGGCTGCTCTCCAGCCATTCCCTGCCGAGCCTATGTTTGTGCTTGGGATTGCCCCGACCCAGATATAAGACCTTGCACTTGGCCTTGTTGAACTGCATGAGGTTGGCTTGGGCCCACCTCTCCAGCCTGTCCAGGTCCCTGTGGATGGCATCCCTCCCCTCCAGTGTGTCTACCTCGCCACACAGCTTGGTATCATCGGCAAACTTGCTGAGGGTACACTCGACCCCACTGTCCATGTCTCCGACAAAGATGTTGAACAGTACAGGTCCCAGTAGTGACCCCTGAGGAACACCACTCATCACTGGTCTCCACTTGGACATCGAGCCGTTGACCGCAACTCTCTGAGTGCGACCGTCCAGCCAGTTCTTTATGCATCGAGTGATCCATTTGTCAAATCCATGTCTCTTCAGTTTAGAGACCAGGATATCGTGTAGGACAGCGTCAAACGCTTTGCACAAGTCCAAGTAGATGACATCAGTTGATCTTCCCTTGTCCGCTGCTGTCAAACAACTGTGTGCTGTTTCTGCTCAGGTACTGACAGCCCGGTATCCATCAGCTTCTTATCAGTGCTGGGGTTACCCATTGCTACCTTTATTGGGCAGCTACAGTAGGAAAGCCTTCATCTTGTAATGTATGTTTTAAGCTAGTGGGATTTCAAGTCCTTAGTACCTTTTTTTTCTGGAAAGAAAGCAGTGATGTGGAATGGGAGCAGGTCCAGCCGTAGAGGTGGCTGTGAATACTGCAGCTCAGCCATAGCACTGGTATTTCCTTCCCTTACTGGTAGCATAACACAGGCTGCTAGCATAGTCACCTGCATGACGGTCTCCTTGTCTAACCGCCCAGGGTTTCAACAGTGGAAGACTCAGTAAATGCCAGTGCAGGTGGAGCACCAGTAACTAAGGCTGCCTGAACAGGAGCTGTTTCTTTTAACTCAGTTTTTACAAAATAAGCAATATGGGGTTGTAAAATTTTTCCTTATGTTAACTTTGCAATAAATTTGGCTTTATAATCAGTGCAAAGCCTTTTTCTAGCTTCAAACTACTAGCTTCAAGTAGTTATCAGGATATTTGACTTTGCCCAAAGGTAAAAATGGGAATTCCCAGGACCGAAAATACTCAGGTCATACGTTTAAAAGACCTAGTTTTTGACAGAACCTGGTAGATAAGAGTGTGTTGTTTTTCACAGGAAAATTGCCTTCATTTTGGCTTACACAAATTGTAACTTCATATGGTTCTTTTTCGTGGTATGGGGCAATTTTTCCCATGTTGTATAAGGCCTTCATCATCAACTATTTTGAGAAGAATTTCATGTTTCCATGATTCTGTTACAAACAAATGTGAAAAATGAATCCTAATAATTCCATATAGGTGAGTAAATTAGCAAAGCACATCACTTTTAAAGAAATGGAAGGTTATTTTTTGTTTTCTCCTGAGTGAATGCAGGTTTGAGGCACTTTCTTTAGTTTTCTCCATGTCTAGTGAAAATATTTTCTTGGCCATAGAGAATGCCACTGTTCCATAGTCCTGCCCACCAGATTTTCCCCTTTGGTTTGAGAGTGGTGAAGTATGATCCACTAATATTTTATACTAAAAAAGAGATTTGTAGGAAATCATGATTTTTGAAAACAAGAACTTGTCCTGATCTCAGTGGAGTAAAACCTCAAGTTCAATGTTTGTGGAGTAATATCATTAATATTTCATATTAGAGGTAGTCACAGGAAGGAGTATGTTTGAAGCCTGCAGTCTCAAAAAAATTGGAGGGCATGGGAGGGGTGATGCAGGGGATTTGACCTACATGCATGCAGAAGTATTGTAATGCAACATCTTTATATCCCTCCATTAATGTGAATTCAGGAAATCTGTAAGTTGACTTACAATACCCCTAGGGCTGCCCCCACCCTTCAATTTTTGTCGTCTCCTTCACTTGGCAGCATTAAATTTGTGAAAGTACCATGCTCTTGGTCCTTTAGTTTGTGTTCTGGTACCTGAGCTTTTCCTGACTGGAAAATACTGTTACAAGCAAGATTTTATTAGATGTAGTGTTACATGTTTTCTGTTTGAGAAAGTATTTTAATTTAGGTGACAAACCGGGAATCACAGCTGCTTTATCAATGACGCCTGTTTTACATATGTTGCTTGGATCATCTAGTGTAACAGCATAGGACTTTTTCCCTCTGATTCTGGGAGAAGTGAAGTGAGAGCTCATCTCACCTGGGTACACAGAGCTCATGCATGAACGTAATGTCTTCCTCTTCAACAGTGTGTACAGAAAGCATGCATCTAAAGGAAACTAATCTGTTACTTAGTTGATCACATCACCCGCTTTCCTTCTTTTGTTTTGGATCGTATTAAATATTTTGTCTAGCATTTTTTTCTCCATAATTTTACTAACTGGGTTAAAATGACTCCATGTTCTGCATCCCAACATGCACTTAAAAAAAATAACCATTTATATGCGTGAGGCAGAGTAATGAAATTTGCCCCTGGATTTCTGAGCACCAGGTACAGGTTTCTTCAGGGGTGCTCAGCTGGGAATGTTTGCCACTGCTGGTGTTGTCAGCCAATATAGGAAGTCCCATGCAGTTTTGCACGGGATCTTTTGCAAAGAAAATTCAGTAGTAACCTGGTTACACAGATCTGAGGTCTCTGTCTGGGCTTGCTATGGTATGACTGCCTCCAATATGGCTTATCAGGCTCTGCCAGTAAGACATGGTTAGGTTTATCTTTCTCTGCTCACTTAGTACTATATAGGACCAGAGCGAGGTCATTTTGTAACATGTGAAAAGAGGACTTGGCCTTTCACTCGCAGAGCATGAGTTGTCCCTTGTCCTTGTTCCAAAAGGCTAAACTAAGTAGAGATTTAGAGATAGGGAGGAGCATCTTTTTCTTTCAGTAGGTTTGCTTCTGTTTCACTCATTTCAGCTCTTTTTGAGGAATAACAGACCATGGAGTGGGATGAAGAAAATCCCTCTGTAAGGGTTCTTGCCTGTGGGGACACTGTGGGTGACAGTACCACATCAGTACTTTTTGTGTCTCCATTCTTAGTCAGTGTGTCTTAAGACCTGTGTCTTCTGGGAACTCATTTGAGCTTCGTCAGGTACCTGATATCAATAAGCATCACTTTGTCCATCTCATGGGCTGATGAAGGCTAAAGTGATCTGGACCTGTAGGGGGAGTAGGATGTCTGTTTTGCAGTTTGGCTTCCATCCAATGAAATGATATAAGACACTACTCTGCACTCTCTAGGTCATTGGCCACACACTGAACTTTCAGCTCTTCACTGCAGATACCTGTGGGACAGACTTGGGCCATGCATGTCCCTGCTCTCCAGGCCATCAGGAGTTCTCCTTTGTGTTTGCATCCTTCGAGGGAGCACTGGCAGTTTTGAACCCTTTTCCATTGGTTTATTGGCTCACAGACTGCTATTGGAGGATACTTTGATTACTGAAAGGGTAGGAGAAGAGCCCTGCCAGGGGAGGCACATAGAGACACATGAGCTGTCCTTCGCACCTCACAGTTAAGTGATAATTTTTTCTGAAGTTTCTCTTTTTTTGTTTGTGGGTGGCATAGGTAGCAGCCTCATGTCATGCCTTTTTTACAGGCCAGTAACTATAATCCAGTCACCTACAGGTGTCCTGTTCACCCTTTTGGGGCATGTTATATGAATTTACCTATATAATTCTTGGAAGGAGTCTAAGAAGAATGATAATGGATGATCATCGCCAAGGGCATTTCCAAGAAATTTCTAAATAATTGTAAGATGTGTACCTCTAAAACATTCTTGAAAATACTTGTTTCAATGACCATAGAGTCTCTGGCACCAAAAGCCCATCTGAGCCCTCCCAGCCCAGTCAGAGATAAATGTCCTGCTTTATGATGTCCTCAGTGGCTGGAATCATTTGTGCCATTTTGTGGTTGCACTGTTATGATCATGTGCTGTAGTTGTTCCCACCACTTCTTGGAGGTCAGTGGTCCAGATCAGGTTTCCTAACAAACAGTTTCGTTTATTTACATGTACATCCAGTGATTCATTGTCTTGGGATATTTGTAGATGGTGAGGTCCTGGCATGTTTCTGAGGCAGATGGGAAGTTCTGTCTTTCTACTAAGGGAAACACAGCAGACATAGAGAATTACATGGGCTTGGGGGGTTCGTTTTACATGACTATAAGAGAAAGTCAGGGTGATTTGTGTATCGGCTTGGAATTGTGCATTTTATTAAAATTCAGAGAGGAACATAGTTTTCTTAAACCTTACAATCTTGCTTGATATGAAAAATAAAAATTCAGCAACAGAAACAGAACTTCTATTGTGCAGTATTTCCTTGCTCATTTTGCTAGATGCAGAAAATTTTCAGCCTTGTGATGGCTCAAATTTGGGTTCAGGAGCCTCTGTTCAAGCCCACAGTCCTAGCACAGTTACCTAGATGAAAAAACCTCTGCGTGCACTGGCAGTAAAAGCTGCAAGCAGGAGACATGGATTTCATAGCAATAGTAGTAGCCTGTGGTCTGCAAGACTTCGTATTTCTACTGAGGAAGGTCAGGAGAACTCAATGCATATTCGAGTGCGTGAACTAGTTTGCAAGTGCATGTTAGTCAAACAGCATTGTTTGAGTGTATTGCCTGTTGCGGTCCCTGCATGCCATCTCCTTTCAGTGCAGATTAAAGGCTGGGGTCTTATTTACTCTCCAGTAGAGTGCATGGCTGAGCTGGTGCACACAACAGCTTCTTAGTTTCTCTTTGAGCTTGAACACAGAAGAATGGCTCCCCACCCCCTGGCAGAGTAAATTGACCACTCAGAGGCATCTCTTCACCTAGTGGTGTGAGGATAATGCAGGGCTGTGTACAGAAAGAAAAGACCAGGCTTTCTGGTGGGACAGGGCCCAGGGCTTTTCTTTTGGGGGGTATTCAAGTGTGTTAGGCTAAAATAGAAATCAGGTGAAAGAGGCCTACTCCCTGTTATGTGACTTTGGGCTAAGTCTCTCTTGCAGCATAGTTGCTTGATCTTAAACCTTGGAGAGTGACTCTTTCTCGTGTTTCTTTTGCTTTTGGTATCAGGTCTCTCACACCCCCTGAGCTCTTTCTGTGATGGTTCCCAGAGAAGAGGTGTAAGTGCTGACTCTAGAGAGGCTCCTGGTGGGGTCCTGTACCTCAGACCCTCACCCTTCTGTCTTTTTTTCATTTTGCATCTAGCTCAGGTTGAGCTTGTAGGTCCTCTGGGTCTCAGACCAGCTCTGTCTAATAAAGCATGTGTGGCCCACCTTTTCAATAGCAAACACTGACATCTCCTAATCCTTTATGTACCTTGCCTGAGCAGCTCCTGATTGATCATGTCTTGTGAACAATCTAATATCATATGCTTGTTGGAATTAGTATGCATCTATTTTGCACATATCTATTCATTTGGTCTGTTCTCTTTTGCACAATATTAGCACACCATTTTTCTTTCATGTACAGACATAACTCATTGCATCAGCAATAGTGAGCAAACACTCCCTGTGAAGGCCTGTACATGTGAATGTCATATAAAAGATATTCTTATCACTCTGACAAGTTAAAAAGAAGATTGAGGCCCAGCTTCAGGGAATCATTCAAGCAGGTTGAGTGATTGAAATGGGATTCATCAATGTGCCACAGTAATTTCCTATGTGCCCGTCTAAATGATTGCTCGGAGCAAGGGTAACAAGATCCACGGGAGGTAGTGCCATTTGATGGTCTGATGTGAGCAGCTATTCAGTAGCTCACTCCTGAAATGCAGGAGACTGTAATCTCTTAAACTGGGATGAGGAAAATAATTTTAATGCTATAAAATACCCTATAGATTGCTTATCTTTATGTTTTGTCCCTTTGCTCCTGAAGGACTTGGATGAGGAAAATTAGAGTTCAGAGCCTTGGTACTGCTTTTCACTGCTGAGAATGGGGCTCAGCTCATTCAACATTGCCTGCGTGAGATGGATACCTAGTGTGAACTTGCTATATACACTGCCCCATCCTCATCCATAGAGAGACATTTCTCTAAAAGTCTAAGTTGTCCTACCTCACTCTCACTCTCACAAGGGGTGGATCACCTTTTGGAAGCACCTCTCTGCTGTCTGCAGGTGGGGGAGGGGGAGTGAATTTCCTCTTCCCTTCCCTTTGCATATACCTCTCCTCTGTGTTGAAGGTGAGAGATAGCCACTAGGTCTGGCACTTTATATACCTAATGTTGGCCTTCCAGTGGCTAATTTTACTCAATTACAATGTTTAATTACAGTCATTCCTGTTCCCTGCTGCATCTGGTCTTTTTGCTGACATGAGGAAATTCTCAGTTAACTGCACCGGGGGCTGAACCATTGACAAGCAACAGATACCAGCATCGTTAGGTTAGGTCCACATAATGGTCAAGCTTTACTCTTTCTGAAGGCAAAAGTTAGGCTGAGGAGCTGGAGGGAAATCCAGTTACTGGGTAAGAAAATATGGTACCAAATGGGTGTGCATTGCAGCGTTTGGTTAAAAAGTTTCATTTGAGGTAGATCTGTTTGTGTCCTTCAGCTCTAGGGGAAACTTTATCTTAATAAATGACTATGCTCAAATCTTACCATCCAACTGTTATGCCTCAAGCTGGTAGTTCATGAGCCCTTTGCTGTTGTGGTATGAGCAACTGGAATTTTGTGCTCCAATTCATTGAATCTGTTTTGGAGTGAAAAAATTGTAAATCCCTTGGGGTTAGTCCCCTGTTAATCTCATCACTGTTGGACTTTGTTTCTATCTCCTTGCTTTTCCTGGCCACTAGAATCATTCTGGTGGTTTTATTGCCGTGTATATATGAAGAATACTAGCAGAAAACAGTTTTTCTTAAGTTATTCATAAGTTTTAGCACTGCATACATCTACAGAGGCAAGGGAGCACTCAAGCCTATTTTTAATTAATGTAGGCTGTTAAATGAACAAATGTTTTCAAGAAAACTAGATCTAAGAGGGACTGTGCAAGGCCCCTGTTGTCCATCTGCTTCTCAGCAGCCTTGTCTGATGAGGTGTTAGAGTGATGGTGGAGGTCAGTCAGCAGGCAGAGCATACAGTCCTTCAGGAGTAACTCCTGCACTCTTTGAGTAGTCATTTATTATCTATGATGCCAAATTATGGGCTGACCAGCCACTACAACTGTCTGAAAATGGCCTGGAGACATAAATCACAGAATTAAGGCAGAGCTAGCTAAGTCCTTCCGAAACTTTTGTCAACATGACTGAAGTGGAGTTTCTGTCCCCAGTGGCTTATACTGAAGGAATGAAAGGGGTTGATCTAAGTCATTGGCTTTCAGAGCTCTTTTCCATTCTCTGCAGTTGGATGATTTTTAACCAGTTAAAAATTCTTAAAGATGTTGAATGGCATCTCAGATAGTGCCTTTATGATGCCAGAGGATTTTAAAATCATGCTGTGGCACCACCCTCAGTTGTAGACTCGGTGCTGTTCCTGAACTCATGTCTCCCAACTTCAGCTCGTATTGCCCCAAGAAATCCACAGTGGCCTGAGTGTAGCATGCCTCCTGTGATGAGGAAGGACTTTGCTATCCTTCTCTCTCTTTCCCTCTGCTCCTTGACTTCTGATACCGTTTTTCTCTGAACTGCAGGTCACTTCATGGGCAACAACACAGTGATTGATGTTTTGAGGAGAGAAGGGTACCAGGTAGAACACACTCCAGCTGGACAAGCCATCAACAAGTAATGCATGCTTTTATATAGCTGAACAGTCATTTGGAGGGTGGGTTTGTAGACAATCATGAAGAGTTAGCGGCAGCTGGATCTGTAACATTGAGCTGGGCTCCCTCTCTCCTCTACAGCAGTGGAGAAGAACTTCCATGAGCCAGTTTGGAAACAGGATTTTGTTTGGGTTTGGTTTTTTTGTGTTTTGTTTTGGGGGATTGGGGGGATTGGGGATTTTTTGGTTGGTTGGTTTTTGGTTTGGTTTGGTTTGTTTAATAAAATACCAATATTTTCCACCCTGAAAGTTTTTAACTCTTAAACTAACAGCCCTAGAGTATGGTGAGGGAAAGACCTGTGGCATAAGTATGTCAGAGTCGTGGGAGTTGGATAGAGGGTTTCACTTGATTGATATCCTGGGCTTGTTCTAGAAGCAAATACCAGGGCATTCTGTGTCAATAAAGCCAGGTCAGCCCACATAAATGTGAAACCATATGCAGCTACTGTCCTAGATAGCAGTGCTGCACACAGTCCAGTCGGTACCCATTGCCTCCTACCCAGAAGGCAGGAGGGCTCCTTCGTGTCACCAAAGCAAGGAAGGCAAAAGAGGTGCTCTAACCACGCAGCAGCACAAAGGACAGTTTACAAGTAGTGCCACAAGTTCAATCAAGCTCCTACTCTCTTGTTTTGGGCTTTAACCATTGTTCCTGATTTTAGAATGCATACATATATTGCAGAATATTCATCACATACTTATAGCTGTAATTGAGGTGCTTTATGACTCCTCCTGTAGCTGGGAGAGGGAACTGGCCTTGGGGAAGAAGGACATGCTTTTGCATCATGTGCCTTTTCCTGTGGTTGCTCAGTCAGTCCCTAGAAGAATTACCTGCAGGAAGTGCTGCAAAGGAGGTTGTGTATATGAGTGTCTGTTGTTAATAGTGTTCTGCAACTGCAGGTATAAGAATAAATGGCTCGCCATACAGGATGGAGGTCATCCTGGCTGTGTCTGTAGCAATGCTGAGCTCCAGCTCTCCAGTGAGAGTGGTTGACCTAGGACTGGCTCCTTCAGCTAGTGCACCTTAATCGTCCTGTCCGTGCCCCTTCTCCCTGCCCCCCAGGTTAGTTGGCTCTGGGCAGGAATTGCTGAAAGGAAGAATCTGGTCTGTGTTGTGCAGTATGTCAGACTAGAGGACTGTGGTTTGACCTCCTCTGACTTTGAGAGTGATTCCTTTTTTGTCTCTTTCTAGATACACAATGTTATTCCCAAGAGTATTCCACCCTGAGCCAGACTGCATTCTTTCCTGAGTTCCAGATTACCTCTTTTCCAAAGCTTTTTTCATTAAAGAGAACTATTTTGATCAGAATATTGACTCAAGGAAGAGGGGGCAGGAATACAAGGCAGAGAAATAAGCATCCATCCAATATGTCAGGGAGAAACACCTGTTTTAGATGTGCCTTGATGGCATCTGTACCAGGGTTCTGCCTCAAAGCCCTTTCAAATATTATCTGTGTTCCTTCCTTCTTCCAGCAGAAGACCTTCCAAAATGTTGTTAGCCTTTTCATCGTCATCACCGGCACATAGCCCCTATGTCACGTCCCAAGAGTTTCCAGTGTCACTGCACCCTCAGAATGAGGAAAAGGAAGAGCTCCTGCCTCACCTGCTGCTCCCTGACAGCATTGACATCCTGAAGAAGGTAGACAGGAAGTACAAAAAGAAGAAGAAACAGCAGAAGAAGCAAAAACTGCGACAGTTTAATGACCTCTGGGTTCGCCTTGAAGAAAGGTAGCTAATGGCTGGGGAGGGACGAGGGTTTGTCATGCAAACTGGACTTGAACTTAGACTGATCAATGCAGTATGCCAAACTCCTTCAGGGGCTAGATACATGCAGAGGGCAGGATCTGACCTTCTGCCTCACTGTGATTCTTGCTGAAACGTTTACTCAAGGCTGCTTGTGCTTTTAGTGACAGAATAGCTTCTTCCACATTGTTAGGTTTGTGGAAAATTAGGCATAATACAAGTGGAAGCCTTGTCTCAACCATTTTGCATTTGGGCTTGAGGGATTGTGAGCACATGGTAGTCCTCTTTATCACAGAAGGCTGGGTCCAGTGGTAGATGGTACAGACCAAAGCCTTGGACCTTTATCCAAGAGCTGCTGCATATCTGGAAACTGTCATATTTGGCATACGTGCTTCTTGCATTGGAAGAGTATTTATGCGGTATTTCCAGTCTCTGTATTCTTCAGTCTTAAAAAACATGTAAGCCCCATGGCATTACTGGAGATCTGGAAGGGGGGCTGACAACCTAATGGATCATGGAGTTAATATAAAAAATGGAGTGTGTTGTGGGGCAAAGGTTTTCATCCAGAAGAGCTTACTCAGCTACAAGAACTACAGCAACCTGCAAAAAAAGCCGACTTCTCTCTCACTAGCTAGACTTAGGCCTGTGGCTGAATATGTACCTTAATGTTTGCCTCCTGTCAGATAACAGATAGACCTGAGTCTGCTCTCTTTTATACTTTGTGTCTCAGTTTGTATCTCTGCTGTACTCGGGTTGAAAGCATTTTATTTTTGTGGAACTGTAAATAACCAGACAGGTCAGGATGATGGAGAAAAGCCTGCAGTTCTTGAAATGAAGCGTCTACATTCTTCTTTTTTTTCTCTGAAGAATATTTCTTCCTGCTCCTCAAGGTACTGAGTATATCAGAGTTCTTCTATGCCTCTCTCTCCTATCACATCCCTGGGTCTCAGCTGTACTACTGCTTTGAGTAATATCTTGCTCAGGCTGGCTGCAAGCAGGTGCAGCAGCTGTTGTTCTGTTCCAAGCATTCAGCCTTTGTCAGACTTTTTAGACCAGACTCCTTTTCTTCTTTTCTAGGGTAGTTTTGTGCCCTCTCTCTGCTCCTCCTTCCAACCTAAGCATGAGTAGTTTGGAGAGAAAGGGAGACAAATGCACATGGAGATTTGCATGCCCACTAACAGACCTACACACAGTCCAAGATTCACCAGTAAAACAAATCCTTATATTGTTCACATTTGATTTTGTCTTTTAGTGTATCATTTACTTGCTATTAATGTAGTTGATACCAGCTGTTCGTGAATGGTTTTTTGGAGCTTCTGTTGACAGTCTGTTTAGTTGAAACACTAAGGAATGATTTTTGAGTCTTTATGATCTCAAGCTCCCACCCTGCCTGCAGACTGACATGTTCAGTTTTTCATATGCAGTTTTTCCCATGAAGCTCAGGGAAGTCAGTGGGTGCCCTGATGTGAGATATGCATGCACTTGCAGCATCAGTGCCTTCAGAAGAAAAGGGAAGATGGAAGGATGTGCTACTTTGACTAAATTGGAGGGGTACATTAGGGCTACATACTGGATTGCAAGTACCGCAAGGCAATAGTGAGGTAAAAGCAAAGCTAATGATTGCAGCTTAGGAAACTACTGCATAAATATGGAACCAGCAAATGCCTACTTTCCTTTTCTTCTTTTGTAATGTTTCCTCTCTTCCCCTACTAATTAAGTGCTAGAAACTTACCCAGATGCTAAGTGACAAATTCTTTTTAGGGGTGAATACATAGTAGCAGAAACCTTGAACTTCTGGAGGTGGAGCTGTTGCATGACAGTACTGGGAAAGATAAGCGATGCTTATTGCTGCCTGGGAGATTGCTGTGTCCTTACTGCAGAGGGAAAGCCGCGAGTGTCAGAGTGGCAGCTGTCATTCACTCACAGCCCCCACCCATATTCTGGGTTTAGTCTTTGTAAAGCAGGGGCAATCACCGCCCTCTCTGCGGGAATCACCACCCTCTCTGCCCTGACACCCACATGTGCAAGCAGTCCGGGCCGCTGCAGACTGTCTGTGCAGACGTGGAATAAGCTGACAGCCCCACCTCGTGGCACAGCCTCGATGTGTGCCCATGGAAATTCAGCCCCTCTGGCCTCAAGCTCATAAGCGTGCAGAGCATATCTCACTGGGACTCTCATATATAGAGCAAAGCTAAATATATAAAAATAGATGTAAAAATATATATATTTATACTCTCAATGCTTATAGCCCTTGCTATAAGCATTCCCCGGGGTGCCCAGGCATAGGTAAAGCTGTCAGGTTTCTTATGCATGGGCCATTCACAGCTTTCCGCCTGTGAGCCTGGAAATGTGAAAGGTGCAGTTCAAGTGATTTAATACAGTCTTATAGTGGGCTTGGCAGAATTGGTTTGGTTCTTGCTCCTGTATGCATCAGCTGTCAGCAGTATTTCCTTGATGTGCTGCCAAGCTGGCTTCTCTCCACTTATGGTTCAAACCTTCTGTAGGGGCCTTTGCGTATAGAAGGATAAGTGTTTTTAAAAAGGGTACACAATTAGTATTGAAGGCAATTACTTCAATTTCCCAAAGCATTTTTGGTTAATACAGATGGCTAAAATAAGGCGAGAATGGTGCACAGCAGCTGGGGAGTGGGTGCAGGAGAAATGACTCCGCTTTTGTGTTTGGCAGGTAGACTTGCTTTTAGTTTTGTCTGAATTTGTCTTCTGGTTCTACACAGCACCATGAGGCCCAGGAGTGTATGTCAGCCTTACAGCTGTGGGGACAAGCATGGCGCTCTGAAGAGAAAGAGAAGAGAACATTGCCAAAGACAACAGCACCTGTGTAGTATCTGATCTTTCTGACTCTTGACCTGCAGTGGTGTGGGAGCTTCCCCAATTCAGGACAGTTGGTGTTAGCAGCCTGGAGCATACAAATTTCTTTCCTCCATCACATGTTGCCATAGTGGGAGTTCAGCATCATGTAGGCTCTCACTCATTCATTCACCTCTCTGGTGGTTCATCACCACCTCAGAGTCCTCACTACCACTGGGAGATACTCTGGGATTTGTTGATCTTTTCCCAGTGACTCTAGGATGCATTTCTGGAAGTGGCTCTTCCTGTCCTTAAAGCATGTTATATAAATCCTTTATAATTTCTGACCTGTGGAAGGGAACATGCATTACTGGAACAAGTTTGGTCCACGCTAAGATGCACACACAGAAAGAAGCATGGCTGGGGAAGATGGATACAGCTGAAAGCAGGTGCCTCATTCCTGCTGTGCTCAGCAAGTGACACTCCTCTGCAACAAAGTTTGTTTTGTTCTTCTTATGTATTGTCTGCTTAGCTGAAAGGCACTAGGAATATGGTCATCTTACCCACGTGAATGACTGCGTGGAAGCAATGGGCAGGCTGGCTGGGTAGACCTGAGTAAAGGACAGGTGTTTTGGTGTCATCTCCGCCCTCCTCAGTCTCTTCCCTGTTACCCCTAAAGACTGCTTCACAATTCAGCTGGGCAGTGCGTTTGTCCATGTGGGCTAGTGTGGGAGCTGTCCACACCTGTAAGGAAGGCACAAGGCAGAACTCTGCCATTAGGAGACACAGTCCTTTGGTGAGCATGGAACCAGTGAGAGAGACCATTCCCAGGAGCCCAGAAGACTGAAACTGGGGCACAGAGGCTGACCACCTCCTGCTTTGTGGGCATCAGGCAGTTCTGGGCTGGGTCTGGACTGATGTTCTTCTCTTGCTTTGCAGTGCTACCGACCCTCCTCCCCGGATCCGCATCATTAATGGCTACATCACAGTTGAACCCCACCCCCGGGGCCACGGACGCTCTAGTCACGCTCACACAGACACCTGCAGCGGTCACCAGCTTTCCCATTCTCTCTTTCTCCTGCTATTGACTGTGACTTTGCATACAGCAAGGCTGTGTTGAAACACAGGGGGAGCCAAGGTGCAGGGGTCTGGTCTTAAAAAGCAAAAAAGAAAATTATGTGAAAAAAAACCCAAAAATAGACGACTCTGAGTGGGACACCTGTTCTTTGGGGTGTTCTTAAACTGCCTCCTTTTCCTGAATCTGGATCATTAACACTATTAACTGGTTTGACCTGCCCAATACAGGAGAAGCTATTTTAATGAAAGTGTTACTTATCCTTCTCTTGCAGAAGAATTATTTCATTTTTTTCCCATAATGCTTTGGGGAGATTATAATGTTGCTATATCATAGCTGTTGTTTAGCTGTATGAGCCCAACTATATTACATTTTTTTCACCTCCAGTGCCTTGTAAGGAGATTTACACACCACTAACTTGTTTGTTAGAACAGGATATTTTGGTCATATGAGCACAGCTGGGAAAGAGAGCTGGGTATTTTATGTCTCTACTGGTAATGCTTTTAATTCTTGCTTGTTAGGGCTCCAGATTACATATAAAGGTTCATGACAACACCTTCTACGATAGAATAAAACAGTAAAGACTTGTGAACAGAATGTGTCTGCTGTCTGTTTGGTGATATTGTAAGATGGGTACACCTGAACTTCCAATGGCCAGACAAGTATCACATGCACAAACTAGTGTACATGTAAGAAAAAAAAATGCCTGGGGAGCTTCACAGTCATACTGTTGGATGTTTCCAAAATAAAAAGTTCTCAAGAGGTAATTTGAAAAGCCCAGATGCAGGTTTTCCCTCTCTTCCTAAATCACAAGTATATTGTTATTTGGATATTGCTGGATTCACTTTTGGGGAGAAGGGGCTTTCTTTTCCTTTTCTGCACAGTTAAACTTCATTCCAACATCCTTGGAAGTTTTCCATCGATTTCCGTGGAAATTCTCAGACTTTCCAAATTGTTTTAAGTCCTTCGCTGTCTACTTAATATGGACATGCTGTTGACAGTCATATATAGGAAGTTTGGAAGTTGTGATGAATGGTTTTCTGTGTTTATACAGGACATCCTCTTTTGATCACACCAACTCATTTTGTGAGCAACATATCCCTCCCTCCCCTTACGAGGTTTCATTTCCTGGGAAGGTCTCATAAGAATCAATTCATGGGAGGGCTTGGGGCCAATGCGCTGAGCTTGGTACCTTGGAAACACAGCAGTCGCCTGCCCCAGTGAGACAACAAACCCTCAGGTTTCCCTTCCTGTGCATGTACATGTGCTTTGCTACATTTTTCATTGCCAGTAAGAAGTACCTTTTTTTCTCATCCTTCTACTGCACATTGGAAGAGGAGGGGCCAACAGTTCCAGCTTTCCTAACAGGCTTTTCATGTCTTGATCTCAAATTTTAGTCCCCCTTCAGAAGGACTGAATCTGAACAAAGCCTCAGTTTGCTGAGGAAAACAGAAAAGAGAGGCTAAATATTGCAGTTTGCAGCAGGACTGTGGGGAATGAAATATATCTGGGCTAGATGGTACCGTCTCATTATATATTTCTTCTCATAGGGAATTCTAAAAGACCTCAGGGTCCTGAATGCGTTCTGACTTCCTTGGCTTTACACAGCAGCCAAACTGGTGATGAGCTCTCCCCCGTCGCTCTCTCTGGTTGATTTTTCACTGGTGTAAACTTGTTATAGACCTGATGGGTCTGGAGCTATTTTCCTTGGCCTGAATGTGACCTGAGGGGAGCAGATCAGATGGGCGATAGCTTAGTTACAAAAACACACTGCAGGCCTGACAAACTGAGCACACACTTGTGTATTTAACCATGGCGTCTGAGGGGGCCACCAAAAACATTATGTCAAAGTGTGTTCTGTCACTTGCTAGTCTACGCATTGGTGTTGCTTGTCCTCCCCCTGTCCTCTGTTCTTCAGAAGTGCATGATGAGATGTGGCACAGGTCCAAGTGGCTCTGGAAGCACTGGGAGAAGGGACCGAGGTAGAACTTCTATTTCTTTTCTCCATTACAAGACAAAGGCTGCTGTGTAAAATAGCCCCAGGCTGACTTTTCCCTTAGGTCCCTTTTCCATGGTTGCTCCTGAGTTTTGCCTCTGTGAGGGGAGCTGAGTCAGTGGAACAGACAGCAAGGTTTTTCTTAGGTTGGCATGAGGGAAGAGTAATTATAAAACACTCAAGAATAACAGAAATCTGAAGTAGCACTATGAATAATTTGGTTCTGGTGGTGTAACTAATTTTGTAGCTTGTTTGCAAGTGCGTGGCTGTGTCAGGGAAATAGAGATGTTCTTAAACTGTGGATTGTGTGCCTACAGAGGCTGCATCGTGGGAGACTTTCTGCAAAGTAACCAAATTCTTTCAAGGTATTTTTGAGGGTCTCATGGGCTTGGCTTGATACCTGTGAATTAAACTTGTGGTTCCTACCCCTAACTTTTTCTTTCAGACCAGTCATTGCTGACTGGCCATGGGACATCAAAATCTTGAAAATGTGACTGGTGCGGAGAGTCTAGCCTTACTCCAGCTGTACATCTTACTCAGCTGCTTATAGTGACCACTGGGGAGTGCTAGGTTTGGGTCCAGTTCTTTCTCTGTAGTTCCACAGCAAGAAAAGTTTGCCAGAATTGGAACAGCCCAAGGAGCCATCCTAATGGCCAACGTCTGCTCAGGTACCACCTTTCTCTGGGCCACGGAGCATGAAGAAAGCACACATTCATATCATGTGCCTGGAAGATTTCACTGCCCCTCTATCTGTCCGTCCCAAGCAGCTGAGGTAGCTTTTGCTGACTTGCAATTAAGATTCAGACAGGCTTATGATGAGTAGCACCAAACTTGATTCAGAAATCACTGTGAAGGTGCAGGTACTTATTTATTCAGTGCAAGGGCTGAAATCTCCTGTTGTCTCCTGAACTAGGTGCCTTCATGTCCTCGAAGTACTATAACAAAGCATTCTTTGTTATATCTGAGCATCGTTTTCCATTCTCTTTCCTTTGTACTTATTAGCCTGTGCACTTTGTTGTTCCCCTCCTTGCTTAAATTGTTTTCATAAATCATCTCTCCAATGTTCTCTGTGAACAGATTTGTTTTGAGATGATTGGGACTCTTGCCATGAGTTCCTTGTGGTCAAGATTTCTCTTTCTCTGTTGGGAGGCTGATATTTGTGAATAGACTACTGTGTTATGATATATGCTTTTTAATTATTATAAAACTTCACATTTATGTATATAGCTAGGAAAAAAAAAGCAGACAAACATCGTCCTTGGTAAAAGGGCTTGCTTCTGATTCCTGAGATGGTCAGCACTTGCACTTTATTTCTACTTGCTGATGAAATGGACCAGGCATTAAAACACCATTTATTTTGAACTTCGTTGACCTTCAGACAGCTACCTCTTGCAATTTCACAGCTTTTCCTTTCTGCTGCTGGTGGCTTTTAACGCACTGAAGCTTCATTTCCTGATGTAATATTTGGCTAGCAACTGGGATTTCTTGCGAAGCATTGCAGGAGGCATGACTTCACTCAATGTGCTTTCATACATAGTAATGGGCTCTTATCTGACACAGCTTTTCTGTGAACTGTGAATGCCCCTTAGTGAGGTGGCGATCCAGTGCTGGTTTACTTTCAAACCCTTTCAGATTAGGATGTGAAAAAAAAAAAAAAAGATAACGTCCAAAAACGTAGACATCACTCCTAAACAATAATTATAACAATGTGAGAGGGGGGCATAAGCTGTGCAGATTACCTTACTGTAGTATCTGACATGCCTAAAGAACCGTACGTGATTTTGTTATTTTAAAGGTGCAGTAGCATAAAAGAACACAGTAGTGCAAAAAACCTTGCTCAGTGATTCACATTTCTTTCTTTTCACTTTGAAACTTTGGGGTTTTTTTTGTTTTTTTCTGTTTTTAACCATTCGTATAGCAAAATTATACTTCTAAAACAGATTAGAGGGAAAAAGTGCAGGAGTTGCAGAAGGCAGGTAAATAAATAGAAATGAAGAAATCTAAGCATTTTGTTGGTTTTTTTTCTCTGTGTTCTTTCTGTACCATCTGCAACAAGGCTTCAGAGGAAAATACAGTGTTCTTCATCTGAGGAAAACAGCCACGCACTAAAAGAGCAGAGCCCTCTCTTCAAACACCAGCGTACTCTTGTGGCTGCTCTGTTATCTTGCCAGTAGAGTTGAAGCTACAATTACTCCATAAGTAAGATAACAAGCTGGTATAGTTCAGTGGGTTGTTATGGCCCCTTTTGATCAGCTATTTAAAACACTGTGATACAGTCAGTGTGTAGAAATCAGGCTGAAATCTCTTACTTAGATAACCAAGGTATGTGCTTTAGAAGAGGTATTTCTCCAGTGGCTTGCTGTCTAGAAAATGTGGAAAAAACTTGTCATTTACCCTTTATCACAAAATATAAAAATATATATATAAAATTTTACAAGTTGTATCTCAAGCTGTGTAATCCTTCAGGTCACAAAACCCATGGAGAGTTTATTCCCTCCTACACTGCAAAAAGTGAAAGCTTTGGGTTTTAAAATGTTATTTGTATCTGTCTTGATAACATTTGTCTGTAGATGCATAATTGAATAGCAAGGATGACAGAATACTTTGCTGTCACAGGTCTCTCTCTGATGCTTGTGACAAATGACTACAGGTCTTTTGTGCATCATCTCTTTCATTTATTTTAATGCTCTCCCTTCAAGTCACTATAAGTTTATGCAGCTGAAGACAAGAAACAGCATTTTGCCTTTGTTTCCTGACAAATGTTACTATTTGTCCATTGTCTCAGTTCTCCCTACTGCTTCTCTCTGTACCCCCATCCTGGCTCCAAATTACTTTGTGCAATTTTAGGCAGTACCAGCAGCAGGTCAGAGGACCTGCTTACTACATGTAGACATGTATGGGAACTGCCTCTGGGGTCCCCATAAAACAAGGAGCAGAGCTAATGCCTTTTTGCTGTCAGGTAGTTCTGGGGTTAAAATATCAGGTAAGACCTGCTTTCAGCTCGCTCTCTGATGGGGGGAAATTGAAGCCACAGCTCCTCCAGGTGCAGACTAGCACCCACTGAGAAGTTAACTGAGAAGTAAACTTAAGTATGTGTCACCAGAAATCACCAAACATGGCCTAGGAGCCATTCATATTTTGTTGAAGGGTCATGGGCTAGCAGGAGAGCCTCTTCAAGCTTGCTCAAGCATTTTCAAGCTTGATGCTTGAATTGCCTGGATGTGTGGGAGTTTAAATAGAATGAAAGTACTCCATTCAGCTGAATTCACAGCATTGTTTATTTATTGTTATTGTGGGTGCAGTTTTCCATTATCTGCTTGGGAGGTAAAGCCATAATGGTGGAGTTGTTTTATGTGGTAAGACTCAGACTTGAGGAAAACCAGTTGTGCTGAGAATTCTGAAAACGTCATTTGTGATTTGCCCACTCAATAGCAAATTGGAAAGAAATTGGGCAAATAAAGCAGTTTACAGAAGAGCTGACAACCTCTGTCTCACCAATTCAGCACCTAGACAGCAGGACTGGAAACTGATAATCCAGGAAGCATTTAGGTGTTCGACCGTGAACAAACACACAGTAATTTGCCCAGGAAGCCAGGTGTCAATGATGAACTACAGTACAGAGATTGGTTTACAACCTAAAAAATGACAAAAATACCCTTTCTAGTTTTTCAGTGGTGACTGATTATTCTTCACATACCCAATTCCTTACTGAATTTGTTATCTGTTTAGTTTAGATGACTTCCTATGGTAATGTGATCAAGATCTGACTTAGAATTTCCTACAGCTGAATTTCATTAAAACTCAAATTTGTTTTGAAATTTCTTCAGTTTGGGGACTGCAATTCTTAATGTGTTAGTTCTGATTTTTTTTAATTCAGAGTAAGTGTGCTGTAGAACCAGAGGTGTTTAAAGCCAGTCTGTTCTTTATGTGGAAAACCATAATGCATTAGAGGTCTCAGTAGCACTTCTGTGTTGCCATACATACCGTGCCAAACGTCTCTGTGGAGTCTGTTACTTCATGACCCCTCGTATCCAAAAGAATTACAGTTCAATCCAGACTGACTGGTGGGCCAGCAAATTAAGGATGAAGGAAGTTTCAGTGAATTTTTTATTCTCTGATATGATGAGCCCAGCCTTCAAATTGGGAGATCAAGAGGTAAGTTTGAATTTAGGCTTGAAACGCATGGACACATGTTAAGCAGTATTATAAGCAGCCACCACGTCTAGCAGCTCCAGATCTTGGGGATTCCTCCTGCCTGGCAGCTGGAGCCCGGTCCAGGGACTCAGACATCTCTGTCCGAGACTGACAGAAGTGGCTGCTGTTTCCGCATTTGCAGGTTCAACCAGTAGCAAAGCTGAGCATGTATCCCAGAGACAGAGAGGCAGGCACGCACTGCCACAGAGGAGGCGCTGCCTTCAACAGCACTCACATACAGGATTCACATAAAACATAACCACAGACAGCCAAATCCCCTCCTCCTCTTCAGCTGGTAAAGACGGAAGTTCACTGCTGAAAGCACATGAACTCTCCTCCCCCAACCCAATTCATAAGCACACACCCAGTTGTGGCTTGTACTGCCATGGCCCACCCCTCTCTCCATCGACCACCGCCAGCCAAATCCTAAACCGTTTTACGCACTTCGCTGGTCTGCTACTCACCATTTGGTCCAAGTAACAGATTCAGAACTCACACACTCATCTCAGAGGTACCCCATGCTCATGGGTCCCCTCAGTTATCAGCACAGACCCTTTGCCTACTTGTTACCTCTGCCCCGATCCAGTGCCTCCTACTTGCTGGCTGGTCTAGCTTGAGGTTTGCCAAGCTGTGGTGCAAAGCACATGTGCCTGTGACTTGAGGTGCCACTACAGCCAGTGGAACTGAGCCCCTCACCTGCTTCATTCTCCCTAATTCCTCACAGTTACTGGTTTTCAGGACACACACTGTTCCAATCCCAGTGGCTGGTGGCCAAGACCCCCACCTACTGTAGTTAAGAAAGGATTGAATAAGAAGATAGGACCGACTTCAGTGATCAGGCACAGGGTGTGGCCAGACAAGCACCAGCAATGTTTTACATGTAACCAGCTCCCTTTATACCACTTTTTGTCTATTCACCCCTTTTGCTCCTCCCCAATTTCTTTCCACTAAACATTCCATTGAAAATTTTGCACAGTTCCTCAGACTCCCCTCAAATATCTCAAATCCTCACATTTGTCTTTTTTCCCCTTTCTTATCAGTTACAAAGTCCAAGTGGCCATCTCCAAATCTGTGCCTGGGAGTGTCTATCAGTTGTCCATCAGTTATTAACTAGAGACTTTTAATCCTTGGCATCTCTTTTATCTGTTGTCTACCAGGTTTGTGCCTCTATGTGTTTTTGCTTATCATTTCCCCTTTTATTTATTATCCCCTGTGCACTGAAAAGGTCCTTGATCAGATAACCTTAATGAGGCAGATGCTCTTACCTTCCACATACCTTTATGATACCTACTGCACAGGACATTCTTTAAGCAGAGTGACAGAAAGACAAGTGATTTTTTTTTTTTTTGTTGGCCACTTGGTATTTGTGTCACAGCAAGAGCACAGTCTAGAACAGAAAATATGTCAAACTCACACCTTAAAGCTTCCTTTGCTGAAAGCAAGTCCATGGTACTAAAACCAAGAAACCTGTCTTTGGAAATCCAGCATGGAATGACAAACTGCAGGTGACGCTGTAAAGATGGCTAGCATGACACTTGAAGCTATTAGCTCGTCTGACCTCCTGATGCAGCTGTAGCCACCAGCACCTTACACTGAGCCAAAGGGGCTGCATCAAGGTGGTGTGAGACAGGAAGCTGGTGACAGCATCTCAGGATCTCTATTTGTAGCTTACTCATAGCTTGCAAGCCATCTATGACTTGCTGTGAGTGTGAGTGCTAGTTGGCTCTCAGAGCACATACAGGGATAAGTCTCTCCAGGGACAGGGACTGAATTCTGATCCTGTCAAAAAAGGTGATGGATTTTCCCCAGCTCTTCATATAGGTATGGTTTGCGATGCAAGCAATTGCTGGTTTGGTCTGAAGGCACCATATGAGCAACATATGGGATGTGTCTGCTGGAGGCAGGTATCTGTATACCTTGGACTTTGGGACCTGTTAGTCTCAGGCACACATTTTGTTGTCTGGGGAAATACTACTAGCTGAGCACATCCTGCTTTCTTCCTCCCCACCAATTTTTCTCTTGGAAATAAATGGCAAGGTAAAGAACATGTTCTTCTCCTAATTGTGTACAGAGCTGTTATGTAAAACTAGTGACTATGGTGTTTGGCCTGACCAGATTGTTGTGGTTCAGCCGACAAGCACTGCCAGTATGTGCTGCTGAAACAACAGATTCTAGTCTAGTATTGAGTCCTGGATAAAAGCTTTGGCATCCTAAATATCTCCCCAAGTCATAGTACTTGGTCCCCAGGCAGGGCAAGGGAAAGATTCTCACTGGCTTCAACAATTGATTGTTCTGGAGCGCTAGGGGAAAGCTGGACCCACACATTAAAAAAAAAAAAACCACACCACTTTCAGCCACAGCTTGATTGTGATCTGATCAGTGCTAACCCTCTTAAGAAGGTTTGCAGATGTTTGCTGATCCTAGGGCTTTGCTGTCACACTGTGGGAGAAAGATGGTCATTAGAGAAGCTGGGTGGCAGATGATGAGGGAGAAAATGGGCTGACTGGTACCTCACCAAATGGGGTAAAGTCTACTGCAGTAGCAGGAGAGTCTCAGTTTTGCTGACCTCTGCATGCCAGTGTCAGGTGACTTTGGAATGATCTCCTCTGCAACACAGCTTCCTGCCATTCTCCATCATCCTAAAGAGCATGTCTGGAGCATGTACATCAGCCCCTGTGATCTCTTCATTCCCTGCTTGAAGGTCTGAGCACGGCCAATGCAGACCCTGCTTTCTTACATTCCTCCTACTTCATCAAGCCATACATCTATTCCTTTCAGTAATAGCCTTGTTCTGCAGGGCAGTAATTCTTCTCCTCTCTGGCAGGAGCAGTGTATTGCTGGTTTCTTGGATGGTGGTCATCACCACCAACTGATATTGGAGAAAGAAACTTTGTATGCTTCCATGTAGGCTTTCTAGGATTTGCAGGTTAAATGATGGTGGGACCTTTGCTATTCATTTTAGCTAGTCCAACATAGCATTATTCATGTGGTTAAAGAAACTTTTTCATCTAAAACATATCACTTCTGAGTTGATACTGTTCCATTAACCTGCTTTCCCAAGGCTTCTGACTATTTATTACTAAGTCTAAACAGGATACCAACAGAACTGACCACAAACAGCATGTGGGCATTGAGGAAAAGGAAGCAAATACATGATGTGTGCCTTTTGTGGTAATGCCTGCCTGATCTGTGGGATACATCATCTTGACCTGAGGTAAGAAAACCTGATTTTCACAGAAACTTATAGTTATCGATTATGATTGATTCAGATGTTTAACCATTCACAAAGATGCTGGCATATGCAGTACCCCTCAGCTAACACTAGATGTTGCCCATGTGCTTTAGAAGCTGATACTGATTATGTAAAAGGGAGCAAAGCTTGCTTGATGGCTTTAGTACAGCTAACCTGGGTACAAGCTATGGGCATCTTATTCCAGAATTATTTCAGCCAGCAGTACAAATGTATCTCTGCCTCACTTTGTCTGGTAGTTATTTCTTCTTATTTTTCTCACCACTCTCCAGGCCTGGCTAGTCCCATCTGAATGGTGATTTGGAAGGAAATTTTAACTGTCTTAAAATATCCACTCTCTTTTTTGTTAACCTTTGTAGGAAGCAGTGCTACCCAGGGTGGAAATCTATGCACTTCAGGTGAATAAGCCAAAGTTGTTACTAAGCCTCCAAAACATCCCCACCATTTTCTATACCATAGCACATCTTTGTGCTATGTCTGTTGTTCATTTGTCTTGTTCTCTCAGGGACAGGAAAACATATATGGTTAAAGCACTGAAATGGAAAGTTGGAGTACTTTGTTCAGATCCTTGCTTGGGCACAGGTCTTTTAACTGTTTTGGATTAGTAGTTTTGCTCTATTTATGCCTTGCTGTCATTTTTCTTAAGAAGTGACCTAGGGGTGCTTCGTTCCTACATGGGGGTGTTACATTCTTAAATATATATCTACGTGCTTGAATGGGAGTGAAAAAATCATGCAGGCCAAAAGTACACTTAAAGATTAAAACAGTTGAGGCATCATCTGTATTAAATATTGGAAGTCTGTCTCAGAATATTCAGCTCTCCAGAATATCATGTATTTGGGGGAATTAATGGCCAGTGTACCACCTTGGCAGCCAATTTCCCTGAAACCTGGGCAGACCACTGCTCTTCTTGTGAGAGATACCTTGAAGTGAAGTCTTATCCATCTACAAATCCTTCAAAGTGCTTTTATCATCACTTTCAGGTAAAATCAAAAAACATGTGCTCTGAATTCCATCCTGATCATCAGGAGGCATCAGGCTGTTTACTCATCACTCTACTTTAGGAGACCCGAGGCTGTTCCTGCCTCTCCTGTGAGAGAAAGCCACTTCCACTCCCAACCCTACTGCCTTTCTTGAAGATAAATAACTTTCTTTGTAATGCACTGAGAAAATGTCAGCTGTGTTTCTTTGATTTTACTGCTTTTCTTCTTGGGTTTTATATCACTCTTGGCTTTTATATCAGTTATTCACCCAGTGGAATCATATGCCGCATCTGGATTCTGTATGTCATGCAGCATTTCAAACATAGCCCATCTGGGTGATAAATCTACGCATGCTGTCAGAAATGTTCAAGGCCTGAACAGCTGGCAATTAACAGGCAAAACATACCTATGCAGTGCGTGTCCTCCTGTCCAATGCGGTCTTCTTGATTAGTGTGCCTTCTCCAGGTCCTTTGAATTTCAGAGCTCTGGGCCCCAGAGGGATTCTGCCTTCCTGATATGGGGTTAAACATTCTCCCCTGTCTCAAAGCAAAAGGCAAGGCTGCAGTATTTGGCCACACAAATGCCATCTTCAGCACACTTCTGATAGGCCCATGTTAGCTACAGGGAAGCATCTCAAGATGAAAAAAAAGAAGTAAAGTTTTTTCGGTTTTCAGAAACCTGAAAATATGGCTGTTCTTGAAAAATAGCCTCCACAAGTAATCTTAGGGAGTTGTTTTTTGTGGGATTAATGCATTAATTTAATCCTTGTGGTAAACACTGATATTCTGTCACAGGCATGTGGTCTCCACAAGCAGGTTCCTAGATCTGTGCTTAGTCCTAGGTCCTCAAAGCTACACAGTGCCTCATCTGCCAAGGGAAGGCCAGCCTGCCTGTAACTGAGGGAGCAAGGAGCTGAGCCCTGCCCCACAGTCTCTGTGCTCTCCAGAGTCTGTCCTCAACCAGCATGGGCAGATTCTGCTCTGCTCCCTCTGGCAATACCCAGCACTTACATCTTCACCAGACCTCGCACACAGCCCCTCTCTACACACGTCCACAGCAGATGGCACGGCTCGGCTCGGCTCAGCTCAGCTCCGCTGTGCTCATAGTTTCCAGATGCTGCCGCTATCCCAGGCCACTGTCGGGTGCCACTCCCCTTTCCAGGCGCCAGCACCCGCTGCGCTGCTAGGGGGCGCGGTGCCTGCGGGATGGGGCTTGGTTGCCAGGCAGCCCGAGACGCGCGCCTCCGATTGGTTGGAGGCGGCGGATGCGTGGCGACGGGGCGGGAATGTGGTTTACCGTTGCCATAGGATAACCGGATCCTCGGTGAAGGCTGTCAGGAAGCGCTGGGGAGCTGTTGACTGGCAATGGACGGACTCGGTTGCACCCGGGGCGCCTGTCCCTGCAGTAAGGGAGCTAAGCGGCGCGGGTGATGTCTAAAGAACAAAGTTAAAGGTTTATCAAGAGGTTTTGGTTGGTACATGGTGGAAGCATCAAGGAATGTACCTGACCTTGACAAGGCTGTGAAATGAAACCATGTGTCTTATGTGTTCTTTTGCAGTTACTGACTTAGACATAAGATAGCAAAATGTAAATTCTGGACCAGATTCAAGCCAAGAGTGTGTCCCAAACGCACATTGGGTAATTATAATGCTAAAATACGCACTCCTTTGTGAATAATGAACATGCTAATCAGGTACCCTCCCAAAATGTTTTAAACATGAGCTTTGATACATATGTATAGTTAGGAGTGGTGAGTGAATTAACCAGTCAGCTGTATTTTATCATTATAAGTATTGGGAGGTTTGAAACATGAGCTGTGCTGGCTGTTGACAAATGCCCAGCACCCAGTTCTGCAGAACAGAAGTAAAGAAAAGTATCACGACTCAGTGTGCTGATTGGTTTTTGCACACTGGGTGAAGAACCCTTATTTAGGGACAACATGGGGACCCCTGCCCCAGGACCCCCCTCCCATCTGCACCTTGGGCCTCCAGGCCCAGCCGCTGTGGACGGGAGATTGCCAGTGTTCATATTGTGAGAGACCCCCACTGATATCCTCAGGGGAGTGTCTCCAGGAACTGTAGGCCTCCTTCTCCTGTACATCTCACTGGAAGGCTCAGCCTCCCCTCCCCAACCAGAGGCAGGTTGGACCTTGGTTACAGACATGGTGAAGGTGATGAGGGTGATTACCCTGGTACTTTTCATCTCCTGTGCCTCACATATGTAGGCAGCTAGGCTCTCTGCTCTCACCCTCAACTCCCCCTGCCACACTATTTGGGTGCTCCAATTTTCTCTTTCAAAAAAGAGTCTATTTTGCAGACTATTTTGATTCACCTCACCCACAAAAAGAAGTCCTTAACAAGGTAAAATCAATGACCTGTTAATCAAAATTCTCTGACTTTGCAGACATCTCTCCCAGGTCATTCTGTTTCCTCTGGACTGGGCTGCAAGGGTCTTCTGTGTAGTTAGAAGAGACAGAATTGGAAAATCTACAATCGTAGACTTCATCTGCTTGAAGAGAGAAGAAAGAAGATTTGACATTTAACTGCTGCAAAATTGAACAGCAAAAGTGTTTGAACTATTGTTGTGGGTTAGGCCTGGCAGGCAGCTGAGCTACACAGCCATTTGCTCAGTCCCCTGCAGTGGGATGAGGGAGAGAGTCAGAAGGGTAAAACTACTCATGGTTGAGATAAAGACAGTTTAATACAGAAAGCAAAAGCTGTGCATGCAAGCAAAACAAAATAGAGAATTCATTCACTACTTCCCATCAGCAGGCAGATGTTCAGCCAGGAACAGGAAACCAGGGCTTCATCACATATAATGGTTACTTGGGAAGACAAACACTGTAAGTCCAAATGCCCCTTCTTTCTCCTTCTTTCCCCCAGCCTTTATTGCAGAGCATGATGTCATATGGTATGGAATATCCCTTTGGACAGTTGGGGTCAGCTGTCCCAGCTTGTGTCCCCTCTCAACCTCATGTGCCCTCCCAGCCTGCTTGCTGGCGGAGCAGCATGAGAAATAGAGAAGGCCTTGATGTTGTGCAAGTACTGTTCGGATATATCTATGTTATCAACACCGTTTTCAGCACAAATCCAACACATAGCACCATACAAACTACCATGAAGACAATTAACTCTGTCCAGCCAAAACTAGTACAACTATGAAGAAGGATAATATCTAGGCATTTGAAGTTGTACAGATTAGATTTGAAGTTGCCAAACCTTCGTTATTTTGTCTTTAACAGATAATGTATGTTTGGTGACATCTAAGGAGCTCTCCCTGGCATCTTTCTCCCCTCAGTCATCCAAGCCAAGGGAAAGGCTGGTTTGTATGGCTTCCAAACACAACAATGAACCCAAGAACTTTGAGGTTTGTGCATAACATAGAACTACAAGACAAAACAGGGAAGAGACAGCAAGCTGTAAATGTAGAACCCTTGGATGTTAAAGGCTTTAAATATGATTTAAAAGCTCTGCAGTTGGACCTGCTGCATTTATAGTCTAAAAGTTCAGGACAAATGTTGTTAGAATGGTTCTTTTAAAACTGATGGTGACTCACTGGAGGGATATTTCTCCTCACTGGAGGAATATTCTCTGCCGAGGTCTGAGTAAGGATGACTGGAGCTGCCTACTGGGACCTTTTCTCTAGCCGCTAACAAAGGTCAGTAGAACGAATCACAGAATCATAGAATGGTTTAGGCTGGAAAGGACCTTAAAGATCATCTAGTTCCAACCCCCTGCCATAGGCAAGGACACCTCCCACTAGACCAGGTTGCTTGAAGCCCCATCCAGCCTGGCCTTAAACACCTCCAGGGACAGAGCATCCACAGCTTCTCTGGGCAACCTGTTCCAGTGCCTCACCACCCTCAGAGTGAAAAATTTGTTCCTGATAGACAATCTAAACCTGCCCTCTTCCAGTTCAAAGCCATTACCACTTGTCCTATCACTGCGTGCAGTTGTAAAAAGTCCCTCCCCAGCTCTCCTGTAGGCCCCATTTAGGTACTGGAAAGCTGCTATGAGCTGTCCTCAGAGCCTTCTCTTCTCCAGGCTGAATCATAGAATGGTTTAGGTTGGAAAGGACCTTGAAGATCATCTAATCCAACCCCCCTGCCATAGGCAGGGACACCTCCCACTAGACCAGGTTGCCCAAGGCCACGTCCAGCCTGACCTTGAACGCCTTCAGGAATGGGGCCTCAACAACTTCTCTGGGCAACTTGTTCCAGTGCCTTACCACCCTTAAAGTGAAAAACTTCTTCCTAATGTTTAATCTAAACCTGCCTTCTTCCAGTTTAAAGCCATTCCCCCTCGTCCTATCACTACATGCCCAAGTAAAAAGTCCTTCCCCAGCTCTCCTGTAGGCCCCCTTTAGGTACTGGAAGGCCGCAACTCTTTCAGCCTCTCCTCATAGGAGAGGTGCTCCAGCCCTCTGATCACCTCTGTGGCCCTCCTCTGGACCCGCTCCAACAGGTCCATGTCTTTCCTATGTTGGTGACACCAGATCTGGATACAGTACTCCAGGTGGGGTCTCACCAGAGCAGAGTAGAGGGGAAGAATCACATCCCTTGACCTGCTGGCCACGCTTCTTTTGATGCAGCCCAGGATGTGGTTGGCTTTCTAGGATGTGATCATGCATTGCAAGCTCATGTTGAGCTTCTCATCAATCAGAACACCCCAAGTCCTTCTCCTCAGGGTTGCTCTCAACCCACTCTCTTCTGGAGCCTGTATTTGTGCTTGGGATTGACCCAACCCAGGGGGTATGGTAGGACCTTGCACTTGGCCTTGTTGAACTTCATGAGGTTGGCACAGGCCCACTTCTCAAGGCTGTCCAGGTCCTTCTGGATGGCATCCTTTCCCTCCAGCATGTGAACCACTCTACACAGTTTGGTGTCGGCAAACTTGCTGAGGTTGCACTCAATCCCAACATCCATGTCACCAACAAAGATGTTAAATGTCAGACTATGTATCGTCCTCAAAATCCTCCTGTGCATTTCTCTCTACCTCATCCTCTTAGACACGTTTGAAATCCTCCATGTGAGGGCAGTGTCATAGTTTTGCCATTGCTTTGTGTATCCTGTAATTTATTAAATTAATCCTGTGATAATCCGGTAATATCCTATATATTTCAGCATTGCTGAAATCCTGAATCTTTCTAACATTCAGTTTTTAACAGTGCCAGGGTTGTGTGTTATGTCTGTGACTATACAAGTTGTCTAACGTGCTCTCAGTCTTATGCTACCACTATAAATAGTAGTAATTAGGTTAATGTAATATTTCTAAAAAAAAAATAAATTTGAAAGTCATTCAAAGCTCAGGAAGGATAGGTCATTTGACATCTATTTAATATAATGATGATGTCATATATTTGGTACAGGAAGTCCAAAGGACTGGGAGGATATCACAGAAGAATAAAAACAACTTTCCTTCAGTTTCATTCTGTATCCATGAGTGTTTAGTGCTGGAGATAATATCCAAAGGGTCTTTCACCTTAGCAAAGTACTGTGTTGCTTTTAAGCTTACCATTTACATCTGGATAATAAGTAATGGGAGAACTAGGGAACTTTTTATGCCCTAGTGGAAAATTCAGACTCCGGGAGGTTTGGAAGACCTTTGCCTGCCTACACCTTTTCTTCAAAAGTATATTTAGCAGTCCAGTTCTGGAGGCTTTTTATGCAAGTTATTCATTAAAACTGTCATCATCTACTTTTGGGAAGAAAATTGATTTATCTAATTTTGGAGGTGCTTAGCACCGTATGATCCCAAATAGTGCTATGAAGGACTTAGCGCTGATCTTGTCCCTGCTGGGCTTCAGATGCTACATATTTTTCTGCCTGTTTTTGTCAGCAGTACCCATTTGTATGATTCAGAGTGACTGAGAGATTGTCTCTTCCATGGAAGGGGGTAGAGGGAAATGAAGCCATCTGTCCCATTTTTACTGTAGATACAAGTCTTCCAGTGTATGAATAATGCTTGAAAACATCATTGTGCAACAGTGAAGGTCCGTTACAGATTCAATTTCTTCATCTGGAGGGGTTTAAGCACCCATTAAAGGGAAAGAGACAACAATATGACTGCTCAGCTAAATAGTTAGAAGATTTTCCTGTGAAGGGTGGGGACCTGCAGGGATGAGAACAGGACATAGCTTTTCAATGTAGTTTCACACATAACTTAAGCCAATGTACGCCCATGTTGGGGCCTAAATGAGTGAGTGTCCTGCTTATGACTGTTGTGTCCTATTGCCCCCCTTACAGACCTGTGGCACCAAATACACCCGACAAGAGGCACTGATGAGTAAAAAATAGTATATTCCTATTTGGATTAACTATAGAGGGCAAAATAGAAATTCATAGCAGACATTAATTTAGCCTCAACCAAAAAGTGTAATTGTCTCTTTTTATAGTAAGACATAGAAAATGGGGTGTTCCAAAGCTGAATGAAAAGATGTGATGAGTTTGATGTTCAAAGGACAATTTTTTGGGTTATAGAGCCTTTCTGAAAGAAAAGAATGGGCATTATGTGAAAGAAATTTGCAGGACAGGTAACTGGATGTGGTAAATGGCATATATGGATGCCATTAATTCTGGAATCCTTAGATTCTACATCTTTACTGTGTCCCTAGTGAAGCTAAAATCCCTTTAGTGTAGAAGAATAGTTTTCTGTAGCAAGATTTGAAAGAGCATTTCAAGATTCATTGCATTAGAAATATAATATATAGCTTTCTACCAGCTGCTGACATTATAGCATGGAACACTGAAGAAAAAATAGGTTCTTAGGGGGGAAAAAGGTAATTTAATCTATGTGGAATTGAAAGTCTAAGTTTTGAAATATGAGCATTTAAATTTAGTCACCTAGTTCTATAATGAGGTGCCTTGAAGAGAACATGGCTTTCAAAAGTGCTGAATCTCACCAGAAGTGTACCTATCACCAAACTTAGTCTAGTGTAGACAAGGTAGGATATGTTCATCTCTTCACACTGCCAGTTTTAAAAAATTAATATGGATGTTAATCTTTGGTAAGAAAATTAACAACAGAGAAACTTGCTAAGAAGTATGCTGCATTGGTTAAGATTCTTATAGAGAAAAATTTTGCTAGTGTCATATTACTGTTAAGAGCTATCGTTCACTTGCATGAGTCACTTGTTCTAGTGCTGACGTTAAAGCAAATGAACAGGATTGGTTAGACAGTGTACAAGCCTTGTGACTTAATTAATTCCTATTTGAAATCTTACTTTCTCTCCCCATCTTGCTGTCACATCTGAAGCAATATGTGCCAAATAGAGATTTGCTAAAAAAAGGTGTGCTTAAGCTCCTAGAACTGGAACATTTCCTGTGTTCCTGTACTGAAATTTCTTTTTTTTCCAAGAAATTTCTCTTCTAAACATTTTGCTTTGTGCCCTGTCTGTCCCAATTTTTTCTGGACAGCCTTTTGTATCGTACCAGGGAGAAAAAAGACTCACTTATATTCACTTGTGAGAAACATGTCTCTGGATGGCAGCAAAGCATAGCAAAATTGCTGCTGTGTCATTGGAAGAATCTCCTGAAGCTGATTTTGAGCTAATTTAGCACACTAGCAAACATACATAATTCTTTTGGCTTCAGTGGAACTGCTCTTTATTTCTTCCTCTTTAACTGACATCTGATCCACATCTCCTAAAGTTTGTCCACAGAAACAAACTTAGAAACAGGTGGAAGTTTTCCACTGATTTCTGTGGGATTGTACCATCAGCATTTAGTTTGCACTAGGCTTCTATTCCTTTGTTTACATCTTAAAAATATGCTCAAAACCGTATACAGAAAGTGATTTTTCATAGCGTATTAACTAAATATTTATCATTTAACATGTTCCCTTTTCAGATCTTATAGCCATTTTTCAAGTGTGACTTTTGCTTCCCACTTCTGGGCCTGCAGACAACTGCTTCCTAGTCAGCAAAAGAGGAATCGACATAAGCACTGCCGAAGAGCTATTACTTACAATGTGGTAGATGTGCTTCCTTGAGATGTATCTTCTTAACAGATTCCATTATCTGCTCTTCTTTCCTGTTATCAGAGTTTGAGAAGGATGTGGAGGCCTGCTGGGGCAGCTGTCCTCTTTACCTTGATGAAGGGGAAGAAGAAGTAATGCTCGCTGGAGCTCTGCTCAGGCATGTTCCCCTGGTGAGCACACCTGGCTGGAAGGCGGTGGCAGAGCACTGGAATAGCTCACATAATACCATCACTGGGGAGTTGGTGAGAGATTCCCAGTTATGTTAACAATCTCTTATTTGGGGCTTACACGTTCAGTGACAACCTTTCTGCATTAATTATGGGTTTATATTGCTTTTTCCTGTAGAGATTTTATGTATACCTATTAGAAATTTCAAGACTACACAAGCTAGCAGACATTCCTTCTATCAGCCTTCTTATATTGAGAGGATGCTAAGAGATGATTCTTTGCATTGCTGAGGAAAAGATAAGAAGAAATCAGTTTAATTAGCAAAAAGGAAATGTTAGTTAGAATACTAAGAAAAAAGGTCTTCTTTATGGAGAGAGTGACGAAATTCCACCCAGAAAAATGTGGAATTTTCCTTCTCCTATGTTTTTTGTTATTTTTGTTGTTGTTATTAATTATTAATGATAATAATGTCAAATAATGTCATTGTTATGAATAAGATGAATTAATAGCAACAACAATAATGTGTTAGACAAATATCTGTTTGGAAGGTTGAGCTTTTCCAGCTTTCTCCAGAGCATGTTTTCTTTGGGTGATTTCTATAGCCCTGTGTTTCTGTTTATGACTATACAGGAAGTGTATGTCAGAAGTTTTTCTGCCTGCACATGGCCTCAGGTTCTCCAGCTACATGAAGTTTCTGAAGAATACTGTGCCAGTGCTGAGTGGTTGTGAGGTAATACAAGTCCCTGCCTGTATAAAGAAATGACCAGATATCATCTCTCTGGACTTCTGTAAGGCCTTTGACATGGTCTTCCGCAACATTCTTCTCTTTAAATTGGAGAGATATGGATTTGATGGGTCGACTGTTTGGTGGATGAGGAATTGATTGGATGGTCACATCCAGAGGGTAGTGGTCAACATCCAGATGGAAATAGGTGACAAGTGGTATCCCTCAGGGGTCCATCATACTGGGACCAGTACTGTTCAATATCTTCACCAATGGCATAGACAGTGGGACCAAGTGAATGCTCAGCAAGTTTGCAGACGACACCATGCTGAGTGGTGCATTTGACACGCCTGAGGGATTGGATGCCATCCAGAGGGTCCTGGACAAGCTCAAGGAGTGGGCCCATCTGAACATCAAGAGGTTCCACAAGGTCAAAAGCAAAGTCCTGCACCTGGGTGGGGGCAACCCATGGTATCAATACCATCTGAGGGATGAAGGCATTGAGATCAGCCCTGAGAAGGACTTTGGGGGTACTGGTGGATGAAAAGCTGGACATGAGATGACAATGTGCGCTCACAACCCAGAAGGCCAACCGTATCCTGGGATGTATCAAAATAAGTGTGGCCAGCAGGTTGAGAGAGGTAATTCTGCCCCTCTACTCTGCTCTGGTGAGACCACCACCCAGAGTAGTGCGTCCAACTCTGGAGTTCTTAGCAAAGGAAAGACATAGACCTGTTGGAGCAGGTCCAGAGGAGGGCCACAAAGGTGATCAGAGCACTGGAGCACCTCTCCTATGAGGACAGGCTGAGAGAGTTGGGGTTATTCAGCCTGGAGAAGAGAAGGCTCTAGAGAGACCTTATTGCGGCCTTTCAGTAGTTAAAGGAGACTTATAAGAATGATGGGGACAAACAGGGCCTGTTGTGACAGGACAAGGGCTAATGGTTTTAAACCAAAAGAGGGTACATTTCAACTAGGTACAAGGAACAAATTTTTCACTCTGAGGGTGGTGAAACACTGGAAGAGGTTGCCCAGAGAGGTAGTAGATGCCCCGTCCCTGGTCATGTTGGACGGGGCTCTGAGCAACCTTATCTAGTGGAAGGTGTCCCTGCTCATTGCAGGGTGGATTGGACTAGAGGACATTTAAAAGTACTGTCCAACCCAAACCATTCTATGACTCTATGATTTGCCGCTGAGGCTGCCCTGCACCTGGACTCTGTTTGTTGTGAAGATCTTGATATGCTGCTCACAGGGATAGGCAAGTTGAACATCTTTGTTGTACGATGTTGCTGCTGGGCAGAATGTAACTAATATTCTAAATCAAAGGGTGCAATAAATGTGTGTTTCTAAGCTTTAGCTTACGTGATTTCTTTCGGCATTTTTCCAAAGCTCGAAGCTTCTTGAATTTTTCAAACTTGTGTTTCCGTTTGTTCATTTTTTTAGTAAGTCACTGTTATAGCATTTGTCATTAACTACTTGTGTCTTTTTTCTACTTGAATTCCAGTTTGATATAATTCTTCACTTGGGAATAAAAATAAAAGTGAAGTTAAGAAAAATAAATAACATATTTAATTTCTGTACCTCTGTGACATGTTCCGCAGCACGCAATTTTTTTGACCATACCTCAAAAGAATTGATCTGCCCAAATTGCTGATTCTTCATATCATGTCTTGATTCAAGAGGTAATAGGATGTATTAGAGAAAGCATGTGCAGAGCTGAAACTGAAATAGCTGCTTTTGGATTGTATTACTAAATGGGAAGCGTTCCAAATAGAAAAGACTAGGTCAATTAAATACACTGATTCTTGACTGAAATACTATGCAGCAATGTATAATGAAGTCATTAGTATGAAATTATGTTCTATTGTATGCATAAAATTGAAAAACAAATATTTTTTTTCTCTAAAAATGTCATTAAAGGTTTTACCTCACTGAGCCAAATAGAGGTTACCTTTCCAGACTCTGCTGCTTAGATTTCTCTTTGAGTTAACTGATGTTCCTAAAGCATGGTTAGTACCATAGAATAATTTAGGTTGGAGTAATGGAATTTGCTCTGTGGTGGTTCAACTCCTCACTCCAAGCAGGGCTAACTGTAGAAGGTAGATAAGGTTGCTTAGGGATTCTCCAAGTTTTGAATCTTTTGAGGCATAGAGGTCCACAGCCTCTCTGATGCAATATTGCAATGTTTGTTCATGATGGCCATGAAAGATTTCTTCCTAATATATAATTGTAATTTTCTTTTTTGCAGTTGTGTCTCTTATGCTTGTCCTTTTGCTGGTCCCTCTACAATGAGATTCTATACTTTCCCATTTGGCAGCTGAAGAGAGTCTGAAGATCTCCCCTTTGCCTTCTCTTCCCCATTCTCTTAGCTTTTACTCATGTGTCATGAGTGCTCCAGCATCATCATGCTGTTGGCCCCCACTGGACTATCTCCAATATGTAAAATTTGTACTGAGGAGCCTGTCATAGCTTGGGCCAGACTGGCCACTCAGGCAGAACAACAGATGCTCTCCCCTACCTCTCTCTCCAAGAAGAGGCAGGAAAGAGAGAAAGAAACTTATGAGTTTAGAAGAAACTAAACTACTTCAATGAAAAATTAATAATAAAATAATAAAAAAAAGAAATATATACAAAACCATATCAAGCTCCCAGGATGACAATCACATCAGTGGCTTGCACTGGGGAAGTCCCGGGCTGGACTCAATGATGGACAGAAACTGGATTCAGGATCAGGATCAAAGGCAGGCAAACAGACAGAGTCCTCCTCGGACACCAGCCATTGAAGAAAGAGAGTTGACCCTTTTATTCCTCAGCTTTCATACTGAGCGTGAGGCAGATGGGCTGGAATACCCTGTCGGTCAGTTTTGGGTCACGTGTCCTGTCCACTTCTCCCCACAGGTGGGACCCCTCTACGCTTTTCCACTTCCGACCCTCCAACAGGGCAAAGTAACAAAGTTATCTGGCCTTGGTTGTTATAGCAATAAGTATAAGAAAGAGCCTCTCTGCATACCATTCCTTGGCATTAACTGTAAACATAGGTCTTATCGCTCTGAGACCGAACAGTTTCTGCACAATATGCTGTTAATTTCAGTAGTTAGAAGAAGCTTAGCTAAAACGTGAAGTTACTGAACAGAAAACTGGTTCTGTTTTACCTCAAACCAGGACAGGAGCCCCAAACTTTGAACAGTCATCCAGATGTGGTCTCGCAAGCATTAATGGAGCAGAGGAGTCACTTCCATTGCATAGCTGTCTGCACTCTTGCTAACATAGGTGCTGTTAATTTTTACTGCTGACAGAGAACATTGCTGACTCGTGCACAATTTGTTGTTCTCCTACACCCCTAGATTCTTTTCTGCAGATAGTCTTTTTAACAACTCACAGTACAGCCAGTCCTTTTGCATGAGGTATTCTGTCCTTTGTGCAGGATTTACCATTTGCATTTGTTGAACTTCAGAGATTGTCAGGATGCATCCAAAATGCAGCTGTGCCTTCCTGTGTATCTACTACTCCCCCTACAATTAGCTGCCATCTACAACTAGATGCACTCTCCCATCATCGTAGTCATTAATAAAGACATTAAACTGACTTCCTCCCCATATAA
This sequence comes from Anarhynchus alexandrinus, assembly GCA_008711295.1. Classification (NCBI taxonomy): domain Eukaryota; kingdom Metazoa; phylum Chordata; class Aves; order Charadriiformes; family Charadriidae; genus Anarhynchus; species Anarhynchus alexandrinus. The sequence goes on from VUYV01000341.1 coordinate 782,403, forward strand.
AATGTCAAGATTGCTGTAAATTGTGCTGTACAGAAGTGATGTTTATTCCAGCTGTTTAGATTATAAGCTCTGTGTGTCAATCCAGTGTTTCTTCATGCTTCAGTGCTTCATATTCACAGCTGGAGAGCAGGGGCAGAGGGGGCCGGGTGGGGAATGCATGAAACTGCAGGGTTTGTTGGGTTTGCTTCACTTTCCTAATGGTATATTTCTTTTGCTTGTATTTCAAAGTGAAGAGTTGTTTTGTCCTATTGTGTATTTCAACAGACCAGGCTTCTGCAGCAGTGAGTTTTGCAGATAGATTACACAGACAGATTACTAAAGAAGTACTATTTCCCGTCTTTTAAATTAACCCAAATAATATTATCCATTTCACCATTACTATGCTTGTTTTATTCTGTAATGGCATTTCTGGCCACTTACAAATGCTGTTAGTGTCTGATTGGTCAGTACATTGTATTGATCACATGAGTGTACAGGGCTCTACCATAATAAGGCACTTCTTTTCCAGTAAGATCTCTGGTACTATTACACCACTGAAATTTGTTACTATAATGTGACAGTTTGTTAAATCTCAATAGTTGTAATAATTCTTCATTGTTGTGTTGATATTCCTTCTTCCTTAAAAATAGGTACTGCCTTCACTTTATAATTTTGGGACAGACCACTCTGTCTCCCAGCATATGGGATGTTCTCTTCTAGCTGCAGCGGGGAGAAGCCTGTAGTCCTTAAGCTCCCAACCCCTTTACCACTAATGACTGTGAGACAAGTTGCTCATCACATGCTGCAGCTGCAGCCACCTGCAGTACCCGGCATTTTATCTGCTTTAAGATATTTATTACAAGTTTTTCCTCAGAATTTACAGTAGTTTATGTCATTGTCTTTGATTCTGGCTGTGGAAACACAGCTGATACAAAAGGAGGGAAGGTATTTATTTTTCTAATTGATGTCCCTTACACAGCTCCTAAAAGAGGGTGGTATTAAATCAGTCTCCACATTGCTCTTAGTATCTCCAACTTTCTGAGATCAAATCTCAGAAAGATTATGCATTTTTGCACTGTCATAATTAGCGAAGCAGACTTCTAATGGTATAGTGAACCTTTCTCACAATGAGATGTCCTCCAGAATTGCTCAGGGATATTAAAAGAGCTCTGTAATCTAAGACCTTTGTCAGCCAGTTGTATCAGATATTTTTGCACATTTACATGTTATTAAGTTCTAACTGGACTTCCCCTGTATGGTATATAAAGTTCTTGTCTAAGCATGCACATAGTAGATGAAAAAGCTAGTTCTGGGACTCGGATTTTTTGGAAACCCCTTCTTATCAGTGGTTTTTTGTAGACATAAAAGCTGTGTTTCCATAAATTGTGACTGAAGAAACAAAAGAAAGAGGCTTTGCCTGCAATCTCTCAGAAATTTCATTTGTTTATGAAATTCAGCAGTTCAGGAATGTCTGTCCTTTTCCACTCTTCTATATTAGTTTGTCATTGAACCACTTGTATTTTTCAATTTTTAATATATAATAAAGTAATTATTTACTTTAACATGGAGTATTTTGACATTCCTGAAAAGAACGCATAATTTCATTTGTATATGTTGCTGTTACATACAATGTTCAAACAAAAACATTTGAATGCACAGGAATTACAGGCTTTGGCTCAGAACCGTAAATATTGTATTCACTTTATTTCAACTTTTGGTACTCTTGCTCAGGTAGTTCCAATTGCTTTGTGAATAATTGCATTGATTTCTATTGTTTCCTGGTGAATAAACTTTCCATTCAAAGTGGATTAAGGTGTCATAATTCTTAATCCATGACCATTAATGAATACATTTGTGTACGTGTTTGATTTTTCAGAGTATATATTTGAAAGCTTGGATCCAGAACAAGTAAATTCCCTAGTTTCCAAATGTGCCAGATATGTGAATCAGATGGATTCACACCACCTAATAGAGTGCCAAATAAGAATGTTAGAATCATAGAATCATTTAGGTTGGAAAAGAACTTTAAGATCATCGAGTCCAGCTGTTAACCTAACACTACCAAGTCCACCACCATGTCCCACAGTGCCATGTCTACATGTCTCTTAAATACTTCCAGGGACAGTGACTCAACCACTTCCCTAGGCAGCCTGTTCCAGTGCTTGATACTGTTCCAGTGCAGAAATTTTTCTTAATATCCAATCTAAACCTCCCCGGCACAACTTGAGACCTTTTCCTTTCATCCTATCACTTGTTACTTGGGAAAAGAGATAAACATCCACCTTCCTACAACCTCCTTTCAGGTAGTTATATAGAGCAAGAAGGTGTCCCCTCAGTCGCCTCCTCTCCAGGCTAAACAACCCCAGTTCCCTTAACTGCTCCTTGTAAGACTTGTGCTCTAGACCCTTCACGAGCTTCATTGCTCTTCTCTGAACATGCTCCAGCACCTTACTGTCTTTCTTGTAGTGACATGCCCAAAATTGAAGACTGTATTAAAGGTGCAGCCTCACCAGTGCTAAGTACAGTGGGACAATCACTCCCCTAGTCCTTCTGGCCACCTGATTTCTGATACAAGCCGGGATGCTGTTGGCCTTCACCACCTGGGCACACTGCTGGCTCATATTCAGCTGTCTGTTGCCATATACTCCCAGGTCGTTTTCTGCTGAGCAGCTTTTCATGCACACCTCCCCAGGCCTGTAGAGCTGCATGGGGTTGTTGTGACCCAAGTCTAGGACCTCACACTTAGCCTTATTGAAACTCATACAACTGGCAGTGGCCCATTGATCCAGCCTGTCCAGATCCTGCTGCAAAGCCTTCCTACACTTAAGCAGATCAACACACCCACCCAACCTGTTGTCTGCAAACTTACTGAGGGTACACTCAATCTCCGTATCCAGATCATTGACAAAAATATTTAACAGAACTGGTGCAGTAATGAGCCCTGGAGATCACCATCTGTGACCAGCCACCAAGTGGACTTAACTCCATTCACCACAACTCTTTAGGCCCAGCCTTCCAGACAGTTTTCCACCCAGGAAGAGTACACCCATCCAAACCATGAGCAGCCAGTTTCTCCAGGAGAATGCTGTGGGAAATGGTGTCAAAGGCTTTACTAAATTCCAGGTAAACAACATCCACAGACTTTCCTTTATCGAATAAGCAGGTCACCTTGTCATAGAATGAGATCAAGTTAGTCAAGCAGGACCTGCCTTTCATAAGTCCATGTTGACTGAGCCTGATCACCTGGTTGTCCTGTACATACTGTGTGATGGCACTCAAGATGGCTTGTTCCATACCCTTCCTGGGCATCAAGGTCAGACTGACAGGCCTGTATAATTACATAATACCACAGCTCAAAGCAAGAGTAAAAAAGATGCTAGAAAAGTAAAATTTAAAGCGCGAATTTGAATATTTAAGATACTGTGTGTTTTTAAGTTCACTAACTTACATGGACTTCTAAGATGTTTTTTGTTTGTTTATGGAGAGCAGAGAACTTGCCAGCTTGTTGCATTCTGAAAGTCTATTTTTTTCTAATTTTGCTCCAAAATGTAAAAAACACCCCAAACAAAGAACTCAAACCCATCTACCCATAGCAAAAAAAAATAAAATCAAACACAAAACGACCTTCAGCAACACACACCTTGTTCAGTTTCCTCAAAACGCACAAGCTTTTAAAATTAGAAACTCTCCGTTCCGGCTTTTTGAAGGGCTGTGTTTCCTATGTGGTCAAGGCTATAAGCAAATCTGTATTATATATCTTGTTTTAGTCTTCCAGTTGCCAGTTATTACAGACATGAGAAAGCCCTTTTTGGAAACCAAGACATTGTAGTTTTGGACAAATAGTTCATGCTGCTTTGACTGATGTGAAAAGATTCATTATCCTTAGCTTGACTTGATAAGCTCAATGCTTTCAAATTTACTTAGTAAATCCAGGATATTACTGGGGAAGTCTCTGGCAAAGCTTCTCTGGAGTCAGTTCTCATAAAGGTACTTCTAGCAGAGAGTTCTTTGGTTTTGACTTTGTGGTTTTCACATTTCTGGATCATAAAATATTAATAACACATTGATATTGTGATTATTGTAGCTAAACAAATAGAAAGCAAAAAAACACTTTCTGTTATTGTATCTGAAGCTGTTATGAGGGAAATTTACAGAGAGCTCTATTATGGCCCAGATTTAATTTGTAGTTACTAATTAGAACAATTTTTTTTTTTGTTTTTTGCAGTTGCTGAAGCAAAAGAACACCTATAATACCTCTAAGTCTAAGTCACAGTTGTGTTTTGGATTCGGAATTTCCTGAGTGAATTGACACTATTGCAAGCGGACAAAAGAAGACGACTGTATTTCTTTGCTTTGCAAATGAGAAAACAATTTGGTGCTTACTTAGTTAAAGAGAACAAAAGTAACTGTAATTTTCCACTGTATGTTCTGACAAAAGAAAATGGAAAAAATAGCAATCTTTTTAGTGTCAGTTTAGATAAAAAGGGAGTGTTTTGGTCATTAAAAGATTTTGTTATTTGTACATAATTTGTAAAACCTAAACATTTCAAGATTATAATTAGATTTAGAGATCCGATAATTTTCTCAACTAGGTGGAAGATTGTCTTGGAAAGCAACAGAATTTATTGTTCATCCTCACCACCATTCTGGAAATGTATTTATCTTTGGTGTCACAGACAATATTCAAGTATGTAAATGCTTTTACTTAAAAATTTCATTCAGATTAGGACAGACAAAAGCAACAGCAGTAATTATAGCAAGGTAGCATAACCCAGTAACACCACATGTTAATAAAAATGTTCTTATATGAAAAACATCACATACAAAATGTAAATGCATGGGGTTCCTCATAACCATATTTTTTTTAAGGCAAAACTTACTTTCATAGTTGTCCCAGTATTTCACTCACAGTTACGATGCATATGACATTTTTCTCAGCTGAAAAGAAACACAGTGACTAGCATGGAAAATTTGCACTAAGAGAAAGAAGCAGCAATTTGCTGACTCAGAGCCCTGCCTGCGAAAGCTGAGTTTGGTCCTGTGCAGACTGACACAGGCCATCTGTAAGCACTTCCTTCCATCTGGGCAGAGTCATTCAAAGGCCTGGCAGTAGATCTGCCATTTCTCCTTCTTGTTGATTCCTGACAAAGGTTGAGGATCTTGAAACAGAGTTGAGAAATGTTTACGGTTTCCTTAGGGTTAGTCTTGATGACAGCACTATTAAAATAGTAACTGTAGCCTCCTCAAGATATATGGGACCTTTTAAAGCATAAGTAGATGAATGGTATAAAAACTCTTATTTTTCAATCACTGGTGAGTAGCAAATTGCCAAGAAAGAAAAATAAAATTGTTTATGCTGTTGGGTTCATCTTAGTTCATAAAATCAACTGGATTGAGATGGCTGAAAAGAGAGTACTCTGTTCTGATACAGTTTTACAGCTAGACTCTGTGCCACAAGAAACCCAGTCATACAGGCAAAGTAAATCATTTAAAACATGTCATTGGCTTTATATGATATAATGATGGGATTATTTATGGTTAAGTTTTATCATATGAATGTTCCTCACCTGGCAAGGCAATGGATCTGGAAACTTGTCATATGCACTAATTGTAGAGGCACAGAAATATTGTGCAGTTGTCTTTTCAGATGCTGGAATGGGTAGGTAGGTTTGCGTGCTTAGTTAGACACAGTATGTATTTTAAGTATGTAGTATCTTAATGCACAAACAGTTGAGATCTCGATTGTATGAAATACCTCACATTATGAAGACCTAAATACCTCGTGGTACAGATGCTTCTCAAATGTAGTACTCTTGGAAAGTAAATGGTTTGCATGCATGACAGTTGTAGGAGATCGGTGAATTGAGACATCTGGAAGTAGAAAAATATTCTGCTCTGCAAGAAAACTCCTCAAACAGGAGAGCATACAAAGACTTTGTGTTCAGAATAATAAAACAATTTTGTGAATCTGAATTTTGCAACATCCTTTGCTGCAATTGGAAATAACAGTGACAGAATAAATGTTGAAAAGGATAATGTTTTTTAATATAGGAAAATGCAAATAATTTTTAAACTATAAACTCTCTCACCAGTGTTCATTATCTAGCTGTCATAAATATTGCATAGAGCTTACGCTTAATAGTAGAAATACAAAAATCAGGTTCTGTTTTCCGTTATCTTCTTTGTAAGACTGAAACCTTCTCTTTTTTAATCCTTCTTTAGGAAGAGTGGTAGAGATGTCAGAAAAATTGGCTTTACTTAGAAAGTATTTTTAATGCTCCTCATAGTCAAGGACATATTCCTGGCAAGGCAAAATACGTAGGTAAGCCTTGGAAGGAAGTAATGACCACAGTTAGTCATCTACCAAATGCTCTCCATGCTGCTCTATGGCTTGGTATAAAATAATAACGTAATAACGTGACAAGTAGATGCATCAAGTATTGTAAGCTTTGTGTATCTCTACTCAAAACCTTCAAGCTTTCAGAGTGAGCCAATCAGAGATGAAAAATCCACAAAAAATTTTCTTTGTGATAATTGTTTTTGCAACAGGGAATAAGGGTTGTACCCCACTCATTTTTTTTTTTTTGCATTTTGTTACCATGTGTTTTCAGTCATGTTTTTGGTTAATTTGTTTTTGAAATTTTACTTTCTATACTTCAACCATCTCATGACAGAGTTCCTTTCCCTAACAGTGTTTCTATTTTTTCCTCTCTTTTTGACTGCTACTGCATGAGAACATGCATATTCAGGTCTCCTGTCTTTTTTGCGTTATACCCATTCCTATCAATTTTTCTTTCTACACTGTGTATTTTTGACATCCTTCCTGTGTTTCCAGTGCTCCTTTAAGTTATAGTGAGTTGATGTACGGTATCAGGAATGTGAAACTCAGTTTCCCTTGCATTTTCCTTGATTTCCTCTCAGTGTCTTCTGGACTACATGGGAGTTCCTAAATTGGCTTTTGCAGCAGTTACTGGAAGATCATATGGAATGCAAGAGCGCCATCTTCTCCAGGCTAGTGAAAAATTACACCAAAGAGTGGATGCAACCTGCTGATTGAATGCGGTAGATGGAAAATGTAGTGCATCATACCTCTTAAAATGATTCAGTGTTTGCAGTTTGTGAGTACTTTGTAAATGTACTACTTAATACAATTATATTTTTAAATTTAGTACAAATGCGGTATTTTAAAATAGTATAAGAATGTTCTATCTTAGTATACTCTTAATATGAAGTTTATTATTATTGACATTTACCAAACAGATCTTTTTTTTAACCAAATGATGAACTCCTGGAAATTTTGACTGAAACTCCTAATCCCCAATCAGGCCAGAGTCAATTGCAAGACTGGTATTTGCCCTACAAACCGTAGGAAAACAGGAGAAGGTTTTCACGGATGATAGTTTATAAATGGTGTCACCTGAGGTTAAAAAAATAATTTAAAAAAGCAAATGGTTTCCTTTTTAGTATGTTAATTTGTTACCACTAACAAAATAAAAAACTGTCTTCGTATATTGTATCACAAAGGAAAGTTACAGATAAAGTACTAGAAATACGTAAAATACAAACTTCCAGGTCATCACTGAAGCATTCTGTGTTTAAACCAGCATGACCATCTTGGAATAGCAATTTTTATTAGTGAAATCCATTATAATTGGCTTTGTTGGTAATATTCTTTATTGTTAGTGAATAAATGGCACAAGATTCATAGGGTATTAAGTAGGCAGAAATGCATTGCTTTATAACTAACTTGGAAATTAGTTTTGAGTTAGCTTAGGCAAAGGCCTGAGGAAATGTAGAAGGCTGGCTCACTGAAGTGATGCGTACATCTCCTGTGTCCCTGATAAACAGTGCTGTTGCTGATTATCAGACCACAACAAGAAGGAAAGGGTTTGCTCATGGACACCCATCTCAGATAAGACCTGAATTTTTTTTACGTGCAACCTTTGCTTTTGAATTTAGTCTTTGATCCTTTGAGAACCTACATAAATCACAGAATCGCAGAATGCTCAGGGTTGGAAGGGACCTCTGGAGATCATCTAGTCCAACCCCCCTGCCAGAGCAGGTTCACCTACAGCAGGTTGCACAGGAAGGTGTCCAGGCGGGTTTTGAATGTCTCCAGTGTGGGAGACTCCACAACCTCTCCGGGCAGCCTGTTCCAGTGCTCTGCCACCCTCAAAGTAAAGAATTTCCTCCTCATGTTTAGATGGAACTTCCTACGTTCAAGTTTGTGCCCATTACCTCTTGTCCTATTGGTAAGTATATTGATAAGCATTGATAAGATCCCCCCTCAGTTTTCTCTTTTCTAGACTAAAAAGACCCAAGTCCCTCAGCCTTTCCTCCTAAGAAAGATGTTCTAATCCCCTAATCATCTTTGTAGGGGACTTTGTAGGGACTTTGCTGGACCTTCTCCAGCAGTTCCCTGTCCTTCTTGAATTGTGGAGCCCAGAACTGGCCACAGTACTCCAGATGTGGCCTCACCAGGGCAGAGTAGAGAGGGAGGATAACGTCCCTTGACCTGCATGCCACACGCTTCTTGATGCACCCCAGGATGTCATTGGCCTTCTTGGCCACAAAGGCACATTGCTGGCTCATGGTTATCCTATTATCCCTCCTATTGTCCACCAGGATTCCCAGGTCCCTTTCCACATGTTCAAGGAATCCTGCCCCACCTGCTCTCTCCCTCTTGTTTCCTTGCAGTTTTTTTTTTTTGGAGCTCTTTGTTCCTGCAGCATAAACAGAGCAAGCATTATAATGTTGTATATGGCCAGCACCATACTAAAACATAAGGTTATTATGTTGCAAGCAAGGCACATCTTTATATTCAAATGCTGGTATTCTGAACACTTGGGAAGAGTAGAAGAATGCTGTCAGAGTATGCAGGGATGAAACAAGGAAAGCCAAGGCTGCCTTGGAATTGAACCTGACAAGGGATGTCAAGGTCAACAGGAAGGGTTTCTTTAAGTACATAGGAGGCAAAAGGAAAATGTGGCCCTGGAGCTGAACGAGACAGGTGCCGTGGTGACAGATGATACAGAGAAGGCAGAGTTGCTGAATGCTGTCTTTGCTTCTGTCTTTACTGCTTGGGCCAGCCCTTGGGAGTCCCAGACTTTGTGGGTAACAGAGAAAGTCTGGACAAAGGAAGACTTTCCATTGGTTGAAGAGGAACAAGTTAGAGAACAATTAAGTAAACTGGATACCTGCAAGTCCATGGGGCCTGATGGGATGCACCCACAAGTGCTGAAGGAGCTGGTGGAAGTCATTACTGGTCCACTCTCCATCATCTTTGAAAGGTCCTGGAGAACAGGAGAGGTGCCTGAGGACTGGAGGAAAGCCAATGTCACTCCAGTCTTCAAAAAGGGCAAGAAGGATGACCCAGGAAACTACAGGCCGGTCAGCCTCACCTCCATCCCTGGAAAGGTGATGGAACAGCTCGTTCTGGGTGTCATCTCCAAGCATCCTCAAGCATCACCTCCTGATATGTTACTGCTCTGCATTTTCATTAATCAGTCAACACATTAAATGTGAAGTTACAAATGTGAACATAAACTATGCCTTTATAAATTGATAGCTGTACAGGTGAAAGTGAATATACAACATACAGCCTATAAAGAACTAATAAAGAACCTTTGTTGATGCCTAAAAACTAACATAGGACTTCTAATGACTACAGATATGTAAGACATGGTATTTCAGTAAGATAATAACACTCTTGTTATTTCTACATTCAAAATTGTTACTTTGACTTCTCGGAGTTCCACTCCACTGAGCCACTGGGTTTCTTTACTTTTCCCTCAGGGCTTTCCTCAAACAATTGTCTCACAAATAGATCAAAATCATCACAGTAGTATTCAGTTTAATTTCTACCCACCGACCATGAGAAGCAGAAAGGAAAAGTCAGGCAGATAATGCTATGTAATTTTGAGTTCCCAGTGAGGAACAAGTATTGGTTAAAAAGTATTTTGTGCAGTATTTTTCTGCAGAATACCATTTGAAAGAGGTCCAGCTGTAATGAATGAGGTGAACTACTTCCTATTAACTACAAGGCAAGTACCTCAAGTAAATCATCAAAGCCAAGGGATAAAGACAGTAAAAGAAAAAAGTAAATCTCTTGAGTTCCCCGGAATAGTTTCGGTTTAATTGCACAGGTTGGCATACAGATTTGCTCAACAAAGTACACTTGGTTTCCGTGATGCCTTTGAGGGATTACTCAGGACCAAGAGCCTACCTGGAGTGAGGCTTTAAAACCTATACAAATCAACAGTTAGAAATTGAGGAATGCCTTTACTTATGCTATAACCCTTCTTTTTGTGATTGTAATTACTTGTGACAGTAATTAGAATTATAGCCTACCCTCAAATGGTAAAATCAACAGGGAAGGGTTTCTCTGAAAAGAAAACATATACATGGCAGGTAAAGGAAAGAAATTTTCCACTGTAGGTTTTGAAGTGGAAACTTCTGTTGGGTCCCCCTCCCCAGCATACTGAGATGGTTTTGCATCTGCTGATATGAAAGAACACCAAGATACCACCACCAGGTACTGCAGTCATTCCTGTAGCACAATTTCCTTTGCAGGGAAGTGCAAGAACTAAAGTTTCAAACACCTTTGACTAATTTCTTCTTGTACTAAAAGAGTGGAACACTCTATTTAAGACAGATGTTTCCAATGTTGAGGCACTTACTGTGGAGGGATGCCTAGTGAGAGCAAAATGTGAAATCAGATCTGAACTAAGGAGACACAACTAGTACCTCTCCACGTGAACTTTTTTTTTAAATTTTTGATCTATTACCTGAAACTCACAATATATAAAGTTAGGTCCTCAGAAAAATCAGGAATTATTGATATTTCTGTTGTATGTGATTTGGCCACCAGTTTTAGGATGGAAATCGGCAAGCTAGCAACAGAATCCAAATTTCCACAGGCACAGACAAGAGGTTTAATCATTTTTCTGCAGCAGTGTACCTACATGCCTTTCACGTACAAAACTGAATTAGTTATAATTCTTTGAAGCAACTCTTTTGCTTAGGAAATAAACCTGATGCTTTTATGAACACTGCAGACATTCAAATCAGGTTCAGTAAATGAAGGATTTTGTGAAGTAATATATAAACATGAATCCATGAAAAAACAGATGAATTGCACCAGCAAATGTGGTAAAAATTGCGTAACAAAACTAATTCAGTCATTATCTTTTCAGCATTTACGTTAGTCCTCTCAATCTCATTTACATGTTTTTGTACTGTAAGAGTGGGGTTTTTTGTGTGTGTTTTTAAAATAAAATGGAACAAAATCAGGAGCAACTGTGAAATTTCTGTCACTTTAGACAACACACTAGTAAGTTTCAGAGAGCAGTAAAATGCTTATTCTTGTGGGGCAGCCAACACATACATGAGCATGAAGCTCCAAATTGCTTACATATGAGTTTAACTTTGTGGACAACCCTGTTAAGCACACAGACAGATGCAGCGCATTTATTATGATACTGGAGTCAAAGTAGATATACATCAGAATGAAAGCTCCTTCCTAAAATGTTAGTAAACACCGAAGCCCTCAATCAGTTCCTGAATGAGGCTGAGAGGGGGAGAAGGACAGGTATTTCTTCCCTTAATGGTACAGGGGTGCCACAAACATTAAAAATAACAGCACTGAATGGCATTCAATTATTGACATCCAATCAATATAAAAGATAAAATGTCATCTTGTCCCCTATTGCACTTTCTTCCAAATAAAAAGATATTGTGCTCAAGAAAAAGAGGAGTGGGAGCTGAGTCATATACATACACAATTTTTAGAAAAGTGCATTGTGACCAATTTGAACCATATTTTTTTAATAGGCAGCAAAACGACGCTTCCCTGACACAGACCTATTGTTGAATTTCAAAATTCCGATCCAAAGTGATAAACCTGGTGTCAAAAAAAAAGTGGAAAAATACCCAGCCTTCCTAAAAGTACTTATTTTTGACAGAAATATTTCTTTTATTCAAAGTTGCTAAAATTATTAAAATTACACTTGAAAAAGTAAAGATCAAAAGGACTGGATGGATTTTCTCAAAGTTTCCATGAACAAAAAACAGTGCTAGACAGGGTGGTGTGAGACAAAAATGAAACTCTCTTCCTATCTGACAAGTTAGGCTACACTATGATGCATGTTAAACTGAACACAGAGTAATAGCTGTGGCAATGTTTTACTGTCGTAACATTTATAGCATGATTATACAATAAGAAAAGAAGTATTACATAAAAAAAAGCCTCAACAATAGCGCATCATCTGAAAGAAAGCATTTTAAGTTACCATCTCTTAAAAGGCCTCACTAAAATCATGTCTTCATTCAGATCTGAGTTTTCTCTCTTTAGTGATCTACAGAAATAGAAAAAAAAATTGAACAAAAAACAACTTTACTTAATTGCTTAGACTTACATAATCTATTATTTATAAATATTAAATGGTTACTTATACACCTAGTGAATTGATTAAATGCCAAAATTTTTATTTATTTGGTTTTGCTTTGATCTGATTCTATTCATATCCTCACATAATAATGCTGTAAAAAGCTAGAAAAAACTCTTTTTTTTTTTTTTTCTAATTCCCATTTTTGTCTGGCTGGTGTTTGTCTCTTATTTATTTCCTAAAAGTGCTGAACAAGGAAACAAAGTTAGCTAACAACGTCACTAAAACAAATCAATGTTACCTAACAGATTTCTGAGAGATCCATTAAGGTAACTACTATTCATCTTTATCTTGGCATCTAAATGTTCTCTTCTTTTGGATTGCGGGAAATTATAGCTTAAAAAAAATAATCAGTGGCTGAATTGAAACACACTCAGAGATTTTTGTAAGGTTATTATAACCTGAAGTGTATGGAGTAACTCATGTGGCCATTGTTAAGGCAGACTTAGCTGCTGTCATTCCAAAGTTGTAGTGATCTTGCTGAGAGAGCAGCTCACTGCAGCATTTGTACATTTGAGCCATCTTCCTTGCTAGAGGTTTGCAAGATTCAAATTATTCAGAATACAATATCACCAGGGGCGGGGGGGGAGAAGACATGTATAATTCATGTATAATTCTGTTTACATTTGAAAGATTTTGTATATATAGACTTTGTGTTTTTCAGAGAATTTACCCTAAAGTGAAGAAATCTCACATGAGACAGATGTGCATTCAAATAGTAGATATTTCATAGTTATTAATTCTGCTGGCACTTTTAACCATTTTACATTCTCACATGTATAAATACTAGGGTCAAAAAAGAAAATATATTTAATATTTTCTAAAAAAAAAAAAAGGCTGATTAATAGTTAAAATTCCAAGTCAGGATAATAAGTTACATATGCATTTCAGGTTAAAAATCCTGGGTGCCTAAATTATCAAGAGTAGAAGTAAATGTTTCAAAGTGCAGCTGTATCGGACAGCCTTGTAAAAGTACAATTAATAGTCAACACAGGAAAAAAATTTAGACTTCTGGGTTTGTGTATCTGAATGGTATTTAGTACATTTTTTGTCCATAGAAAAATGCATTGTTTGAAGAATTAAAACAGTTTATTTTACTAGAGAGTTTCAACTTTCAAGAAATAGTTTAAAAAGATATCTAGGCATATGTGTAAACTCATTGACAGCAGAAGTAAATGTTTAAAAATATACATGGAGAAGTGGGGACTAGTTTCAAAACTCCTTGTAGTTCATTAATACCAAACAACAGTATTAAGAAATTTTGTTTAATTTTTTTGGTGTAGGGTGGCAGCCTAATACTCTGGCATGAAACATGTAGGATGAAGATAGATTACAGTAGCAAAGTATCTGGTAATCTTTGACATGAGAAGCTGCATCCATTATGCCTGGCCTTTGGCTTAGCCAGGGCAAACGAACAGCTAGTTGTGAGGGAACTGCTGGGTAATGGCATCCTTAACCAGATGCACGCTGTCTGGCAGTCACAAAGACAACTCTCATGCACTGCTGGCCAAAGTCACACACACTGGGGCATCATAGAATCATAGAATGGTTTAGGTTGGAAAGGACCTTGAAGATCATCGAGTTCCAACCCCCCTGCCGTAGGCAGGGACACCTCCCACTAGACCAGGTTGCCCAAGGCCACGTCCAGCCTGGCCTTGAACACCTCCAGGGATGGGG